>CAWUFW010007977.1:600000-943626 GCA_963921515.1 Calotriton arnoldi | reverse complement strand
GTACCGACAGTGTTTTATTTGGAGGCCCACCGGAGGGCTGTAAAATAAAGAATTAACTTAGTTTGCGCAGACCCCACCAGAGGGGAAAAATTGAACTGTAAGCAACTACGTGTCCCAGAAAGCACATAAATGGATTTGCCCACCAGGGGGTTATAAATTGCTAATGAGGAATAGTTACACGTGTTACTTGCAGTGTCTCTGCTCAGACTGTGGAAATCCTGTGAACAAGAGGCTTGTGGCCTCGAAACGCGTAAGGAATATTAAATGCAATCTGAAGATCATCTGCTGGTTTGGTTTTATTATGCCTGCAGTCGAGTGCGCTTTCAAGCTTAAAGGGAACTTTGTGAAAACATTTAATTCCGGCCTCCTTTGTCGGAGAAGGTTGCACCACTCGGATTTACATGGTATGAGGCCGAAGGTTCGAAAATGTTCCTGTAACCTAATACGGGACTGTAGAAGTGAATCTAAAGGTACCGACAGTGTTTTATTTGGAGGCCCACCGGAGGGCTGTAAAATAAAGAATTAACTTAGTTTGCGCAGACCCCACCAGAGGGGAAAAATTGAACTGTAAGCAACTACGTGTCCCAGAAAGCACATAAATGGATTTGCCCACCAGGGGGTTATAAATTGCTAATGAAGAATAGTTACACGTGTTACTTGCAGTGTCTCTGCTCAGACTGTGGAAATCCTGTGAACAAGAGGCTTGTGGCCTCGAAACGCGTAAGGAATATTAAATGCAATCTGAAGATCATCTGCCGGTTTGGTTTTATTATGCCTGCAGTCGAGTGCGCTTTCAAGCTTAAAGGAAACTTTGTGAAAAAAAAAAAATATATATATATATATATCTCTTCCACCAAAACGTCCAGATCTTTGGAAATGCACTCGACAGCTTGCCTCCCATTCGGGTCTTTATTTTCAGCTTCCACCAGCATACCAGCAAACATTAGTGCCTGACGCGTTTCGAGGCTAATAAGCCTCTTCCTCAAAGGCTGTTTGAAATGTACACGGCGCATAGAGTGCTCTTTCTCTTTTGAAAACAGGCAGCACGTTTTCATTGGCTGAGTGCAACTTTATTTAATTGGCTAAGTGCCTTTACTCCACTGCTGCATTACGGGATATGTAGTCCCAAGAGCACTGACAGTTCATTCCCCTAAGTGGGTTATATGCGCCAATGTATTTATAAAACATAATTAATATCCTTAGTAGGATCCGGTAATGATGGGGAAAGAAATCTTCATTGTGGCTCACTGTGCCCAGCAGCATGTACCTTGTTACATGCCACAGCCTCTCTTCAATCTCGAGATGGTGCTATTCCCGCACGGCAGGACTGCCGCGCAAAATATCTTCCACCAAAACGTCCAGATCTTTGGAAATGCACTTGACAGCTTGCCTCCCATTTGGGTCTTTATTTTCAGCTTCCCCCAGCATACCAGCAAACATTAGTGCCTGACGCGTTTCAAGGCTAATAAGCCTCTTCCTCAAAGGCTGTTTGAAATGTACACGGCGCATAGAGTGCTCTTTCTCTTTTGAAAACAGGCAGCACGTTTTCATTGGCTAAGTGCAACTTTATTTAATTGGCTAAGTGCCTTTACTCCACTGCTGCATTACGGGATATGTAGTCCCAAGAGCACTGACAGTTCATTCCCCTAAGTGGGTTATATGCGCCAATGTATTTATAGGCACTAATGTTTGCTGGTATGCTGGGGGAAGCTGAAAATAAAGACCCGAATGGGAGGCAAGCTGTCGAGTGCATTTCCAAAGATCTGGACGTTTTGGTGGAAGATATATATATATATATATTCACTGAAAAAACCATAGGTTTTAGGGACAGTTATAGTTAGTTGGACATTTCACTCGTACAAAACCCGTGAAATTCCCCGTTATAGTTAGTTCAGCTAACTATAACTCGCGCCCCGCAATGCACTGCTGATGACGTCACATATTACATCACTCATGACATGGTCAGTGACATCACTGATGACATCACTGATGACATCTCAAATGACATCACTGATGACATCATCCAGTGACTGTGTGTTTCTGTAAAGTTTAAATATTTTTAATATATATAGGAAAAGACGTATTGAAGAATGAGTGGGTGTGTAAGTGTCTGTATGGATGATTTAGTAGGTGCGTGACTGACTCTATAAGTGAGTGATTTAACGTATCTTACTGAATGCATGGGTTAGTGACTAAACTGGGTGAATGTCTGTATCCGTCTGTCTGTTGCTGTGTAAGTGGCTGCATGGGTTTGTGAATAGCTACATGAGTGTCTATATGAGTTATTGATTGGTTGTCTGAGTATCTGTATGGGTGCCTGAGTGTTTGTGTGGGTGGGGTGTGTGCGACTCTGTGCATAGATGTGTGAGTGGGTGATTCACTGGGTGGATGGTTTCAAGAGTGCATCTGTGATAGACTGTATGGGTGGGTAAGTGTGTGTAAGAGTGTGTTAGTGAATGAATGTATGTCCCAGTGGTACATGTGTAAGTAACTACATATGTGAAAGCCAGTATATATGTGTGTTGGAGTATATAAATAGCTATAAGCGAGAGTGAGTGATTGTGATAGTGGCTGTATGGATGAGTGTGTGCTTGTATCAGTGATTGTATAAGAGCGTAATAATGTGCTAGTATTTGTATGATTAAGTGAGCTGGTGTGTGTATAACTGTATAGGTGAGTAAATGGCAGTGTGTTTAATTATTTGCATGACTGACTAGGTGTGTGAGTACCTCTATGGATGAGTGGCGGTGTTTGAGTGTCTATATAGGAGTAAGAGTGCATATGATAGTCCTGTACTGAGTGACCATAAGTATGAGTGACTGTACAGGTGAGTGAGTGGATGTGTGTGTGTAGACCTAAGAATCAGTGAGTGGGTATGTAGTTATTGGTGTTGGAGTGTCTATAGTTTTGCGAATGGCAGTCTGTAATTTAGATTGGGTGTATCAAAGGTTATATTAGGGTGTGAGGAGCTGCATCAGATTATCACGTGGATGATGTCATCAGTGATGTCATTTGAGATGTCATCAGTGATGTCATCAGTGATGTCACTGACCATGTCATGAGTGATGTAATATGTGACGTCATCAGCAGTGCATTGCGGGGGCGCGAGTTATAGTTAGCTGAACTAACTATAACGAGGGAATTTCACGGGTTTTGTACGAGTGAAATGTCCAACTAACTATAACTGTCCCTAAAACCTATGGTTTTTTCAGTGAATTTCAAAGGTTTTTTAAATGCTAATTTGTAACTATAACATATCTGAAACCTATGGTTTTTCAGTGAATTTCAAAGGTTTTTAAATGCTAATTTGTAACTATAACTGTCCCTAAAACCTATGGTTTTTTCAGTGAATTTCAAAGGTTTTTAAATGCTAATTTCTAACTATAACGTGTCTGAAACCTATGGTTTTTCAGTGAATTTCAAAGGTTTTTAAATGCTAATTTGTAACTATACCGTGCCTGAAACCTACGGTTTTTCAGTGAATTTCTAAGGTTTTTAAATGACATTTTTTAAATGTATTAATTTTTATATTAATTTTTTTCATACTGATTTACTACATTTTTAGCAACAATTTCTTTTACATAATTTCTTTTTTAAATTACATTGTAATTACATTATACATTACATTACAAAAAATACTTTCTCAGAATGAATTACTTTAGTTTAAATACTTAGCACATAGGCAATAGACTTTTAAGTACAGTAGTTACAGTTGTTGCAATGGGCAACACATTTTCAAACACAATGCAACATTCAGCTCAATGTGAATTTCTAGTTAAATGCAATTAGTTACTTTATGGATTACTTTTCTAACCACAGGACTGGATCCTAGATTCAGTCCTGGGACATCTCCTGTAAACAGTTGAGTAAAAGCGTTTTGGTTACAGTCGTGATTTTTAAGGAATATTATTGTATTTTAAAAGTTGACAGAAACTTTTCCTCATAGAATCACCAATGTTATCCTATGGAAGGAAATTCACTTAGCAGGTAAAAACTGTTATCGTTACTTTTTCTTACTCAGTGTTGGATCCTGGATCCAGCACTGGTGCATCTCCTGTAAACAGTTGAAAAAATGCGTTTAAGTCATACAGGCGATTTTTAAGGAATATTTGTAGTTTGTGAAAATCGACACTTTGAAACTTTTCTGCTGAAAACCAGACAATGGATTCCTATGGAAGAAAAGATAAGTTACTGGTAAGTACGGTTAAAATTACTTTTCAGGGTCAGTGCTGGGCTAAAAGATGCAGCACTGGGTTCTCTCCTGATAACAGGTGAGTAAATCGGAATTCATATTTCGGCTGATTTTAGAAGAATAATTTAAAGTTCCAAAACTCCACACTTAGAAGAATTTTCAAGTGAAACCAGTCAATGTTAGCCTATGGAAGGAAATTCAAGTTACTGGTAAGTACGGTTTAAAATTACTTTTCAGGACCAGTACTGGGCTGAAAGATGCAGCACTGAGGTCTCTCCTGATAACAGGTGAGTAAATCAGAATTCGGATTTCGGCTGATTTTAGAGGAATATTTGTATGTTTCAAAAATCAACACTTAGAAACTTTTTCAGCAAAAAGCAGGCAATGATATCCTATGGAAGGAAATTCAAGTTACTGGTAAGTACGGTTAAAATTACTTTTCAGGATTAGTACTGGGCTGAAAGATGCAGCACTGAGGTCTCTCCTGATAACAGGTGAGTAAATCGGAATTCGTATTTCGGCTGATTTTAGAGGAATATTTTAAAGTTCCAAAACTCCACACTTAGAAGAATTTCCAAGTGAAACCAGTCAATGTTAGCCTATGGAAGGAAATTCAAGTTACTGGTAAGTACGGTTAAAATTACTTTTCAGGACCAGTACTGGGCTGAAAGATACAGCACTGAGGTCTCTCCTTATAACAGGTGAGTAAATCGGAATTCGTATTTCGGCTGATTTTAGAGGAATATTTGTAGGTTTCAAAAATCAACACTTAGAAACTTTTTCAGCAAAAAGCAGGCAATGATATCCTATGGAAGGAAATTCAAGTTACTGGTAAGTACGGTTAAAATTACTTTTCAGGACCAGTACTGGACTGAAAGATACAGCACTGAGGTCTCTCCTTATAACAGGTGAGTAAATCGGAATTCGTATTTCGGATGATTTTAGAAGAATATTTGCACAATGGTGAAGGGAGGGGGCGGGGCCTGAGGTGACATCTGTGCAAACGCGCCCCGTGGCACGTTTTAGGTTGGGGATTAAGTCCCCTTGAATCCTGAGGGTCCCTAGGGGCCAACTAGCCCACCAGGAACCTCCAATATGCGCCAGGGGCTGCGTTGCAGAGACGTGTAGAGAGGCCACACCCCTTTTACACCTCTCTGCAACGCAGCTCTGTGGCGCTTTCTGGATGTACCTGTTGGGCTAGTTGGCCCCAGAGACCCTCAGGATTGAAGAGGATTTAATCCCCAACTTAAAACGCGCCACGGGCGCGTTCGCACAGATGTCACCTGAGCCCCGCCCCTCCCTTCACCACTGTGCAAACGCGCCCATGGCGCATTTTAAGTCGGGGATTAACTCCCTTGAATCCTGAGGGTCCCTGGGGGCCAACTAGCCCAACAGGTATATCCAAAAAGCGCCACAGAGCTGCGTTTGCAGAGAGGTGTAAAGGGGCGTGGCCTCTGTACACCTCTCTGCAACGCAGCCCCTGGCGCATACTGGAGGTTCCTGGTGGGCTAGTTGGCCCAGGACCCCAGTATACAAGGGGATTCGTTCCCCTCTGCAAAGCGCCAGGGCGCGTTTGCAGAGTGGTGAAGGAAGGGGCGGGGCCTGCGGGCCCGATCGTTTTGTTTTTTGTCTCCTGAAGGGGGCTGTGTGGCCCCCTTCCTTTTTCCTGTTTTTGGGCCCTGGGGACCCCATCCCCCAGGGCCTTACCCCTTTTTTAAATTAAATAAAAAAAAAAAACGGGAAGGGGCCGCGTGGCCCCCTTCCCTGGGCCTGTATTGGCTCCGGGGACCCCATCCCCCGGGGCATGGCCTCGATTTTTTTTTCTTTGGAGGGGGGCTGCGTGGCCCCCTCCTCCAGGCCATTTAAGGCCCGGGGACCCCATCCCCGGGGCCGGCCTTTCCGTTTTTTTTTAAATTTATTTTTTTTTTTGGGGAGGGGGCCGCGGGGCTGGCCCTCTCCGTTGGGGACTGTGGGGGTCCCCAATCCCCCACAGTCCCGCCGGCTCCCCGTGTCCCTTGGGAGCCGGCATTGCTTTCCACATGGGGAGCTGCTAAGATGCAGCTCCCCATGTGGAAAAGCAATGTGCTTGGATATTGGAAGAGAGAGCAGGTTTCCCTGCTCTCTCTTCCAATATCCAAAGCAGTTTGCTATGGCAGGACGGGAGCCGCGAGGCTCCGTCCTGCCATAGCAAACTACAGTGTCCCGAGGGTAGGCACCCGGGACACTGCAGGAGCCGGCCCTGGGGGTGGCGGTCCCCAGGGCCATCAAGGGCTCCAGGAGGGGGTCCGCGCGGCCCCCTCCCTTAAATTGCACAGCCCCGGGAGGTGGTGGTCCCGGGGCTCTGGGGGTCCGTAATGGACCCCCACATTTATTTTATAAGTGCCCCGGGGAGGTGGTGGTCCCCGGGGCATGTGGGGGCTGGAGCCCCCACACCTTATTCAAATAAAAAGAAGCCCCGGGGGTGGCGGTCCCCGGGGCTGCGGGAGGCAGAAGAGCCCTCCCGCAATATTTTTCAATAAAGCCCCGGGGGTGGCGGTCCCCGGGCTTGGGAGGCCCTTTGAGGCCCCCACACATTAAGTATCCCCCCACCATGCCCCCGGGACTTGGGCCACCCGGGGGCAAATGCAATCGATGTCACCTGAAGCCCCGCCCCCTCCCTTCACCACTGTGCAAACGCGCCCCATGGTGCGTTTTAAGTCGGGGGATTAACTCCCCTTGAATCCTGAGGGTCCCTGGGGGCCAACTAGCCCAACAGGTATATCCAAAAAGCGCCACAGAGCTGCGTTTGCAGAGAGGTGTAAAAGGGGCGTGGCCTCTGTACACCTCTCTGCAACGCAGCCCCTGGCGCATACTGGAGGTTCCTGGTGGGCTAGTTAGCCCCAGGGACTCCCAGCATACAAGGGGATCGTTCCCCGCTGCAAACGCGCCAGGGCGCGTTTGCAGAGTGGTGAAGGAAGGAGCGAGGCCTGCGAGCCCGATCGTTTTGGTTTTTTGTCCCCTGAAGGGGGCTGTGTAGCCCCCTTCCTTTTTCCTGTTTTTGGGCCCTGGGGACCCCATCCCCCAGGGCCTTACCCCTTTTATTAAATTAAATTAAAAAAAAAACGGGGAAGGGGGCCGCGTGGCCCCCTTCCCTGGGCCTGTATTGGCCCTGGGGACCCCATCCCCCGGGGCATGGCCTCGATTTTTTTTTTTTTCTTTGGAGGGGGGCTGCGTGGCCCCCCCTCCTCAGGCCACTACTTGCCCCGGGGACCCCATCCCCCGGGGCTGGCCCTCTCCGTTGGGGAATGTGGGGGTCCCCAATCCCCCACAGTCCCGCCGGCTCCCCGTGTCCCTTGGGAGCCGGCATTGCTTTCCACATGGGGAGCTGCTAAGATGCAGCTCCCCATGTCGAAAGCAATGTGCTTGGATATTGGAAGAGAGTGCAGGTTTCCCTGCTCTCTTCCAATATCCAAAGCAGTTTGCTATATGGCAGGACGGGGCCGCGAGGCTCCCGTCCTGCCTATAGCAAACTACAGTGTCCCGGGGTAGGCACCCCGGGACACTGCAGGAGCCCGGCCCTGGGGGTGGCGGTCCCCAGGGCCATCAAGGGCTCCAGGAGGGGTCCGCGCAGCCCCCTCCCTTAAATTGCACAGCCCCGGGAGGTGGTGGTCCCGGGGCTCTGAGAGTCCGTAATGGACCCCCACATTTATTTTATAAGTGCCCCGGGAGGTGGTGGTCCCGGGCGTGTGGGGGCTGGAGCCCCCCACACCTTATTCAAATAAAAAAGAAGCCCCGGGGGTGGCGGTCACCGGGGCTGCAAGAGGGCAGAAGAGCCCTCCCGCACTATTTTTCAATAAAGCCCGGGGGTGGCGGTCCCCGGGGCTTGGGGGCCCTTGAGGCCCCCACACATTAAATTATCCCCCCACCATGCCCCCGGGACTTGGGCCACCCGTGGGCAAAATGCAATCGAGCGCGGAGACCGCGCTTCGATGTTTTCGGCAGGATTCGCGCACCCTGAGCGCATCCTGCCGATTTAAAAAAAAATTATTTATTTTTGCCCAGGGTGTCCTTGTGGGACCCCTGAGCAAACCTAGGGGTCAGGGTGTTTCTACCCTGCCCCCTTTGTGCGCTTGCGCACTTGTTTCTGTCCCTCGGTTCTACCGAGGGACAAAATGACTGCCAACATTTCCTGAATCGGAATGTTGACAGCCAGCTGACAGCCAATTAACATGCAGCTCGTGATCGGGACGGTGCGCGCAGGGTGCGCTGAGGTGCAGCGGACCCTACTCGGCCATAGATATCACTATCTTTTTACTTTTGATTTTCTCAGCAACTACTGAACGGATTTACACCATTTAACAAAAAGGGTTCTTTCTGAACCAAGAACTACCTCTTTGCCAAATTTGGTGTAATTCCGTTCAGCAGTTCAGGCTGTAGCCGTGTCTAAAGTTTCCTATGGAAAATTGCATGGGGAAAACGCGTTTTGGGACCCCCTTTTTCTCGGCCCCCGCTTGACGAATCCCCGAGACTTTCAGGGTAGGAGCGGACCGGAGCGGGCCATAAAGTTTGAAAATTTTGCGAAGATACGTCAACCGGCAAGAGAGTTATTTCAAATAGAATGTCGCGGATTTCCTATGGATAATAGGTTGTAACTATAACTATCTACTGGCGACCGCCAGTAGATAATATATATATATATATATATATATATATATATATATATCGATGCAAACAGCTCCTGCTGTTTCATCCGACCTCTTCCACCAGACGCGGTTGGTGGATACGTTACATTGACGATATTTTTCTGATATGAGGCGGTCCACAGGATCGTCTGGAATCATTTATTGCAGGCCTAGATGATAACAACCTCAACCTGAAGTTCACTAGCAAGATAGACCAGACTAATATTGAGTTCCTTGATGTACAGATAGAAGTAAGGGAGGACACCATTCATACCAGGCTTTTCAGAATGCCGACAGCAGGCAACAGTATCCTACATGCCCACAGCACTCACCCAGAGAATCTCAAGAGAAGCATCCCATATGGAGAGCTTCTAAGGGCCAAGAGGAACTGCAGTACGGCAGTGGCATACAGTGAGGAGGAGGCAAGGCTGGTGGGCAGATTTAAAACCAAAGGATACACAGGAAGACCCATCAAGGCAGCTGTGGATAAGGTAGCAAAACGAGACAGGAGTAGCCTACTAACTCCCAGAATCAGAGATGAGAACAAGCATGAGGTAAGGCTGATCACCACATATAATCATGAGTCGAAGACCATTCACCAGACTATACGGAGACATTGGCACTTGATTAGAGCAGATGTCACAATTGGTAGATTAGTGAGTCCTAGCCCACACGTGACGTACCGTAAGTGTAATTCCTTACGAGATATTTTGGTTCACAGTCACCTCACTCAGGGTGGGGTCACCACAGGATCATAGTTGAGGGAACTTCTGGGATTCCACAGATGTGGGAAGTGCAAAGCTTGTGCCAATAGCCCCAACATGAAGGGATACAGTCTCCCGACGGGCAAAACAGCGAAAATACATAGGTTTATCAACTGTAACAGTGACCATGTTGTGTATGTTCTGGTGTGTGTGTGTGGTCTGCGTTACGTGGGAAGTACAACTTTCCCGGTAAAAAAGAGGATCTTGGAACATCTGCGTGCGATTAGAAACAAAGATCTTACGTATGCTGTAGCGAAACATTGTGAACAAGTACATGGAAAGGTCAATGACATTTGTTCTAAAATCTCATATTTTGGTGTTGACATGATCCAGTTGCATTCAAGAGGCGGAGACCGTGAACGCAAGTTGAGGCGTCTGGAGTCCGAATATATCATCTGACTCCACAGCAGCCACCCTGGTGGCCTCAACCATGATGAGGAGCTCCACGTGCATCTAGGGTAGAGGCCAGGTAGAAAAACCTACTGTGGCTTCCTGTTTCTTGGACACAAACTGTTTTTGTCATTTGCGCGACACAATAGAGATAGAGAATAAAATCCGAAATGCTTATGCCCTTGCTTTAGACTTTTTTGCTTTATTTTCTTTCGTTTTGATTTTGTTGCTATGGGACTAAGATGCGGTTCATGAGGAATAGGGAAGGAAGTAACCCAAGGCTGGGATGCCACTTGGCATGACTTATGTTTTACCTTTGACAGGTGCAGAGACAGTCTGAAAAATATTGCTGTCGGTCATGTTAGGGAAATGCCATTGAGTAACTATATGTAGCTAGAGGGCTATCTGAGAAACATGTAGAGGTATTTCCCTTTTAACATGGCACTTATTGGTTCCTTTACTGGAGAGTGCATTTATCACCCTCAGATGGGCTTTTTTCCTTTCTTTTTCCTTTCCTTTAGTTAGGCTTGAACAACTATGATTAGCCACTTGGCTGAGGAATACTTTCTAATATAGGTGTAAATCCTTTTCAGATTGCATCTGGTATGACACGTTCATATATGCGCAAAACTGTTCATAGTTATGCTTATAAAACCTGTGATGTCGTAAAGGTGCATGGGTTTCTGTTGAATGCATTCCCCACTTGGGGCAGTCTGTTTTTCCCATGTAATGTATCATGATCGGAAAAGTCTTTCTTCTATGTCTATCGATAATGCAATGAATTGTTGTTAGAAAATGAGGCACTTCCGGGTGAGCGAAGTGACTTTGACAAAGACCGTGCTGGTTGAAACACGTCAGTCAATTAAAGAATCTTTCTCTGTAAAATCCCGGAGTGCGGCTTTTCTTTGCGCATCAGCGCTAGATTACTTGGATATATATATATATATATATATATATATATATATATATATATATTTTTTTTTATGGAGTCAGCAACTGTGAACTAAAGCGAAAGGATATATATATATATATATATATATCCAGAAACAAGAGTTGTCCCCTCAAAAAAGGCTGCATACATGAGGGTAAGTATTCACGCTTTATTGGAAAAGCTGCAGTTGAGAAGACAAAAAAATTCACCGCAATGAAGAGCCTGACGCGTTTCGTGCTGTCACGCACTTCTTCATGGGCTAGTTATCAGGTGATGCAACATTGTTCAAGCACTTGATATTCACTAGGACACGCCTCTGTGGGCGTCGGCAACCCCTGTGCCTGCTGCTCCCTGTAGTGCTTGATAGTATTCCTCCACTGAGTTAGTGGTGCAAAACCAAAGTGAGATACATAAAATCCCTTGTGGGTTGGTGCAATGTCTGTTCAGTCTCAACTGCACCGTAGGACTTTTCTCCGCGCCCCTCATGTCCAACTGCTGTACGCCGGTTGGCGCCAGCACTGGTCCGCTGCAGCGCGGCAGGGCCTCTCTCCCGGCAGGACTGACTGGTAAACATCCAGAAACAAGAGTTGTCCCCTCAAAAACGGCCGCATACAAGAGGGTAAGTATTCACGCTTTATTGGAAAAGCTGCAGTTGAGAAGACAAAAAAATTCACCGCAATGAAGAGCCCGACGCGTTTCGTGCTGTCACGCACTTCTTCATGGGCTAGTTATCAGGTGATGCAACATTGTTCAAGCACTTGATATTCACTAGGACATGCCTCTGTGGGCGTCGGCAACCCCAGTGCCTGCTGGTCCCTGTAGTGCTTGATAGTATTCCTCCAGTGAGTTAGTGGTGCAAAACCAAAGTGAGATACATAAAATCCCTTGTGGGTTGGTGCAATGTCTGTTCAGTCTCAACTGCACCGTAGGACTTTTCTCCGCGCCCCTCATGTCCAACTGCTGTATGCCGGTTGGCGCCAGCACTGGTCCGCTGCAGCGCGGCAGGGCCTCTCTCCCGGCAGGACTGACCGGTAAACATCCAGAAACAAGAGTTGTCCCCTCAAAAACGGCCGCATACAAGAGGGTAAGTATTCACGCTTTATTGGAAAAGCTGCAGTTGAGAACACAAAAAAATTCACCGCAATGAAGAGCCCGACGCGTTTCGTGCTGTCACGCACTTCTTCATGGGCTAGTTATCAGGTGATGCAACATTGTTCAAGCACTTGATATTCACTAGGACATGCCTCTGTGGGCGTCGGCAACCCCAGTGCCTGCTGGTCCCTGTAGTGCTTGATAGTATTCCTCCAGTGAGTTAGTGGTGCAAAACCAAAGTGAGATACATAAAATCCCTTGTGGGTTGGTGCAATGTCTGTTCAGTCTCAACTGCACCGTAGGACTTTTCTCCGCGCCCCTCATGTCCGACTGCTGTACGCCGGTTGACGTCAGCACTGGTCCGCTGCAGCGCGGCAGGGCCTCTCTCCCGGCAGGACTGACCGGTAAACATCCAGAAACAAGAGTTGTCCCCTCAAAAAAGGCCGCATACAAGAGGGTAAGTATTCACGCTTTATTGGAAAAGCTGCAGTTGAGAAGACAAAACAATTCACCGTAATGAAGAGCCCGACGCGTTTCGTGCTGTCACGCACTTCTTCATGGGCTAGTTATCAGGTGATGCAACATTGTTCAAGCACTTGATAT
Source organism: Calotriton arnoldi (assembly GCA_963921515.1). Classification (NCBI taxonomy): domain Eukaryota; kingdom Metazoa; phylum Chordata; class Amphibia; order Caudata; family Salamandridae; genus Calotriton; species Calotriton arnoldi. Next base: position 930,993 of record CAWUFW010007977.1, on the reverse strand, counting down.
TCACTAGGACACGCCTCTGTGGGCGTCGGCAACCCCTGTGCCTGCTGGTCCCTGTAGTGCTTGATAGTATTCCTCCAGTGAGTTAGTGGTTCAAAACCAAAGTGAGATACATAAAATCCCTTGTGGATTGGTGCAATGTCTGTTCAGTCTCAACTGCACCGTAGGACTTTTCTCCGCGCCCCTCATGTCCAACTGCTGTACCCCGGTTGGCGTCAGCACTGGTCCGCTGCAGCGCGGCAGGGCCTCTCTCCCGGCAGGACTGACTGGTAAACATCCAGAAACAAGAGTTGTCCTCTCAAAAAAGGCCGCATACAAGAGGGTAAGTATTCACGCTTTATTGGAAAAGCTGCAGTTGAGAAGACAAAACAATTCACCGCAATGAAGAGCCCGACGCGTTTCGTGCTGTCACGCACTTCTTCATGGGCTAGTTATCAGGTGATGCAACATTGTTCAAGCACTTGATATTCATTAGGACACGCCTCTGTGGGCGTCGGCAACCCCTGTGCCTGCTGGTCCCTGTAGTGCTTGATAGTATTCCTCCAGTGAGTTAGTGGTGCAAAACCAAAGTGAGATACATAAAATCCCTTGTGGGTTGGTGCAATGTCTGTTCAGTCTCAACTGCACCGTAGGACTTTTCTCTGCGCCCCTCATGTCCGACTGCTGTACGCCGGTTGGCGTCAGCACTGGTCCGCTGCAGCGCGGCAGGGCCTCTCTCCCGGCAGGACTGACCGGTAAACATCCAGAAACAAGAGTTGTCCCCTCAAAAAAGGCCGCATACAAGAGGGTAAGTATTCACGCTTTATTGGAAAAGCTGCAGTTGAGAAGACAAAACAATTCACCGCAATGAAGAGCCCGATGCGTTTCGTGCTGTCACGCACTTCTTCATGGGCTAGTTATCAGGTGATGCAACATTGTTCAAGCACTTGATATTCACTAGGACACGCCTCTGTGGGCGTCGGCAACCCCTGTGCCTGCTGGTCCCTGTAGTGCTTGATAGTATTCCTCCAGTGAGTTAGTGGTGCAAAACCAAAGTGAGATACATAAAGTCCCTTGTGGGTTGGTGCAATGTCTGTTCAGTCTCAACTGTACCGTAGGACTTTTCTCCGCGCCCCTCATGTCCGACTGCTGTACGCCGGTTGGCGTCAGCACTGGTCCGCTGCAGCGTGGCAGGGCCTCCCTCCCGGCAGGTCTGACCGGTAAACATCCAGAAACAAGAGTTGTCCCCTCAAAAAAGGCCGCATACAAGAGGGTAAGTATTCACGCTTTACTGGAAAAGCTGCAGTTGAGAAGACAAAACAATTCACCGCAGTGAAGAGCCCGACGTGTTTCGTGCTGTCACGCACTTCTTGTATGCGGCCTTTTTTGAGGGGACAACTCTTGTTTCTGGATATATATATATATATGAGAGACTCTCGCTCCCTCTCTATATATATATATATATAGATATATGTTTGTCAATGTGTCCCCACTTCAAAGACGCACTCCACTGCAGATCTAGTAAAAGCAAAAGGCATTTTTAATTCATAGTTTTTTGTTTACCTAACGCGTTTCGGAGCACAGCTCCTTGATCACAGGCTGCCAGCGTATATATACATATATCTATATATATGTATATAGGATCTACACAAAGAGATATATATATTATATATTTATATATACAGAGAAAGATCTCTCTCTCTTTCTCTTTGTGTAGATTTTTCTTTATAGGTGTGGTTTCCCTGGGGGCCCACGGTGGCCCCCAGGGAAATCACACATTTATAACAAATAAATTTGCCCCCTCAGGTGGTTGGCCAGTGACCAGGAGGGCCGATTCCCTGTCAATTTCATCCACTATTTTGGGGGGGATTTTTTATGTTTTATACATTAAGGGGGGGGGGCGATCGCACTCCCCTGCCCGGATAACCAAATTTAAAAAAACAAATATATATATCATTGATTAGGCGCAAAACGTCACCTGTGTCGGGTATATATGAGGGAAATGCCTGGACTAATGGTCTCAAAAAGAATTCTATATATTTGGAGTTATTTTCACACAAACTCCCTCTTGAAGAGACTATCGGTCTGCCTGGGGGATCGTTCAAGGGAATCTAAGTGAATAGCAGTTGAATGCTTTGAAAGAATTGAAAAACAATACATCGGTGGTTATCAAAAAATCTGATTAAGGAGGTAATGTGGTGGTGTGGCCACTTGATATGTGTGTAAAAGAAGGCAAGAGACAATTGAATGACAAGAATAATTGTAATATGAGAAAAGCAATTAAATATATAGGAAATGTCTAACAAAATGGAGGGATGAATTACTTATTGATTGTGATGAATACAAGTTTTTTAAATTGCGATTTTCCTAAATTACCAGCATCTTATATGCTGACTAAATTGCATAAAAATAAGAGTAATCCCCCAGGCAGACCGATAGTCTCTTCAAGAGGGAGTATGTATGAAAATACCTCCAAATGCATAGACTACTTTTTGAGGCCATATGTACAGGCACTTCCCTCATATTAATGTGTCGATTCTTGGGCCGTTCTAACTGATATGGTCTAAAACATGCCGTTCTATTAATCTGAGTGCGATCACTGCGAATAATAAAGTATGAACTGCAAGTGAGTCACAACTCATTTTAGCTTGGAGAAGCAATTTCCTTCTTTCACGTTACGGGGTCCAGTTGGTTGATGGATGACACAAGCATCGACATTACACTCTGTTTCTTTCTTCACCTTCTCTCACATAAACTGTAAAACTTGGGCACAATAACTTTTCTTCCTTTTCGGTCATGAAAGTTACCAATGATGACAATGTGAGCAAACCGGTGAGTACCAACCAGCAGCTCCTTTGGTGATGCTTACATAAGGTACTTTCTGACCTCTCACACCTTTTTCTGGTTCTGTTTATGATGTGAGAGTATATATGGTGGGCTGACAAACTTTTAAAATTTAGAGTACAGAACACTTGAAGCTGGGCAGGACTGGCAATTTGGTGGAGCCAGCCTTTGGCAGAGATTGGTTACAAAGACTGCCCCTGGTATTCTGAAAGTGTATAGTGCTCATTATAATCAGGTCACTTTTTGCATGGATCAGTGAGTGGAGGGCGATCTGGTCATTATCCCTCTATTGCTCGTTCTTTTTTTGATGAGTCAGTAACATCAGACTGTTTGAAAACCCCGTAGTCCTCTGGGTTAGATATATCAATGACATTTTCTGTATCTGGAAAGGAATAAGCGAGGAAGCTGAGGAATTTGTGAATATATTGAATATACATATATATACATATATATATATTGAATATACACTTTGAACCTTAAGTTCGCATTTCAGATACACCCAGATGAAATTTAATTCTTAGACATTAAGATAAAAGTATGTAATAATAAACTGGAGCGTAAGCTTTTCCGCAAGGAAACTGTGGGGAACAGTTTATTACATGCAGGCAGCTGCCATTCCAAAAATCTGACCGAAAGTATACTCTATGGAGAACTCCTCAGAGCAAGGAGAACTGTAGTTCGTAAGAAGGATTTAAGTTTAAGAAAGAAATTATTGAGATGTGACAAAGGTTCAGAGAAAGAGGATAATCTCTAAAATTGATTGCCCAGGCGTGTAAAAGAGCGATAGAGATGAAAAGGGAAGATCTATTAATTCCAAAAGTCAAAAAAGATAAAGAGGAGCAATCAATCAGATTTATAACTGAATTTAGCACCCAGGCCTGGGAGGTTAAGAAAGGCCTCAACACATTTTATCAAGTTTTAAAAACAGATGAAATCTTCTCCAAATCCTTGAGTGAGAATCCGCAAATAACTTTTAGGAGATGTGCATCAGTGAAAGATGTTATATGCAGTAATTTGGTACAAGAGAAACAAAATGTGAGTAACATACAAGGGTTTTATGTTTGTGGAGAAAGAATTTAAGGCCTGCAAACACAGTGCAAGTTGCAAACAAGAGGAAAAAAGTTTACATTATCACAAAACACCTCACATGCAATTCAAATTTCTGTGTGTATTGTTTAAGCTGTCCATGTTCATTATTTTACATTGAAGCACAATACATAAAGCTAAAAAGGATTTTAGAACATTTGAGAGCAATTGTGAATGAAGATAAACATTATCCAATAGCTAGGCATTTTAAGGAACAACACAAGAAATATACAAGCCTGCTAAAGTTCTGTGTACTGGACAGGGTTCCAGTATTAGAAAGAGGGTGCAACAGAATATAAACGTTGCACAGATTAGAGTCCAAAATGATAGTGAAATATGAAACGATGTATCCAACAGGGTTGGACAGAGACGAAGAATTATCAGTGCACTTAGGATAGATTAGAACCGAGCCTTATAGTTCTGTAGCTTCAGAAGGAATGTATGCCAATAAGTTAATGCGAGTCTATGAGAACAAGTTTGCTGGTTTTAAAAAGAGAAAAATAAGGTCATGGTTGATCTTATACTGTTTTTATATTGTAGGTAACATGGAAAATTGAGGGGAGAAGAAAGAAATGCAAAAGAGCAAATATATATCCAGGCCGACATGAGAAAGTCGAATAACAGAGCATTGAAGTATATGGACTGGTCTACAGTGGTACAATAATTGGTGAAAGAATTATAATTATGAAAGAGACAGTAGAAGCAACTGAGTTGGATTCAAGGTCCACTGGGGCAGAATTGATTTTGGAATGATTAATGAGCATGAGACTGTAGTAACAGTTGAGATAATTTATATGGACTCAATGCCCTCTGGGGCAAGATAACAGTAATATGATTTGAATTAAGTTATAGAAGGATATTGAATCATGCCATTCGATATATATGTGTGAATCCTAGATAGGTAATTATTCTTTTAAAAATAATGAAACAATGTAACCAGTTATGAATGATATAGAAATGAGATGCATACAGTATAAGTAGCAATAGTGTTTTCAGATTGTAAAAGTATAATACAATGAAATGTGTAGGACTTTTAACAGAAAAAATAATGATATGCGATTGCTGCCATGAAATTGCATAGAGAATGACATTCCATGCAGTCCTACTTCGATGGTGGTGGGGAGTCACATGTTTATATGACACTAGGAAGTAAACGCAAATGACCCGTGAACAAGAGGCGAAGGCTTCGAAACGCGTTGGGCGTTAAATTGCTGCTTGGTTGAATAATTAAACACACAGAAGCAAATGAGCCCTGGCTGTCTCTCTTTTTCATTGTGGACCATATTTAAGAAGAGAAGATTGGGGTGAAGAGAATATATATATATCTATCAATATATTCACTAAAAAATCAAAGGCTGCAGGGACGTTATAGTTAGGGTCAGAGTTTACTCATACAAAACCAGAGAAATTCAACTGTTATAGTTACCTGAGTTAACTATAACTCGTGCCCCCGCATCCCCCTACTAATAGTGTGCCAGGAGGTGCGCTTGCAGAGTGGAGGTGAAAGGGGGCGGGGCCTCCACGACTTGCTGTTATTTTTTTATAAGCGGAGGAGGGCCATGTGACCCCTTTTTCTGGGCCTATTTTGGCCCCAGAAACCCCATCCCCTGGGGCCAGGCCTTTTGGAAATAAAAGAAGGGACTACGCGGCCCCCCTCCAAGGCTGATTTCGGCCATGGGGACCCCATCCTCTGGGGCCCGGCTTTTCTGAAATGGTGGAGGGGGCTGTGCGACACCCTTTACAGGCTGATTTAGGCCCGAGGACCCCATCCCTCTGGGCCCAGCCATTTAAAGATGGGGAGGGGGGCTGCGCTGCCCCCCTCTCCACGCTGTATTTGGCCCTGGGACCCCATCCTCAGAGGCCTGACCATTTAAAATGGGTGCCTGTAGGGCACTCACTCACAACTGTTTTGGGACCCTCAAAAAAGATATACTTTTTTGGGCCCTATGGGGTCCCTGTGGGGCTAGGGGGTCAGGGTAGTCCTAGCCTGCCCCCCTTTCTTTATTTTTATATTTTTTGTGGGACTCGGCACAGGCCAAGTCCCAAGATGGCTGCCAATACTTCCTGGTTTGAAGTGCTGGCAGCCAATCAGATTTGAGCATGGGGACTTTCGGATCCTCAGAGGATCAGCATCTCTATATATACAAATTTGGATTTCGGTTAATAACTCTGCAATTACTGAACGGATTTACACCAACTTACAAAAAGGCACTTCCATGGACCCAAATCTACCTTTCTGCCAAATTTGGTGTAATTCTTTTCTGCAGTTCAGGCTGTAGATGTGTCTAAAGGTCCTACGAGAATTAACATAGGAATCGCACGTTTTTTGACCCTCACCTTATTCTCAGCCCCCGCTTGATGGATCACCGGGGAACTTTTTTGGGGAAATTTTGTGTAGATTCATCAAGCTCTGCCAAAGTTATAGGCAAGTCAAAAAATGCTTTTCGTATGGAAACTAGGTCCTAACTATAACTACCTACTGGTTGCCAGTAGGTTATATATATATTTTTTAAATTTTGTTACCCTATATATAAATTTATATAAACACATATATTTACGCGGGTGCATGTTTATATACCAGTATATATTTATATATAGTATTTAACCCCTTCCATGCTCATGACGGAATGGTTCCGTCATGAGCACAAGTTCTAGTGTACTCATGACGGAACCATTCCGTCATGAGCACATGCTCAGGAAATCCCTCTGCTGCAGACAGCAGAGGGATTTCCCATTTTATTTTTTTTGCCTGGGGAGGTTGGGGAAGAGCTTCCCCAACCTCCCCAGGCATATTTTTGTATTTCCTTGTAATGACGCTCGCGCGCATGGCGCGCTATCGTCATTACAACAAAATCGAAACTGAAACTTAGTTTCAGTTTCTCAGTTTCGGTTCTTGTGGGGCTATCTCAGCCCCCCGAGCACCGAAAAAGATGGGAGAGGTATTGTTGGAAAGGGGAGAATCTCCCCTTTCCAATGGTACCCTTCCCTAGTGGATCCCTGCTTGGGGATCACCCCAGGAGGGTGATCCCCAAGCAGGGATCCACCCACTAGCACCAGGGAGGGGGGAGCAGCCCCTTGGGCAAGGGCCTTTGCTCCCCCCATTTTCTTTTGGGCACAACAGTCTTTCTGCCCCCTCCTGGGGGGCAGATGGGGGCAGCAGCCCCCAATCTGCCCCCCCAGGGGGGCAGAAAGCCCACTAAAAACCAGGGATTTTTTTTTTATTGACGTTGGGGTGGGGGTTGCCCAAAAAGGGCTTGGCAATGCCCCCACCACCCCTACAGAAATGTTAGTCTTTCTGCCCCCCCTGGGGGGCAGATGGGGGCAGTAGCCCCCAATCTGTCCCCCTGGGGGGGCAGAAAGCCCACTAAAATCCAGGGATTATTTTGTTTTTATTGACGTTGGGGTGGGGGCTGCCGAAAAAGGGCATGCCAATGCCCCCAACCCCCCCCCAGAGAAATGTCAGTCTTTCTGCCCCCCCTAGGGGTCAGACGGGGGCAGTAGCCCCCAATCTGCCCCCCCAGGGGGACAGAAAGCCCACTAGACACCAGGGATTTTTTTTTATTGACGTTGGGGTGGGGGCTGCCGAAAAAGGGCATGCCAATGCCCCCAACCCCCCCCAGAGAAATGTCAGTCTTTCTGCCCCCCCAGGGGTCAGACGGGGGCAGTATCCCCCAATGTGCCCCCCCGGGGGGGCAGAAAGCCCACTAGGCACCAGGGATTTTTTTTATTGATGTTGGGGTGGGGGCTGCCCAAAAAGGGCATGGCAATGCCCCCACCCCCCACAGAAAATGTCAGTCTTTCTGCCCCCTGGGGGCAGATGGGAGCAACAGCCCCAATCTGCCCCCAGGGGGGCAGAAAGCCCACTAAAACCAGGGATTTTTTTTATTGATGTTGGGGTGGGGGCTGCCCAAAAGGGCATGCCAATGCCCCCCACCAGACAAATGTCAGTCTTTATGCCCCCCCAGGGGGCAGACAGGGGCAGTAGCCTCCAATCTGCCCCCCGGGGGGGGCAGAAAGCCCACTAGACACCAGGTTTTGTTTTTATTGACGTTGGGGTGGGGGCTGCCCAAAAAGGGCTTGGCAATGCCCCCACCCCCCTACAGAAATGTCAGTCTTTCTGCCCCCCCTGGGGGGCAGATGGAGGCAGTAGCCCCCAATCTGCCCCCGAGGGGGCAGAAAGCCCACTAGACACCAGGGATTTTTTTATTGACGTTGGGGTGGGGGCTGCCGAAAAGGGCATGCCAATGCCCCCAACCCCCCCCAGAGAAATGTCAGTCTTTCTGCCCCCCCAGGGGTCAGATGGGGGCAGTAGCCCCAATCTGCCCCCCCCGGGGGGGCAGAAAGCCCACTAGACACCAGGATTTTTTTTTTATTGATGTTGTGGTGGGGGCTGCCCAAAAAGGGCTTGGCAATGCCCCCAACCCCCCCCCCAGAGAAATGTCAGTCTTTCTGCCCCCCCAGGGGTCAGATGGGGGCAGTAGCCTCCAATCTGCCCCCCGGGGGGGCAGAAAGCCCACAAGAAACCAGGGATTTTTTTTATTGATGTTGGGGTGGGGTTGCCCAAAAAGGGCATGACAATGCCCCCACCCCCTCCAGAGAAATGTCACACTTTCTGCCCCCAGGGGGCAGGCGGGGGCAGTAGCCCCCAATCTGCCACCCAGGGGGGGGCAGAAAGCCCACTAGAAACCAGGGATTTTTTTTTAATAATGTAGGGGTGGGGGCTGCCCAGAATGGGCATGATAATGCCCCCACCCCAAAAACAATTAGCAGAGTCTTTCTGCCCCTCCCTGGAGGCATATTGGGGCAATAGCCCCTTATCTGCCCCCCGGGGGGGGCAGAAAGCCCACTAGGCCTCAGGATTATTTTTTTTTAATTCAGGGGTGAGGACAGCCCAGAATGGGCATGCCAATGCCCACATCTCCCCCCAAAAATGCCACAGTTTGCAAAGTGCCTAGCTGTCAATTTTGAACCCTAGCTCTGCCGGCACCTACGGAAACCTAGCAAACCTATACATTTTTGAAAACTAGACCCCCAGGGGAATCCAGGATGGGGTGACTTGTCTGGCTCTCACCAGGTTCTGTTACCCAGAATCCCTTGCAAACCTCAAACTTTGTAAAAAAAAACAAATTTTCCACACATTTCTGTGGTGGAAAGTTCTGAAATCTGTGTGGATCCACAAAATTCCACCAAGCCCGCATTCCCCAAAGTCTTCCGAGAAAAATGGCACCTCACTTGTGTGGGTGGGTCAAGTACCCGCGACAGGCAAGGGCCCAAAACCTATTGAGGCAACATCAAAATTACCTATCACAAAACAACCTGGTTTTGCAAGGGGGGTCCCATGAGTTTTTGGCCCCGGGCTCGGCAGCTATCTAGGGAAACCTACCAAACCCACACATTTATGAAAACTAGACACCCTGGGGATTCCAGGGAGGTATGGCTTGCGTGGATCCCCCAAGGTTTTCTTACCCAGAATCCCCTGCAAACCTCAAATTTAGCTGGAAAAAAATCACTTTTTGCACACATTTTTGTGTGGGAAAGTTGTGGCATCACTGGGATAACACAAATTTCCACCACCCAGCGTACCCCCAGGTCTCCCGATAAAATTGGTGCCTCACTCGTGTGGGAGGCCCAAGTACCCACGACAGGCAAGGGCCCAAAACGCATTGAGGAGACATCAAAATTGCCTATCACAAAACGACCTGGTTTTGCAAGGGGGCTCACCTGGGTTTTTGGCCCTGTGCTCGGTGGCCAGCTAGGGAAACCTACCAAACCCACACATTTCTGAAAACTAGACACCCTGGGGATTCAAGGGAGGTATGGCTTGCGTGGATCCCCCAACGTTTTCTTACCCAGAATCCCCTGCAAACCTCAAATTTAGCTGAAAAAATCATTTTTTCCACACATTTTTGTGTGGGAAAGTTGTGGCATCACCAGGCTGACACAAATTTCCTACCACCCAGCGTTTCCCCAGGTCTCCCGATAAAAATGGTGCCTCACTCGTGTGGGAGGCCCAAGTACCCGCGACAGGCAAGGGCCCAAAACGTATTGAGGCGACATCAAAATTCCCTATCACAAAATGACCTGGTTTTGTGAGGGGGTCACCTGGGTTTTTGACCCCGTGCTCGGTGGCCAGCTAGGGAAACCTACCAAACCCACACATTTCTGAAAACTAGACACGCGGGGGATCCCAGGGAGGTATGGCTTGCGTGGATCCCCCAACGTTTTCTTACCCAGAATCCCCTGCAAACCTCAAATTTTGCTGAAAAAATCACTTTTCCCACCCATTTTTGTGTGGGAGAGTTGTGGCATCACCGGGCTGACACAAATTTCCTACCACCCAGCGTTCCCCCAGGTCTCCCGATAAAAATGGTGCCTCACTCATGTGGGAGGCCCAAGTACCCGCGACAGGCAAGGGCCCAAAACATATTGAGGCGACATCAAAATTGCCTATCACAAAACGACCTGGTTTTGCAAGGGGGGTCATCTGGGTTTTTGGCCCTGTGCTCGGCGGCCAGCTAGGGAAACCTACCAAACCCATACATTTCTGAAAACTAGACACCCGGGGGATTTCAAAGAGGTATGGCTTGCGTGGATCCCCCAACTTTTCTTACCCAGAATCCCCTGCAAACCCCAAATTTTGCTGAAAAAATCCCTTTTTCCACACATTTTTGTGTGGGAAAGTTGTGGAAGCACCGGGCTGACACAAATTTCCTACCACCCAGCGTTCCCCTAGGTCTCCCGATAAAAATGGTGCCTCACTCGTGTGGGAGGCCAAGTACCCGAGACAGGCAAGGGCTCAAAACGTATTGAGGCGACATCAAAATTGCCTATCACAAAACGACCTGGTTGTGCAAGGGGGGTCACCTGGGTTTTTGGCCCCGTGCTCGGCGGCCAGCTAGGGAAACCTACCAAACCCACACATTTCTGAAAACTAGACACGCGGGAGATTCCAAGGAGGTATGGCTTGCATGGATCCCCCAACGTTTTCTTACCCAGAATCCCCTGCAAACCTCAAATTTAGCTGAAGAAATCACTTTTCTCACACATTTTTGTGTGGGAAAGTTGTGGCATCACTGGGCTGACACAAATTTCCTACCACCCAGCGTTCCCCCAGATCTCCCGATAAAAATGGTGCCTCACTCGTGTGGTAGGCCCAAGTACCCGCGACACGCAAGGGCCCAAAACATATTGAGGCGACATCAAAATTGCCCATCACAAAACGACCTGGTTTTGCAAGGGGGTCACCTGGGTTTTTGGCCCTGTGCTCGGCGGCCAGCTAGGGAAACCTACCAAACCCACACATTTCTGAAAACTAGACACCCGGGGATTCCAAAGAGGTATGGCTTGCGTGGATCCCCCAACGTTTTCTTACCCAGAATCCCCTGCAAACCCCAAATTTAGCTGAAAAAATCACTTTTTCCACACATTTTTGTGTTGGAAAGTTGTGGAAGCACCGGGCTGACACAAATTTCCTACCACCCAGCGTTCCCCTAGGTCTCCCGATAAAAATGGTGCCTCACTCGTGTGGGAGGCCCAAGTACCCGAGACAGGCAAGGGCCCAAAACGTATTGAGGCGACATCAAAATTGCCTATCACAAAACGTTCCTGATTTTGCAAGGACGTCACCTGGGTTTTTGGCCCCGTGCTCGGCGGCCAGCTAGGGAAACCTACCAAACCCACACATTTCTGAAAACTAGACACCCGAGGGATTCCAGGGAGGAATGGCTTGAGTGGATCCCCCAACTTTTTCTTACCCAGAATCCCCTGCAAACCTCAAATTTAGCGAAAAAAATCACTTTTTCCACACATTTTTGTGTGGGAAAGTTGTGGCATCACCGGGCTGACACAAATTTCCTACCACCCAGCGTTCCATCAGGTCTCCTGATAAAAATGGTGCCTCACTCGTGTGGGAGGCCCAAGTACCCGTGACAGGCAAGGGCCCAAAACGTATTGAGACGACATCAAAATTGCCTATCACAAAACGACCTGGTTTTGCAAGGGGGGTCACCTGGGTTTTTGACCCCGTGCTCGGCGGCCAGCTAGGGAAACCTACCAAACTTACACATTTCTGAAACCTAGACATGCGGGGGATCCCAGGGAGGTATGGCTTGCGTGGATCCCCCAACGTTTTCTTACCCAGAATCCCCTGCAAACCTCAAATTTAGCTGAAAAAAATCACTTTTCCACACATTTTTGTGTGGGAAAGTTGTGGCATCACCGGGCTGACACAAATTTCCTACCACCCAGCGTTCCCCCAGGTCTCCCGATAAAAATGGTGCCTCACTCGTGTGGGAGGCCCAAGTACCCGCGACAGGCAAGGGCCCAAAACATATTGAGGCGACATCAAAATTGCCCATCACAAAACGACCTGGTTTTGCAAGGGGGTCACCTGGGTTTTTGGCCCCGTGCTCAGTGGCCAGCTAGGGAAACCTACCAAACCCACACATTTCTGAAGACTAGACACCCAGGGGATTCCAAAGAGGTATGGCTTGCGTGGATCCCCCAACTATTTCTTACCCAGAATCCCCTGCAAACCCCAAATTTAGCTGAAAAAAATCACTTTTTCCACACATTTTTGTGTGGGAAAGTTGTGGAAGCACCGGGCTGACACAAATTTCCTACCACCCAGCGTTCCCCTAGGTCTCCCGATAAAAATGGTGCCTCACTCGTGTGGGAGGCCCAAGTACCCGCGACAGGCAAGGGCCCAAAACGTATTGAGGCGACATCAAAATTGCCTATCACAAAACGTTCCTGATTTTGCAAGGACGTCACCTGGGTTTTTGGCCCCGTGCTCGGCGGCCAGCTAGGGAAACCTACAAAACCCACACATTTCTGAAAACTAGACACCCGAGGGATTCCAGGGAGGTATGGCTTGCGTGGATCCCCCAACTTTTTCTTACCCAGAATCCCCTGCAAACCTCAAATTTAGCTGAAAAAATCACTTTTTCCGCACATTTTTGTGTGGGAAAGTTGTGGCATCACCGGGCTGACACAAATTTCCTACCACCCAGCGTTCCCCCAGGTCTCCTGATAAAAATGGTGCCTCACTTGTGTGGGAGGCCCAAGTACCCGCGACAGGCAAGGGCCCAAAACTTATTGAGGCGACATCAAAATTGCTATCACAAAATGACCTGGTTTTGCAAGGGGGGTCACCTGGGTTTTTGGCCCCGTGCTCGGTGGCCAGCTAGGGAAACCTACCAAACCCACACATTTCTGAAAACTAGACACGCGGGGGATCCCAGGGAGGTATGGCTTGCGTGGATCCCCGTACATTTTCTTACCCAGAATCCCCTGCAAACCTCAAATTTAGCTGAAAAAAATCACTTTTCCCACACATTTTTGTGTGGGAAAGTTGTGGCATCACCGGGCTGACACAAATTTCCTACCACCCAGCATTCCCCCAGGTCTCCCGATAAAAATGGGGCCTCACTCATGTGGGAGGCCCAAGTACCCGCGACAGGCAAGGGCCCAAAACATATTGAGGCGACATCAAAATTGCCTATCACAAAACGACCTGGTTTTGCAAGGGGGGTCACCTGGGTTTTTTGCCCGTGCTCGGCGGCCAGCTAGGGAAACTGACCAAACCCACACATTTCTGAAAACTAGACACCCGGGGGATTCCAAAGAGGTATGGCTTGCGTGGATCCCCCAACGTTTTCTTACCCAGAATCCCCTGCAAACCCCAAATTTAGCTGAAGAAATCACTTTTTCCACACATTTTTGTGTGGGAAAGTTGTGGAAGCACCGGGCTGACACAAATTTCCTACCAGCCAGTGTTCCCCTAGGTCTCCCAATAAAAATGGTGCCTCACTCGTGTGGGAGGCCCAAGTACCCGCGACAGGCAAGGGCCCAAAACGTATTGAGGCGACATCAAAATTGCCTATCACAAAACGTTCCTGATTTTGCAAGGAGGTCACCTGGGTTTTTGGCCCCGTGCTTGGCAGGCAGCTAGGGAAACCCAAGGGATTCCAGGGAGGTATGGCTTGCGTGGATCCCCCAACTTTTTCTTACCCAGAATCCCCTGCAAACCTCAAATTTAGCTGGAAAAAATCACTTTTTCCACACATTTTTGTGTGGGAAAGTTGTGGCATCACCGGGCTGACACAAATTTCCTACCACCCAGCGTTCCCCCAGGTCTCCCAATAAAAATGGTGCCTCACTCGTGTGGGAGGCCCAAGTACCCGCAACTGGCAAGGGCCCAAAACGTATTGAGGCAACATCAAAATTGCCTATCACAAAACGACCTGGTTTTGCAAGGGGGGTCACCTGGGTTTTTGGCCCTGTGCTCGGCGGCCAGCTAGGGAAACCTACCAAACCCACACATTTCTGAAAATAGACACCCGGGGGATTCCAAAGAGGTATGGCTTGCGTGGATCCCCCAACGTTTTCTTACCCAGAATCCCCTGCAAACCCCAAATTTAGCTGATAAAATCACTTTTTCCACACATTTTTGTGTGGGAAAGTTGTGGCATCACCGGGCTGACACAAATTTCCTACCACCCAGTGAGCCCCTAGGTCTCCCGATAAAAATGGTGCCTCACTTGTGTGTGAGGCCCAGGTACCCGCGACAGGCAAGGGCCCAAAACGTATTGAGGCGACATCAAAATTACCTATCACAAAACGACCTGGTTTTGCAAGGGGGGTCACCTGGGGTTTTGGCCCCTCCCTGGAATCCCCCGGGTGTCTAGTTCTCAGAAATGTGTGGGTTTGGTAGGTTTACCTAGCTGGCCACTGAGCACGGGGCCAAAAACTCAGGTGACCCCCTTGCAAAACCAGGTCATTTTGTGACGTTGGGGGATCCATGCAAGCCATACCTCCCTGGAATGCCCCGGGTGTCTAGCTTTCAAAAATGTATAGGTTTGCTAGGTTTCCCTAGGTGCCGGCAGAGCTAAGGTTCAACATCTACAGCTAGGCACTTTGCAAAAAAAGGGTCAGTTTTCACTGTGAAAATGTGGTGTGTCCACGTTGCGTTTTGGGCCGTTTCCTTTCGTGGGCACTAGGCCTACCCACACAAGTGATGTAACATTTTTCTCAGAAGACTTTGGGGAACGCGGGGTGGGTGGAATTTTGTGGATACACGCAGATTCCAGAAATTTCCACCACAGAAATGTGAGGAAAATGTGTTTTTTTTTACAGATTTTGAGGTTTGCAAGGGATTCTGGGTAACAGAACCTGGTGAGAGCCAGTCAAGTCACCACATCCTGGATTCCCCTGGGTGTCTAGTTTTTAAAAATGTATAGGTTTGCCATGTTTCCCTTGGTGCCGGCAGAGCTAGGGTTCAAAATCTACAGCTAGGCACTTTGCAAAAAAAGGGTCATTTTTCACTGTGAAAATGTGGTGTGTCCACGTTGCGTTTTGGGCCGTTTCCTGTCGCGGACACTAGGCCTACCCACACAAGTGAGGTACCATTTTTCTCGGAAGAATTTGGGTAACGCGGGGTGGGTGGAATTATGTGGATCCACGCAGATTCCAGAACTTTCCACCACAGAAATGTGAGGAAAATGTGTTTTTTTTGCCAGATTTTGAGGTTTGCAAGGGATTCTGGGTAACAGAACCTGGTGGGAGCCAGTCAAGTCACCCCATCCTGGATTCCCCTGGGTGTCTAGTTTTCAAAAATGTATAGGTTTGCTAGGTTTCCCTAGGTGCCGGCAGAGCTAGTGATGGAGCAAGGACTCACAAATGAGACTTGCTCGAATACAATCTCCTCATAGTATTAATTTATTAATCTTGTATTGTGTATATTAACTTTGCATACACTACATGAATAGCAAGGAAGCTTGCCTATGTGTTCTAACTAACAAGTAACGCTTGTCTTTTTCTAAAATGGCCGCTAAAGCACGGGAACCTTACTGCGCATGTCTCATCCATATCACATGGTGTGACGTCTTTCTTTGCTTGGTGGGAAATTTCTGCTTCTGCGCAGTGTGCTTAAAATGGCTGCTTGATGTTTTCACATGCTTCAGCTTGCTCTTGTGTTATTATTAATTTGTCGTTTTCTTAACGCTACTAATGCGGGATAGATTTATAAGTAAATGGGGATAGAGTAGAAAGAGTGGGTATACAGTGAAACATATTATTTGTGATTTTAATATTTTCTTCTTTGACTTTTATTAGTTCGTAAACTTGGGCCTGGGGTTGGTGATCTGAAACTCGAGAGACAATGATTCTGCGCATGTGTCCTGTTTGGCTGCCAAAGAATAAAAATGAAGTCAACCTGGACGTCGTCCAAGGCCATGACCTGATGGCCGAAGCTGCTGTGTTCTTGCCTTTCCTGTTGAAAATTGAAACTTTGTATATGAAGAATATATAACATTTGTCGTGAGACGGGTGGGAAATAAAGCCAATGTATTAAAATTGATGGGCGGTAGTTTAAAGACAATGGGCTTCAGAATTCCAACCAAATCAATATGGTGTGAGGATCAACCCCCTGTCCAATCAGAAGTAGTGGTCCCATATTTTAGCAACATTAAGGGGAGGTACATGGGCGTAGAAGGGTATAATAGATATAGCATTAGTTAATTAGGGGGCTAGAAGAACGAGACTAGACGCTGACAAGAGAAGGAGATGCTGCAAGAGAGCAGAGGACCAGAGAGAACAAGCGTAGAAGCTTCTAGCTCCCGACCGCTAAGCTGATCGATTGCAGACTGAATCGCTGTCCAGAAGAGGTCCTGAGGAGGGGGCGGCGGAGTCCATTAGAAGGAAGGCACGGGAGAATCGAGGAGAAGCCGAGTATCAGAGAGGGGAACGACGCAGGCATCGTTGTAGAGAGGTCACCGGTCCTGTCCTGATCCTGGAGGAGGTCTTTGCTCTTCATCCTTCCTGGGTCCTATTCTTTCCAACTCCTTGGCTAAGGGGTTTGGTTCTCGCACTTAGGTAAATATAAATGCAACCTTTAGTTGCGCTGCTGTCTCTATCTTCTCCTTTCTGAGGGACCGTCATTTATCAATAATTATTATTCTATGCTTCATCCATGATATGCGATTAAGTACCATGTGGTTCTGTAATTTACTCTGCTAAAATCTTTAGATAAACATTTTAAAACTTCCTGACTCAGTGGTTATTTCAGGATTATGTACTATAATGAATGTCACTCAGGATTCATTGGTAAGTCATTACTCTTCAATCGGAAGGTAATTGGTAGCAGGGATTTTGATAAAGAGTAACAACTGATAAAACCCAGCGTAAGTATTAGCGTAGTATGAATGTATGGGCCCAAGTGAGTATTTGGTGTATGAATGCTGTTTGCTAATATCGCTCTGGATCAGTTTTCTGGTAATCAGAGGATGGTTACTCTTTGTTAATTGGGTAATGAGAATTTTATTTTTATGAACTAACATCCGTGTATTCAAAGTTTGTTTTATGTTGTCTAGAATCCCCGGGGAAAATTGAATAGCGGTTGGTAAGTGGAAGCCATACTGCAGTGAGGTTAACTGTCAGGCAGAAATAGTACTGAAAAGTTAAGCAGAACTATCAGTACTGGTTAGGGAATCTATGCGTGTGAGTAATAGCAAAGGAGTACGCTGGTGAAAATTTGCTTTTATATCACCTAGAAAGGGTAACATTGAAGAAGTAACAGGTACTTCTGGAGCTTGTGTGAAGAGTAAACGGAAGGGTTTTTACTCGTAGTGTATGTTTAGTAAACGGAAAAGTTTTACTAAGTGTGAGAGAAAACTATCTTTTCTATTTTTGAGAAACTGGCACGATAGCGAATGTTTTATGTTGTTACTGAAATTTAATTAAGATTTATAGAGAAAATAAGGTTTGCGTAAGATTTTGTAAAGGGAGAGTCAGCTGCCGGAGAGGGAGTCACAGGTGCCGCGCTGGGATTGGTTGAAACAACGAGGGACAGAGAAGAGCAGATTGTAAAGGAGAGGTTGACAGACTAACGTCACAGAAAGGCCGCGCTAGGATTGGTTCAGAAATAGAAGAAAGCAGACACTTGATTGGTTGATATTCTAGAAGCTAAAATCTTAGTGGATAGAGATTGCATGTTAAAACGCGATCCGACTTTAACAGGAACTCGTCCGGATAGGAGATTGCTAGGTTTTGCGGAATATAATTTTATACACCGAAGATTAGATAGAATGTACGGGGAGAAAAGAAAAATGTCCTTTCTGCAAAAGATTAAGAACTATTTTAAAAAGGATAAACCAATCAAAACTGGGGAAGGAATTATCATTCCACCAGCTAAAACGCCCGCTTCATTCATGATGATGGAGAGAGGTTATCATACTTGTGTATGGATAGAGAATTGGATAGAATATACCAAAAATGATGGGATATTAGCATTTCCCGAGAATGGTACCTTCAATGGAAGAATTCTTCAAAATTTGAGATTGAGAATGAATGACCTAGAACCCAGACCTAGATTAACTCAATACGAAGCCTTAGAGGAATGGGAAACCGAGGCATTTGAGCGTGACCGATCCAGGAGTAATAGGGGTTATCGAGGATTTTTCCCAAGAAACCAACATGAGAATAGGGACGGTCAGATGAAACAGTGGAGGAGAGCAATGCTTACAGAAGGATTATATCCAATATTTACGGCAGAAGAACTGTTAGGGAAGAAATGCACAGAAAAGACAAAACACTTAATGAGAAATGGAGATTCCGAAGATGAATTTATAGAAGAAATATTAAGGAACCCCCACCATATCAGGAAGGGACAAGTGGATGCACCCCAAGTGCCCCACTGTTAAAAACTCTATTAGTACCACAGGTAATGCATGATTTCACCCTCAGTAGGATACTTCACGATAAAGAGAAAGAAGCCCTAGAGAAGACCAGAGCAGAATTAATACAGAAAATAACACAGATAAAAGTGCATCCTGACTCTTTGACCATACCTGTAACAATTGGTCCAGTAGTTCCATTATATGGTAGTCAGGGAAACTGTCCTACACCGTTAGTTATGCCTACTCCTATGAATATTCCTAAACCTGAAGCAACAGTAATGGTTGAGGATCATTTTAGTGATTGTGAATCAACAATATCATTAATGGATTTACCATTTCGAGATTCTGACAATAGTACTCCCAGAAGAACTACACCTGGGTGCTCGAAAGAGATACATTTGATAACTTCATCAGGAGCAAAAAGTGTCACTGTAGTTAGTCCAGAAGACTTAGAAAGGTGGGCACAAGGATCAGAACAGCAGTGTACACCTCCAAAAATTTGGGATATTTATAAATTAAAAGTCGAATTAGAAAAAATAATAGCAGGAAATGTGGGGCTAGATCGCCTAAATGCTTACAATGAAGTCACTCACCAGAAATGTAAAAATATTCCATGAGACATTATCAGATTTGGCTCTGCAGATGGGAATTGAAATAGGGAGATCAAAGGTGTTGCAGAAACCCTATAGAGCAGATTTCTCAGACAAAGATTTAGAAAATATGAATGCCTCTGGAAGAAAGTTACAAGTAAAAGAATTAATGTTAGTCTTACAGAAATGGGGAGACCTAGATAAATGGAGAGTTCGATGGGCAAAGAAAAAGGAAGAGGCACGATCCAGTAGAACAGCCTCTGAATATGTGATGAAATAAACAGTGAAGACAGATCAAATGTACCCGATGCGAGAAGTTCCAGGAGGGGGCTATGTGCATGTCCCATGGAGCAGACAGGATATTTTGTCATTTACGAACGATTTTCCAAAGTTGAGAGAAAAACCAATTGAATGGTACAAGCAGGTTGAGAGGTTTGTGAAGGTGTCAAAGGTATTGTTGAAGGATTTAGATGGTTTGTTTGACATAGTGGTACCTGCCGATTTGTGGACAGATTGTAAAATCACAGTTGATTGGCCTAGTGACGAGTATCCTAGAGATCCAAAAACAGGTGCCCCGTCAAATGATGTAATGAAAAAGTATCAGCAGGTGATAACTTACCTGAAAGGCAAAATACCACCGAAAGAAACAGATTGGGTGAAAATAGACCGAACCACCCAAGAAGCTAGTGAATCGGTACACGCCTATTATGAGTGTTTATTGCAGGTATTTAAGCAGTATAGTGGATTTGAGGACATTGGAGATAAGAACATGAGTCAGTTTGTCTACCGATTTGTTTATGGTCTTGAGCCAGAGATTTGTCAGATGATTAAGCAGCACATGTTGTGTTGGCAAGGCAAGCCCATAGATGAGATTCTGAAATATGCGAAATACTGTGGAGATGATATTGAGGATAGGCACAAGAAATTGCAGGAAAAAGTAATGTGGACACAGGTGAAAATGGCTGAGAAACAGGAATTAATTTGGATAATCCAAGTGAAATTCAAGGAAAGGATTCTGGAACAAATGGCGATACTGGGAATGGTGGAAAAGTGAGAGGACGAATGAGTAGAGAAGAAGCTAAAAAGAAATTTCCTTGTCATGGATGCGGAAAATTGGGGCATTGGAAGGATGAATGTAAAAAGATTCGGAATAATAATGGCCCAAATCAAAATTTAAATCCACAGACGCAGAATGACTCACAGCAGGGTGTAAATCCTCAGAGTCAGTTGCCACCTGCACCTATTCAGGGTAATGTAAGCAGAGCAAACCACGGTACAGACGTCTGATATCAAGTAGGAAGTGGTAAGAATGATTATGTAACATCACAGTTTCTTTTACAGGACGATTTCAGTCAATACAGTTCATGATGGTGCCTAGGAGATGGGGAGAAGGAGTGGGTACTTGGCGCATCCTTATCGGTAGATCAGTCAGGTCCATATGTTGAAGGGAGTGTAAAAGGTAATGATATTACTTTTCTTTTGGGCACTGATGCTACCCGGTCTACTGTGAAAACAGCAGACATTCCAGACCTTCCTCTCTCTGGAGAAGCTATCCAAGTAGTGGGAGTAGCTAATAGAAAGATTAGAACACCTCTTACCGAACCAATGGAAGTAAAAATTGGAAATTTCAGAGAAATGCATCAATTTGTAGTGTGTGATTCTAGTCCAGTAAATTTATTAGGTCGCGATTTGTTATGCAAGATGAATTGCACAATTTTCTGCACCCCAGATGGTGTGGCAGTTCAAACCCCAGATGAGGATCATGTATATAAGTTTATGATTGCAAAACAAGGTACAGAGGTAGATGAGATGTTTTCTTTGATAACAAAAGATGAGTTGCCAGAAGAATTAAAAATTACAGTAAACCCGACAGTTTGGGATTTCACAGGAAAGGAAGTAGGACTTATGGCCAAAATAGACCCGGTTAAAATTACTGTAAAAGAAGGTGCGATTTTCCCAAATACTAGACAGTACAAAATGAGTGCAGAGGTAAAGACAGGAGTCATTGAAGAAATCAATCGAATGGTAGAACAAAACATACTAAGAGAAGTAATGAGTAGCCCATGTAATTCACCAATAATGGGTTTAAAGAAACCTAGCGGAAAATATAGGATTGTTCAAGACCTGCGGAAAATAAATAAGATTGTGGAACCTTGTTGTCCTATAGTACCCAATCCTGCAGTAATCCTATACCAGATTCCTTGGAGTGCAGGATGGTTCACTGTGATTGATTTATGCCAAGCGTTCTTTTCAATACCATTGCACCCAGACAGCCAGTATCTTTTTTCATTTAAATTTGAGAATAAAGTCTATGTATAGAATCGTGTTCCTCAGAGGTACACGGAAAGTCCTTCCATCTTTAATCAGATATTGAAAAAGTGCCTTGAGAAACTAGTGATGCCAGGAAGCTCAGTCCTACTGCAATATATCAACGACGACTTACTGGTGGCATCAAACACCAGAGAGGACTGTGTTGTTGATTCCATAGCACTATTAAATCATTTGGCTGAGGAAGGGCATAAAGTCTCACCCGAAAAATTGCAGTTCTGTACAACAGCAGTTAAATATCTGGGACACCAAATTGAGAGGGGAAAAAGAAGAATAACCTCGGAAAGAGTACAATTGATTAAGAAAATGCAAATGCCTGTAACCCAAAGAGAGGTGAGAATGTTCCTAGGAATAGTAGGTTACTCTCAGCAATGGATACTAGGATTTTCTTTGTTAGCAAAGCCCTTAATTCAAATGACAAAAAAGAAAGCCAAGGACCCAGTTGAATGGGATGATGAGAGTGTAGGAGCTTTTGTAAAATTGAGAAATGCTCTGTGTTCAGCACCGGCCCAAGGCATGCCCGACTATAAGAGAAGCTTCGCATTGTTCTGTCATGAGAGAGAAAATTGTGCACTTTCAGTCTTAACTCAGAGACATGGTCTAGACAGACGTCCAATAGCATATTTTTCTGCTACATTGGATCCAGTGGCAGCCGCGTTGCCAGGCTGCTTAAAAGCAGTAGCGGCTACCTGTTTAAGTATTGAACAAAGTGAGTCGATTGTAATGGGACACCCAGTAAAGGTGTTTGTTCCACATGCAGTTGTAATTCTGTTGACAAGAACTCGAACTCAGCATCTTACTCCTAGTCGGCTGACTAAATATGAGAGAATAATAATGGGTGCTGAAAATGTGAACATAGTGAGGTGTACAATAGTAAATCCCGCAACCTTACTACCAGACCCATATCATGAGGAAATTAAAAATGACGAAGAAGAAGAACATGATTGTTTACAAGTCACAGAATTATGCACAAAACCACGTCCGGACATTGAAGAACAGCCCCTTAGAAAGCCAGACAGGGAGCTGTTTGTTGATGGTTCATGCCAGAGGCATGAAGACGGTAAACTGACTGCAGCATATGCAGTATGTGAATTAACTGGAATAGTCGAAGCATCCTATTTACCAGGAGTAAAATCTGCACAAGTAGCTGAATTGATTGCTTTGATAAAAGCGTGCAAAATTGGGAGGAATCAAAAAGTGACTATATTTACAGATAGCCAATATGGTTACGGGGTTGTGCATGATTTTGGCCAGCTATGGATGCAGAGGGATTTCATGACTTCTTCAGGATCCCCCATTAAAAATGGACCATTTGTAAGGGAATTGCTGGAAGCAATACAATCACCAAAAGAATTGGCTGTGGTGAAATGTGCCGCACACCAGTCAGGAGATGACTGGGTGGTAATTGGCAATCGATATGCAGATCTTGTGGCTCAACATTGTGCCAGAAATAGATTATCAGTCAATAAAAGGGTGGAAAGAATGGGAATCAGCTGCCAACTTATGCTGTATATGCCACCTGAAACATGAAATGAGGTTAGAAGATTGCAAGATGGTGCTGATGAAAATGAGAAGAAAACATGGGTCAAAGTGGGTTGTTCCCAAAGGGGAGATGATGAAGTGTGGATTTGTGCTGATGGCAGACCAGTCATGCCTGACTGTTTGCTCTCTCAAATGGCCAGGATGTATCATGGAGACACACACATAGGGAGAGATGCAATGTTTAGGCTCTTCAGACAGAACTGGTACAATCCCAAGTTCAGGGCTGTAGCAGAGAGCCTTTGCCAGAGATGTTTGACTTGCCAGATGCATAATCCAGGGAGAAAGACAATAATCGGGTTTGGGAAGATTGGAAAGGCAGAGGGTCCATTTATAAGACTCCAGTTCGACTTTATACAGTTACCACCATGCAGAGGGTTGAAATATGTACTAGTCATAGTATGTTTGTTTTCAAAGTGGGTGGAGGCTTACCCTACCAGGAGGAGGGACAGCATTACAGTCGCAAAGCTGTTACTACAAGAACTTATTCCTAGGTTTGGTTTCCCAGTAACTTTGGAATCAGATAGAGGAAAACATTTTAACAGTGAAGTGATTCAAATAATTTGCGGAGCATTCCAAATTGAACAAAAATTGCACTGTGCATATCGTCCAGAGGCTTCTGGAGTGGTTGAACAATTGAATGGCACTATAAAATCCAGACTGGGAAAAATGTGTGCATCAACATCATGGGAGTGGCCAGATGCATTGCCACTTGTCTTAATGGGACTAAGAAGCATTCCTGATAGAAATACGGGACTGAGCCCACACGAGATAATGATGGGAAGAGCAATGAGACAAGCACATGTTCCCATAAACAAACTGCTGAATATATCTGATGATATGGTTCTGGATTATTGCAAAGGATTGGCTGACCTAGTGCGTTCTGTCTCTCATCAGGTCGGAGAAGACGCAGTTTCGAGGCAGCCTGAACAAGAACATGATCTGAATCCTGGTGACTGGGTGGTAGTGAAGAATCACACCAGAGAGACGTGTCTATCACCTAGATGGGGAAAACCTTGTCAAGTCATACTGACTACCAACACAGCAGTGAAGTGTGCAGGATTTCCTAATTGGATTCATGTAAGCCACACCAAAAGAGTACCAGACCCTGAAGAAGAAAATCCTCAGTCAGCATCAATCACTGAGGAAGCTGAAGGTTGCCCAGCTGAAGAATCTCAGGCTCGAGATTCAAGAGAAGCTGCAGAAGAACAACCGAGCACAAGTCAGGACTGGATACCGGTGGTAGAAATTCCTGAAGTTTACTACAGAACAAGAAGTCAAACAAAATTGGAAGAAATTGAAGAAGATCAGATAGGTGAAGAAGAAGCAGCTCAGGGAAAAGAAGAACATACAATATAAGAACCTGAGCAGGACCAGATAGGGAAAGGAAACTGGGCTCAAAATAATGAAGAACCAACAAGTTTTGAGCAGGGACAGACAGGTTTAGAAGAATCCGGTCAGGCTGCAGAAGTACAAAGTTCAATAAGCCCTGATCAGAACCAGTTAGATCAAGAAAATCACACAGAAGAAAAAGATCTCGAGAAACATAAATATGAAGAATTAAACAAAGAACAAGGTCAATTATTGGAAACTCACGGTGGAGCTGCAGAAGAAAAACAAATAAGGCCTGAAAAAGAGCAAGAAAGAAAAACAGTAATTGCAGAAAACGAAAAGGTGTCAGAAAGTGAAAATAAAGAGATTGCTGAAGACAAAAATAAAGAAACAGTGCAAACAAAGAAAACAAGGAAAGGTGATCATTGGCCTAGTGTCATTAAAAGAGTAAAATACCACATAACAACCAGAAGTGAAGATCCAGATCAAGTAAATGAAGTAACAAGAAAACAGAACTAAGAAAAGAAGAAGCAAGAGACTGAAACTTGTGAATAACAAATTCAAGGGTCCTGATTGGACTTACATTATTCTTGAAGATTACGAGAGCTCAGAGTCAAGTGAAAGTGGTGACGAAGGAACAAGTGCAGAACTGACGTACGAGAAAGAAACAAGACCACCTTGACTACGCAAAAGAGTCATATAAAGAAAAGCGAAAATAGATAAGAAGAGCAATCTTCCTTGTCGAAATGCCTGATGATAGAGTTGCTGGGAGACCAAAACAGAGATGTTGTAGAAGATGCTGTGCAATATGCATATGTAGTCTAGTAATGGTGCTTATAGTATGGTTAGTCCTGATCGTAGCAGTCCCTTACCTTATGATAATGGATAAAAAAATTAATAACGAAACTAAAGGAAGGACAGCACACATGAAGGGAAATAGAGTAGAACTAATGGCAGAAAATGAACCAGAATTTCATCATGAAATAACTGATAACGACACTTGTTTAAATGTTTTCACAAAGTTATTATTTCAATATGTAGATACCATGGGAGTTAGTAATTGTTATGTCTGTATGAAGTTACCAGAATCAGTAGCAGAAGGATTAACATATCATCACTTACCATTGACATATGGCATATCATGTAGTGTATTGTCTAGTTTATTTTATAGAACAGGGAGACTTCAGTATTATTATTCAAACATAGATGTGATATTTTCTGAGGTTCCGATTCGAAAGAGTATGAACCCAGTGCTTAGTAGTCAAGACGCACAGTTTATCAGAGAATTTTTCTTAACAATGAAATCAATAGACATAACACATGCACATAGACACAATTTAACATGTTCTTTACACGAAGAAGAAAATATATTTTTGAATTTAGTAGAAGATAGAAGACAAGATTTTCAAAGGAAAGCTTCTGAGCATAAGGCTCATTTGCCACCTTGGGCTGAGAAAGAAGGGAGTTTCACACCTGGCAAGGCTCAAGCTGCTATGGCTCTGGATTTTGTAAAGACGGGGAAAATTTGTCTACATAGATTAAAGACTGATTATAACAATGTTTTCATCGGTACCAGTGAATGTGAACACAATTTCTTAATTCTTGGAGGTTGGGGAATCAAAGGAGGAACAGATTCAGTTTTTACTGGGATCTATTATGTATGCGGGAATAAGGCTTACTTTAGGCTTCCTGCACGGTGGTATGGAAGTTGTTATTTTGGAATAGTATTTCCAAAAATATACTACGTAAAAAGAAACACTGGGAGCATTGAAAACAATGGCGAATTAACACGTAGTAAAAGAGCTAGTTTTTCAGAAATTGTAGGTGATATATTTGGTGCATTGATACCTTCAGTGGGAATAATTCTGAATTCAAGAAAAATATGTAAATTGTCTACAGTGGTTGATCGTTTATCAACGGATACTGCTGGTGGATTTCTAATGATTAATGCGGAGATGGTTGCGATTAGATCTATGGTTATGCAAAATCGACTTGCTCTTGATATTTTATTGGCGAAAGAGGGCTGAGTCTGTAAATTACTGAAGACGAAACATTGTTGCACTTACATTCCTGATAAAAGTGCAGAAATTGGAACGTATATACAGAATATAACTAAACTTGAGAAGGAACTTAAACCACTGGAAGTTGATAGTGTATGGGAAAGATTGACAAGTAGTATTGCGTCAATTGGTACCTGGTTTTCTAATATAGGAAAAGGACTTATAGGCCAAATATTAGTACCCCTAGCAGGGTTAGCAATAATAGTACTGACAATAACAATATGGTGCAAATGCTGTAGAAAGAATGGAACATATAATGTGACAGGAAAAGGGAAGAAGAGAAAGATCGACGAAATAGAACTTGAAGAGTGGAGAAGTGAATTATACAAGAAATTGAAAGGGGATGGCAAAAATAGAAAGTGTAAAAATGAGAATGAAACTACTTGCTAGAAGTTGGCATCTGATTGAGGGTAGTATTTTGATGGCTCTTAAACGCCATCAGAGAGGAGATTGATGGAGCAAGGACTCACAAATGAGACTTGCTCGAATACAATCTCCTCACAGTATTAATTTATTAATCTTGTATTGTGTATATTAACTTTGCATACACTACATGAATAGCAAGGAAGCTTGCCTATGTGTTCTAACTAACAAGTAACGCTTGTCTTTTTCTAAAATGGCCGCTAAAGCGCGGGAACCTTACTGCGCATGTCTCATCCATATCACATGGTGTGACGTCTTTCTTTGCTTGGTGGGAAATTTCTGCTTCTGCGCAGTGTGCTTAAAATGGCTGCTTGATGTTTTCACATGCTTCAGCTTGCTCTTGTGTTATTATTAATTTGTCGTTTTCTTAACGCTACTAATGCGGGATAGATTTATAAGTAAATGGGGATAGAGTAGAAAGAGTGGGTATACAGTGAAACATATTATTTGTGATTTTAATATTTTCTTCTTTGACTTTTATTAGTTCGTAAACTTGGGCCTGGGGTTGGTGATCTGAAACTCGAGAGACAATGATTCTGCGCATGTGTCCTGTTTGGCTGCCAAAGAATAAAAATGAAGTCAACCTGGACGTCGTCCAAGGCCATGACCTGATGGCCAAAGCTGCTGTGTTCTTGCCTTTCCTGTTGAAAATTGAAACTTTGTATATGAAGAATATATAACATTTGTCGTGAGACGGGTGGGAAATAAAGCCAATGTATTAAAATTGATGGGCGGTAGTTTAAAGACAATGGGCTTCAGAATTCCAACCAAATCAATATGATGTGAGGATCAACCCCCTGTCCCTGTCCAATCAGAAGTAGTGGTCCCATATTTTAGCAACATTAAGGGGAGGTACATGGGCGTAGAAGGGTATAATAGATATAGCATTAGTTAATTAGGGGCTAGAAGAACGAGACTAGACGCTGACAAGAGAAGGAGATGCTGCAAGAGAGCAGAGGACCAGAGAGAACAAGCGTAGAAGCTTCTAGCTCCCGACCGCTAAGCTGATCGATTGCAGACTGAATCGCTGTCCAGAAGAGGTCCTGAGGAGGGGGCGGCGGAGTCCATTAGAAGGAAGGCACGGGAGAATCGAGGAGAAGCCGAGTATCAGAGAGGGGAACGACGCAGGCGTCATTGTAGAGAGGTCACCGGTCCTGTCCTGATCCTGGAGGAGGTCTTTGCTCTTCATCCTTCCTGGGTCCTATTCTTTCCAACTCCTTGGCCAAGGGGTTTGGTTCTCTCACTTAGGTAAATATAAATGCAACCTTTAGTTGCGCTGCTGTCTCTATCTTCTCCTTTCTGAGGGACCGTCATTTATCAATAATTATTATTCTATGCTTCATCCGTGATATGCGATTAAGTACCATGTGGTTCTGTAATTTACTCTGCTAAAATCTTTAGATAAACATTTTAAAACTTCCTGACTCAGTGGTTATTTCAGGATTATGTACTATAATGAATGTCCCTCATTTTAAACTTCCCAATTAGCAAAGGATTCATTGGTAAGTCATTACTCTTCAATCGGAAGTTAATTGGTAGCAGGGATTTTGATAAAGAGTAACAACTGATAAAACCCAGCGTAAGTATTAGCGTAGTATGAATGTATGGGCCCAAGTGAGTATTTGGTGTATGAATGCTGTTTGCTAATATCGCGCTGGATCACTAGGGTTCAAAAACTACAGCTAGGTACTTTGCAAAAAAAGGGTCATTTTTCACTGTGAAAATGTTGTGTGTCCACGTTGTGTTTTGGGCTGTTTCCTGTTGCGGGCACTAGGCCTACCCACACAAGTGAGGTATCATTTTTCTCGGAAGACTTTGGGGAACGCAGGTAGGGTAGAATTTTGTGGATCCACGCAGATTCCAGAACTTTCCACCACAGAAATGTGAGGAAAATGTGGTTTTTTTTACAATTTGTTAGGTTTGCAAGGGATTCTGGGTAACAGAACCTGGTGAGAGCCAGTCAAGTCACCCCATCCTGGATTCCCCTGGGTGTCTAGTTTTAAAAAATGTACAGGTTTGCTAGGTTTCCATAGGTGCCGGCAGAGCTAGGGTTCAAAAACTACAGCTAGGCACTTTGCAAAAAAAGGGTCATTTTTCATTGTGAAAATGTGGTGTGTCCACGTTGAGTTTTGAGCCGTTTCCTGTCGTGGGCACTAGGCCTACCCACACAAGTGAGGTACCATTTTTATTGGGAGACTTAGGGTAACACAGAACTGTAGAGCAACTGTTATTACCTATTGACTTTCGATGCATTTCTGCCTTCCAAATGAAAGGCAATGTGTAAAAAAGAAGTCATTTTGAAAAATGACCTATAATTCTCATGCTAGTATGGGTACTCCCAATTTCGGAAATGTGCAAATATCTACTGTTTCTAAACTCTATATTTTGTTCCCATTTCAGAAATACATAGGTGTCTTTCATACCTATTTTTCCATGTATATATTTTCCCAAAATAATTGCTATATACCCGGTACATAATAAAAAACCATTGCAAGATGCTGCTCAGTTATTGGCTCTGGGTTCGTCAGGTTCTTGGTGAACCTACAAGTCCTATATATCCCCACAACCAGAAAGGTCCAGCGGATGTAATGTTATATTGCTTTCAAACAGCTGTCATAATTAGAAGAAGTTACAGGTGAAAACGTTGACACAAATGGCTGTTTTTTCAACTAATTTTCAATTTTTCCTATATTTAACTGTTAGTTTCTATAAAGAAACCTTGAAGAATCTACACAAATGACCCCTTGCTGAATTCAGAATTTTGTCTTCTTTTAAAAAATGTATAGCTTTCCAAGATCCATTATTGCTTTCATACCCATTTCTACCATTAACTGGAAGGAGGTTGAAAGCACAAAAAATAGCAAAAATAGGCTATGTCCCAGAAAAATGCCAAAACTGTGTAAAAATTTTTGGTTTTCTGACAAAAGTCTGCTTGTCCCTGAAATCTGGAAAGATGGTGATGTCAGCACCACAACCCCTTTTTTGATACAATTTGCAGGGGAAAAACCAGACGCTTTCATCTGTAGCCCTTTTTTCCCATTTTTCAAAAAAAAAAAAGATTTAGCTGTATTTTGGCTAATTTGTGGGTCCCCTCCAGGGGAATCCACAAACCCTGGGTACTTTTAGAATCCCCATGATGTTGGAAAAAAAAGACGCAAATTTGGCGTGGATACCTTATGTGGTCAAAAAGTTACATTGGCCTAAGCGCGAACTACCCCAAATAGCCAAAAAAAGGCTTAGCACAGGGGGGAAAAGGCCTAGCAGCGAAGGGGTTAATATTAGTGGAATTTATTTACTTTACATTATTTTAAATGTATATGCTAGAATATTTAACATTTACTACTTTGAACTTTATTTATATAAAAACGATGTTTTTATATTTTTGTATGAAATTACCATCAACGATATTTTTCCCAATATTTTAATACTTACCATTATAAGTATAGCAGCCTGCTGTTGTGGTAAATTACATTTTTGACACCATATTCCTGTCAAAAATATTGTTTAAACAGAATATTGTGTCAGTGATTCCTCTCTGGGTCACATTTGGAACGTATCCTGTCAATCAAGTCTTTCCAGAAGTGCAGCATCACTAAAGTCATTTATCATTCCGAGCTGTAGTAGCTGCAAATAGAACTGCTTCGCTGCATTTGGGGTACTTTAACGTGTTAATCCAACAAGATTATCTAGGATTTGAAACATGCAGAAGAAAGAGCGCTATCCCTGTAATTATCTCTTTTTTGAGGGGATTCTCTATATATTGTTTACAATATATGTTGAAGAGGAAGGCACCTTAATGGCTGTGTCTATGTTCAACTTAGATATGCAAAATGGCTTTCTAGTTCGAGTGTGTAATGCTTCTTTTAACAATGTGACATTGCCACATGATTATTTGCAAGTTCGAATTCTTTTTGGAGATGCTCAGTTGGCCGACCATCCCAGTTCTTTATGATGTCACCTAACACGCTATTTGTTAAGATGCTGTTGAAGAAATATAAGGCAATATTTTGCAGTAAATTAATGAATTGGGAGCAGTGGTACATTAACGGAAACTGTAAATGTCATGGAAACGGTGATTATGGTAAAGGGGCATCACGAAAGATGCTGTATTTCTAAGAATTGCGAGCACAATGTTGAATTTTATATGTGAAATTGTATTTATTTCAAGGATCTTTTGACCTTGCTAATACTTTAGTGATGCACTAAGTCATCGGCAAAAAAAAAAAAAATGCTTGGTTGCCAATGCAAAACAGAGTTTACAAAAAAGTGTACAAAGTTATCACGCATGCACGCATATGTGTCGTGACACTACAGCAGTGATATCGTCAGCACACCTGTCATGAGGTGGCGGCCAGCCTGTCAAAAGCCTTATGAGGCTTTGCTGTAGGGCATCACTGTAGGCCTTCCTGCTGCGCTGCCCTACGGCAAAAGAGAAGGGCAGGAATGCGCTGTATCTATCAGATACGGTGCATTCCTGTGCTTTTCCCTTGTGCCGGCGCACAATGGGCTGCTGTGTGCCAACACAGACACCTTTGCACCATGGTGCAAGAGTGCCTGCATTGCAAAGATGATTTTTTTTGTGCAGGAAGGGGAAATCTTAATGCGCAAAAACAATCACAAGAGGCTTTTTCCGCTTTCTAGAAAAATGAAAAACGATGAGAAACAAAGAAATTTCTCCTCTTGTGCCTTCCTTACGCCTACCCTGGGGAGCGTACGTTTTTGGTGCTGCCTCAGAGTTACGATTTCTCGTAAATCTGAGGCTGTGTCAAAAAGCCATTGATGTTGCTGGGAACGCCCCCCATCAACACCCATTGCACGCCCCTTTAACGCAGAAAACTGCGTTAAAGGGAACGATATTTACCAGTCAGCATTAAGCCCAAAAAAGTGGCTTAGTACTGCCTCGTAAATATGGAGCAGGCTCCTGCGCAATGGAACATCACAAAAAGTGACGTTCCGATGGCGCAAGGGTGAGGCCCTTCATTCTTTTATATTTGTTCTTATGCTTACCAAAAAAAATAAAAACGAATCCCACTGCAACGGACAAATCGTTGCATGTGAAGGCCAGGCCTATTGACTTTGCAAATGCTTGATTCTATTTAGGATTTACAGAATTGATAAAAACCTATGCACATTTTCTATTACTTGAAGCCTTCACATCTGGTTGAACTGTTTACATAACTAATATCTTTCATAATGTTAAATAATTTTTATTAGTTCGCCAATATTTAACTTTCTACTACCTGACGACGTTATTCAAGATATTGGGGAGGATGTGAAGTTACGACCGGAGCTACCGACTTTGGGAACTTAAAAAATTATTGCAAACTTGTATAATGTAATTGGCGCTCGTGTAAAGTGCTCCAATATTTCCAGGTCTAGTTCTCGTTATATATAACTGTAATTCATGCCCTCATTTTAATGCTGCACTTAGTCATTGGCACTCAAATCCAGGTTGTTGTCCATGTGTGCATTGGCAATTTACTATATTTTGTTTTTCAAATGTACGCCTTTGTGGTATGTGTTTGTCCCAGACATTAATTTGACCCTACTTAACATTACTGTTCACTTCTAAACATTTTTTGTTTTTTTCTCTTGATCCATTCAGTCAGAGGACTACTTAGCAATATCAAAGAGGTAATTGCAAGTTTTTCCAGCAAACCAGGATAATAAGTACTCAGCCTGTAAAGGGTAAGCTGGCCTCTTTGCCTCACTCGTTTGACTTGATTAACCAGTCAAAGCTTAGGTCAAGGGAAGTGATGTGTAGGTCAAACTAGTTAAGATGTAATACTGCTGTTACCGTTGCAAGCAATGAAAATGGAATGTCCAATTAGAAGTATTTTTCTGTATAAAACGGACTACATGTAACAATATCTTAGGTATAGAAATATGTGTACAGCACACACACATTCGTAAACCTAAAAAGAGAAATTACATTCTTCAATAAAGTAAAACAATAGCACTAAAGAAACAGAGTTGCGGCACTAGCCATACACGTTACACAAAATGAATATTGTTCGCAATCTCTAACTGATCATGAACACTATGCTGTTCATAACTATGTTAAGATCAAGGAGGAACAGGATCCTCCCACAAAAATCAGTACTTCCTAGTCTGCTGTTGTTGCTCACTGACTGATTGCAATCACTAGGAAAATTATAATAGCATAAAATAAAAATGAAGTAATCTTTTAGAGAACGAAAGCATAACTCTAAGGGGCATATTCTCAAGGAGCTATCGCCGAGTTATCGGCACTTTATCGCAGCCAAAGTCGCGCTAAACTTACCGCCCCATTCACAAGCTGGTGCTAGCAGCCCATAACACCAGTTTGCCTGCGAAAGCACTCCCAAAAAACATCGCCACAGATGACCCCGGCAACTAACGCTAATGAGATGCAGAGTAGGCGTTCCCGAGCAAAAACCCGCGACAACACCACACCTCAACATTCTCAACGACCAGCCACATCGGCGATAAGACCACAAAACAGGCGATAAGGCGCGTTAGCGTACTCGCTTGGTCAGGTGAGTGTTCCCTGCACTGTTCTCTCACATTGTTCTGTTTCCAGGACGCTTATGCAGCCCCTTTCCAGATTGCTTCCAACGACACTGATGGTTTTGTCATGAGCATTTGCAATCCAATTTCTCAGATTGCTGACTAATTTTATTACCGCTCACCTCAGGACTTCGGTTACTTTTTACTTAGCCCGCACATGAGTGTCACCTCCTTGAGCATACGGTATCGCCCTTATTGGCCGAAGCACGGTGTCATGCTTCCATTTAGATATTATTACCGCACACATCCATACCGGGATGTGCCTACCTTTGAACACTGGTGGGGTGTCGTGACCAATTCTAAGTGTCTTTATTGCAGATGACGCACCCACTCCAATGTACGTGTGGGTTTTATCGTGTCAAGGCCACTGTTGGTGTCGGTACAGATTACCTGTTTTTTGGAACCTTATGCACCGGAGCTGGTGAGATTCCGGTTTCCCCTACAGATGACTGATGGCAGACTGGACTTTGTCGGATGTGCCTATTAACTCTTTAACGTATTCCCATTCCAATGGGATAACAACTGTTACTCCTCTTCTTTTCAGCCCTGCCAGTCTTCTGGCTCTTCCGATCAATATTTCGGATCTTTCGTGGTGGACCTTATTTGTGCCCGCACCACGTACTTGACATCATCCCAGTGACTTGAGCCTTGAAACAACCTACTGGAAGGTGAGAGGACATACTCATTTGTTCTGTCCACTCGCTCTGTCACCTCCCCACTAGTTCTTCCTCACACTTGGCTTTTTAATTTTTTTTGATTTCTTAGTGGATTTCGCTGTCACACTAATTGTGAACCCTTATCCGGAGTACGTTACTCTACTCAACCTCCTATTCCAGCCGGGACGGAAGTACAACCCGCAGAGAGGTGAGCTCCACTCCTTTCCGCCCATGTCATTGTCTCTTTCACCCCTCCTCCTGATCCTGACTTTTGTCTCCCTCAGATATCAGATCTCTTTTATTTGCCTCAAGGTAGGACCCTTTCTTTTCGGGACCTCCCCTCCTCACTGTCCAGACCTGTAGGTCACGTTCACTTGCATTTGAGCATGTTGCCACTGACCTTTGCAATGTCCTAGTACGGTTCCCCTACTGTTTCTCGACTTTGTGCACTCACTTCTCCTTCCCTCTCGCATCCCGACTCACCACGTAGCTCCCCGATTTTCCTACACTTTCCTCCTGTCTCCCTCTTCCTCCGTTCTCACATGACTTCTTGTATATCTGAATTACGTTTCTGTCCAATCTAGTTTTCTCCGAAATCTCAGCATTACTTGTATGTGTCTCAACCTATTGTGGCAATGCTGATTTACCCTGTTGTATTTTCCCCCACTTGTGTATCTCACCACGTAGTTGGGTCAGTCACCGCGACGCATCAACTTATACATACATGATGTTTACTCACAAAGATGTCACGATTTACCCACCTTGGGTGTTCACCGATCCACAGTTGTCGCCACTGTCAGTATCTTGTGATTACTGTCATATAGATGTGACTTAGACTTTGTTGTTTTTACTGCTTATCCTTACAGCCCTGATGAAGTCTAGGGTCATTCACCCAGATGAAACATGTGTTGGCTGGGCAATCTTCCAAGAATAAAAGAAGAACACATTCAAATTTTGAACTTTTTATTGCTTGGTAAAAAGTGTATATTTGTACTGTTTATGTATTGTCGGATTCTGATAGACAGAGTACTCCCTCTACCACAATTGGAAGACGTGTGCACAGGCTCGTTTTCACATGTATAAGACCTTCGGTCTTTAAGGTAGGGTGTTCTGGGTTAACCTCTTCCTGTATGCACCGTCCTACTACATAAGACATAGTGACTGGCGCTTCACCCTGTGCAGGCGCCACCATCCTACCTACTCACCGAAACCCTGTTCCTTGCCATAGTCTGTTCACAGGTAGGGGCAGCCCCAGCACATTGATACTCAGACTTGAATGGGATTTTGATATACTGGTCTAGCAAAATAATAGAGACCAGTCATGGACAGAAACAAAATAGCTGAAGACTTGTTTTCCAGTTTAGCGAAAGGCGACACTGTGGCCGCTTCCGTGAAAAGTGGCAACCCCTCACGCAGTGAGGGTTTGAGGGAGAAATTCATCAAACTAGAAAAACTAAAGAAAAATGAAGACAGTAAATGGTGGGATGAGATCACATTGAGACAATATCTCAGGCTAGACAGAATTCCCAGGGGTTTAAGAGCCCAAATATTCCCCACATATGATGAGCTTGACGAGGACCTTCTTAAACATTGGGAAGAAACTTTGACTACTAACTCTAAAACCCTGATGGGCATTTTGATAGAAAATGCGGACCGCAAAGTGGCGGCGCTACAAATAGAGATCATTAACCTAGAAGCAGAAATCAGGGATTTGGGGTTGAAAGAAGCCACAAATAAGAACTACGCAATCTTAGCGGAAGTCCTCTCTAGACACCAAGAGGATATAAAACAACGCAAGGCAAGGAAACTCAAAAGAGATGAGATTGATTACAGAGAGGGGCGAGTGTTCACGTTTGCTAAAAAGTACGATCAGATACTAGCGATCGACCAAGATGGAGTCAGAGCAGGCTGACCAGCCACCCTCTCTGTCTCGTCAGGCTCAACCTCCATGAGCGTTCCAGCCTCCAGTGACAGTGAGACTGACAATGCACCCAGCACTTCCACCACAGACAGACCAGGCAACTCTTTTTAAAAGAAGAACAACGAATCAAAAAAGGGAACAGAATTCAATCCAACCGTGCAGATCAAACAAAAAAATACGCAGAGGGAAAAGAGCAGGGTCAAACAGACCTCAGAATGAACCTCAGGTCAGGGGACAAGAGGAATTGACAACTGCTAACACCGGGGTGGACATAATCAACTTATCCTCACAGGTTTTGACAGATGACATGACTTCTCTTTTGAAAAAAGGCCTAGGCTTCTGCCCATCTGACAGGGGTGACATGTGTATGATTAAAGTTGACTTTTTCAAGTATATAAAGAATTTGAAATTAAAGACATTTTTTGCAAATAATCAAAGCGTGAATAAAAGCATCAGAAATATTCCAATGTGTGGTATTCCAGATGTGCTAAGCATACAAGATGTCTATGATACCCAGCTTCTCTTATCCATTACTGAACAAGAACAATCCCCAATCGAGATGAGCAATCTCCTTCGGGAACTTAATGTTGATACTGATTATTCAATAGCTAGTGGACTCAAATCCAAATCCAAATGGACACCTACACTACCAGGGGGCAACTCCATAGATGTTTTCCAGAAGTTGGTCTTGGCAGACCTTGACAAATATGAACAAAGTAAGAGATTTCATAGACCCCACCACACAGATAATTTAATGCGAGGGGAAAGACAGGCCCTGACTCATCTGTCCTCACACAACGAAGTAATAATTAGAGAGGCTGAAAAAGGGGGCAACATCGTGGTCATGAACAGGGAGGACTACAACAGCGAGATCCTGACACAACTGGCAGACGCCAATTGCTATGCATTACTGCCTACAAACCCCATAGGGCCACTCACACTGAATATCAACAGACACCTTAGAAACTGGTATTCTGACGGACTTATCAGTGAAGAAGAGCATCTGTACCTGAAGGTACACAGACCCACTTTCCCTGTTCTTTACACCCTGCCCAAGGTGCACAAACACCTCCCCTTTCCCCCAGGCAGACCCATTGTTTCTTGTATAGGTGGCCCAACTGAAAGATTAGCGGAATATGTGGATCTGTTTCTACAACCGATTGTCCAGAACCTTCCCTCCTACATCAGGGACACCAAACACATCCTCAGCCTCCTAGCAGATCTAACCTGGCAGGAGAACATTATTCTGGCCACTTTAGATGTCGTCTCCCTTTACACCAATATACAACCGAACTTTGGCATGCAAGCCATGGATTGGCATCTCAGTAAAAGACCCGCAACTCAATGGCATCATACCAGGATGCTCATGTCAATGACCGATCTGATTCTGAACAATAACTATTTCCTATTTGAGGGGCAGTGGTATAAGCAAACACAAGGGGTGGCTATGGGGTCCAAATTTTCCCCTTTTTTTGCCAATCTCTTTATGGGATATTTCGAACATAAATGGATTTGGGACCAGAGGGGTAACACCTTCAACCAATACATAGTCTACTGGGGGCGTTACATAGATGACTGTCTCCTCCTCTGGTCCGGGACAGAAGAAAAACTTAAAGAGTTCTAAAACTACATGAATTCCAACACACTGGGGGTGCAATTCACACACCATCATAGCAAGACACACATTGTTTTTCTGGACATAGAACTGTATATCAGCAATGGCTCCTTGCGTAGCAAACT
Organism: Calotriton arnoldi; assembly: GCA_963921515.1. Taxonomy (NCBI): domain Eukaryota; kingdom Metazoa; phylum Chordata; class Amphibia; order Caudata; family Salamandridae; genus Calotriton; species Calotriton arnoldi. Next base: position 893,274 of record CAWUFW010007977.1, on the reverse strand, counting down.
TTATCGCAAACCCACCTCGTGCAATGCCATTCTCCATGCGGACAGCTCACACCCTTCATATCAAATCAGAGCCATCCCATTTGGTGAATTTACCAGAGCCAGGAGGAACTGCAGCGAGGAGCCTGAGTTCCTCTCCTGCCTAGACACCATGAAGACTAGATTCAGAGCAAGAGGGTATAATCAAGCCACCATAGCAAGAGCAGAACGCCGTATTCTGAGACTACCCAGGAACGAGACCCTCAAAGATAAAAGCTATACATCACGCCTCAATCAACCTGTCAGACTGGTTACCAATTACAATGATCGGACACTGAATCTAGTGAAGAGCATGAAAAAGCATTGGAGTATACTCAGAGCAGATCAAAGTTTAACACAATTCACTGCACAAACCCCTCAGATCATCTACAGAAGAGGCAGAACACTCAAATCTGCTCTGAGCCCCACTGTTCCCCCCGTTAACACAACCGGTAACTGGCTCACCCAACAAACACAGGGCTTCCATAAATGCGGTTGCTGTGGCATATGCAGAAGGGCTAGGGACACAAAAGTGTTCCATGGACCAAATGGTTATGAATACAAAATCAAGGGTCGTATAAACTGCACTACCAAGTATGTTGTATATATAATCACCTGTAAATGCAACTTGCAATACGTAGGAAGCACCATCAGGATGCTGAAAGAAAGAGTTAGCGAACACGCCAGGGCTCTGAAACAGGGCAATGATAAGTACCCCATGGCAGTTCATGCCATGACATGCAAGGCCCAAGGCACATACAAACAACTCTAATTTTTTGGCATAGAACATGTTCCACCCAAAACACGAGGGGGTAACAGAGAATTACTTTTGCGCCGTACTGAAGCAACATGGATTATACACTTAAAAACAGTGGACCACGGCCTAAACACTGACCATGATATGCAATATTTTCTGGGGGATTAGAGTAACGGTTCCACATGACAGTCGCAATGCTATTCTGACCCCGTTATTTGTCACAAGTGGCCGGAATAATGTATGGTCATGTGATGTTATCCTATACACCGTAATGTGTGCATCCTTTTTTCCCCGCCCATCTATGATGTGACATGAATGACTAAAATTTCCCTCGCATAATTTTCTCTTGTATGGATTCCCCATCTCTATGTCGAGGCATAATCCTTGCACGGTCAGTCCCTGCAAGAAAGGGTATATTGTGTTTTCCATCCCCAACAGTATTGACCCCCTGTACCAATAGGATACTGCCCCTGTTTAACTACCGATAGATGCACAAACTTGGGTTTTTTACGGCCGCACACCATGAACTAATGATTTGTACTGTTGCAAATGGTTGATTAGTGACATTAAGCCATGGCCCAAGTCTAACTTAATTGCATGTTATATAAGATATCTTTTCTGTACATGTACTATCGTAAGATTGGGTGTTGTCCACTGCAACTGTGTTTGACTATAGTGGCCACCATGATTCTGTCCCCCTGATATACTGCTGATAGTTGCACAAACCTTTGTGTTCTGCTTCTGCAGGATAGTAGAGAATATACCATATTTTCCATGGCGTTTGACTAGCGCCCTCAACCCACTGCCTGGTCATAACTTACCTGTGTGAATTAATATATTTTCCGTGCATGTAAATTTTTGAGAGGGTGTCTTGTCGGCATCATAACAAGACACGGTTAATGCAAGGTACGCTAATCTGATTAGCACACAAACACTGTGCCATTTGAGTGAATAATACCACATAAAATCGATTGAAGTACACTAGGGAAGATTTGTATCCCCATTTTGCTCTGTATGTAATATGACACCTGACAACAACTTGAAAACCCCTTGCTGTTCTGTCTTACTGTTGATTTTACATCCCTTTCACTCTTTCCGGACTCGTGGTGAGTCCTCCGTCTTTACACCTTTGTGTACACACTCACTTCCGCTCAAATTCGGTCAGCAGTCTAGTCCCTTTTTGCTGATCGCTTTATAACTGCCGCCCACGTCCGGGATCCGTCTTCCGGTCCCAGACGCTGCGATCGTTCTCGTTGGACCAGCGTACTCGCTTGGTCAGGTGACTGTTCCCTGCACTGTTCTCTCACATTGTTCTGTTTCCAGGACGCTTATGCAGTCCGTCTCCAGATCGCTTCCAACTACACTGTTGGTTTTGTCATGAGCATTTGCAATCCAATTTCTCAGATTGCTGACTAATTTTATTACCGCTCACCTCAGGACTTCTGTTACTTTTTACTTAGCCCGCACATGAGTGTCACCTCATTGAGGATACGGTATCGCCCTTATTGGCCGAAGCACGGTGTCGTGCTTCCATTTAGATATTATTACCGCACACATCCATACCGGGATGTGCCTACCTTTGGACACTGGTGGGGTGTCGTGACCAATTCTAAGTGTCTTTATTGCAGATGACGCACCCACTCCAATATACGTGTGGGTTTTATCGTGTCAAGGCCACTGTTGGTGTCGGTATAGATTACCTGTTTTTTGGAACCTTATGCACCGGAGCTGGTGAGATTCCGGTTTCCCCTACAGATGACTGATGGCAGACTGGACTTTGTCGGATTTGCCTATTATCTCGTTAACGTATTCCCATTCCAATGGGATAACAACTGTTACTCCTCTTCTTTTCAGCCCTGCCAGTCTTCTGGCTCTTCCGATCAATATTTCGGATCTTTCGTGGTGGACCTTATTTGTGCCCGCACCACCTACTTGACATCATCCCAGTGACTCGAGCCTTGAAACAACCTATTGGAAGGTGAGAGGACATACTCATTTGTTCTGTCCACTCACTCTGTCACCTCCCCACTAGTTCTTCCTCACACTTGGCTTTTTTTAATTTTTTTTATTTATTTCTTAGTGGATTTCGCTGTCACACTAATTGTGAACCCTTATCCGGAGTACGTTACTCTACTCAACCTCCTATTCCAGCCGGGACGGAAGTACAACCGGCAGAGAGGTGAGCTCCACTCCTTTCCGCCCATGTCATTGTCTCTTTCACCCCTCCTCCTGATCCTGACTTTTGTCTCCCTCAGATATCAGATCTCTTTTATTTGCCTCAAGGTAGGACCGTTTCTTTTCAGGACCTCCCCTCCTCACTGTGCAGACCTGTAGGTCACGTTCACTTGCATTTGAGCATGTTGCCACTGACCTTTGCAATGTCCTGGTACAGTTCCCCTACTGTTTCTCGACTTTGTGCACTCACTTCTCCTTCCCTCTCGTATCCCGAATCACCAGGTAGCTCCCCAATTTTCCTACACTTTCCTCCTGTCTCCCTCTTCCTCCGTTCTCACATGACCTCTTGTATATCTGAATTACGTTTCTGTCCAATCTAGTTTTCTCCGAAATCTCAGCATTACTTGTATGTGTCTCAACCTATTGTGGCAATGCTGATTTACCCTGTTGTATTTTCCCCCACTTGTGTATCTCACCACGTAGTTGGGTCAGTCACTGCGACGCATCACCTTATACATACATGATGTTTACTCACAAAGATGTCACGAATTACCCACCTTGGGTGTTCACCGATCCACAGTTGTCGCCACTGACAGTATCTTGTGATTACTGTCATATAGATGTGACTTAGACTTTGTTGTTTTTACTGCTTATCCTTACAGCCCTGATGAAGTCTAGGGTCATTCACCCAGACGAAACACGTGTTGGCTGGGCAATCTTCCAAGAATAAAAGAAGAACACATTCAAATTTTGAACTTTTTATTGCTTCGTAAAAAGTGTATATTTGTACTGTTTATGTATTGTCGGATTCTGATAGACAGAGTACTCACTCTACCACAATTGGAAGATGTGTGCACAGGCTCATTTTCAGCAGCAGGAAACTAACACCTGCTCTGACCTGGTGTAAAGTCGGACGACAAGCTGCACCATCAAAGGAAGCCCAGCCCAGAGCCACACAGGAAGAACAACAGATGCCATGGAGCCACTCACCATGCACCCCGAAGCCCCGAGGGGGCAACAACACCCACCGCCACCACCCCCAGGACCTCCACCCCCCCAGCGGACCCACCCCGCCCCCCCCGGACCACCACAGAGGCAGCGCAGACAAAGGCATCGGACATACAGGAAATGCACCAGCCCTACAGACCTAACACCAGACAATGCCAATGCCCACTACAGGCCCAAAAGGACAACCATCCTCCGCATCCTAAACATCATTGCCCACAGGCTGACGGTACCAACACAGCGGACAACCAACATCCCTCCGCAGACAAAGCTGCTGGCTGTGCTGCACCTGTTGGCCTCTGGTATCCTCCCAAACAACAACCGTCCAAGTCGGAGGAGTCTCACAGCCAGCCCCATCCAAGTTCCTCACACCTGTCCTGGATGCCCCCACCAGCTAGGGACCCCAGCACCCAAACGTCCCCCACAATGCGCAGGAACAGCTGGAGACCAAGCAAGGACTATACGCCATAGCTGGATCCCCGCACGTGTCGGGGGCAATCGACTGCACACTTGTCCCACTTGTGCCCCCTGCCAACACCGCACACAATACCCCAACAGAAAGCACACGCATCCCATCAACATGCAGGCAATAGTGGACCACAGGGGACTCCTCACCAATGTCATAGCCAACTACCCAGGCAGTGCGCATGATTCCTTCATCTTCTGACAGTCCAACATCAACCAGCGCTTCCAGGATGGCACCTATGGAAATGCACTGCACGTTGGCAAGTACCAAATGAACACACCACACACCTCAACTCCACAATCATGCAACTCACAACTCTGGCACTGCCCACATCACAAAATCACATACAGAATGCCAAACAACATGCCCCCCCACCAGACACGACAGCACAACGTAGTGTGGCAACCTTAGTTAGCCATGTACATGAGCCATCAACGGCATGGCACCTCAGCAACACAATACCGGAATGTGGGGAGAGGTGGGAACCAGGCATGTGCGAAGGAGGCAAGTGACCCATGAATGAGAATGTACACAATGCCAAGTGTTGCGGTGAAGTGCTGGACAGACTGCAGTATGCAGACCACAGATATAGCCATGTCTACATGCACTGCTGGTGTTTGGAGTGTAGTGGACAGTGGACACAACCATGTTACCCCAGCCAATGGGGAAGATCGCGGAAATGTAGCTTGTGACGTCCCCCCTGTAAGCGTGTGTGGAGTGGGCTGGCCCGGAGTACGCCTGGCCAGCGTAGGGGTGTGAATAAAAAGCACGTAGCCCTGGGCGTGGTTCGCTTCCGGAATGCCCAACGTGCCTTCCACGGCGGCGCCTCCCACCCCGCCACGAGGCCGTCGCCGTGAGTGGTGTGGCCTGCGATCCTGTGCGCCTGCTGCACCCCGGGCTGCTGGTCCCTGAACCCGTCATGCCCACCCCTGCGCAGCCAGGCCTCATTGCTCACCTGCCGACACCGGCGTGTGTCGAAGAGGGCCCACCACGTGCCGGCGCAAGCTCCAAGCCCGAAGCCCGCGATCTTGGCAGCCTCCTCAGACCATCACGGCCTCCGCGACACAGGCCCGCATTACTCCTTTCTCCTTGACGTACTCCACCGCTGCCTCCGGCCTACACTACGGTCAAGTAGGTCACACATTTGGAACTGAGTCTTGATTATGCAATGGCAGAGTACACACCTTATGGCTGAGTTTATATCACTGTACTCCCTTCGATGTGGTGCCACCAACTCTGTGCATAGCATTCAAACTACACCTGTCTGTGGTCCCTTGCTGACTACTGCCTTCGCCCCACACTGCGGTCGAGTGGGTCACACATCTGGAACTGAGTCTTGTTTTCTGCATGGCGGAGTTTATATCAATGTACGCAAGGAGACGAGTAAGAGGAAGATGCGGTTCAGTCCGGAGGAGAAAAGGACCATCATTACGGAGGTGTCCGAACACTGCCGACAACTGCCCTGGTGTCACCAACCCTGTGCATCGCGGGTCAACGACACGTGGCTGTGGGCCACTGCTGACCCCTGCCTCGGGCCCACACTGCGGTCAAGTAGGTCACACATTTGGAACTGAGTCTTGATTACACAATGGCCGAGTACACACTTTATGACGGAGTTTATATCACTATACTCCCTTCGATGTAGTGAAACAAAGTATGTGCATGGCATCCTAACCACACGTGTCTGTGGGCCCTTGATAACTACGCCTTCAGACTACACTGTGGTCCTGCAGGCCCCACACAAATCCATGCCAGTCCGTACCAGGCAGGACACGGCATCGTCGCTGGCCAAACACCCGCTCAGCTCTGTCGTTACTGCCTCGGTCAACCACGAGTCATCCCACATGCCATTTCAACGCCGTGTGTCAGTGTTCCAGGAGGAGCTTGCTGAACTGCGGTTGGCCCGCGTTGGCCACTGCCTCCGGACTACACATCGGTTGAGTAGGGCACACATTGGGAACTCAGTCATAATTCATTTATGGCAGACCTGATATCATTGTACTGGCCTCGTCGCAGACTGCATCCCCTTTCAGCTCCGGTGCCACTAAGTCTGTTCCCCGACAACCATGGGCACTTTCTTCTTGAGATTTGTTGGTGACTGAGTCCATGGACTGGGGGTTGTCGTCATCATCATGTCGGTGATACTGACTATGTGGCCAAAACGAGGCTGTAGCATTCCACTCCTCCATTTGCCGCTTCCGGCCGGCTCCTGCCCTCTGCATCATGCCCTGGAGGACACCTTCCACTGTCCCCCGCAAACCTCCGCTACATTCACCTTCGACATCGACGAGGACCCGCTCACCTCGCGTGGCCCTATCTCACTGCACTGCAAGTCACCGTCCCATGGCGGTGTGCCTGTGCCGGCCGCAGTGCATCCGGGGCCACTAACTCTATGCAGCTCAAACCATGGCCCCAGTCTGATGGCATGTTGGATGGCCTCTGGGTCGATGGTCTGGGGGTCATCAATGCCATGTGTCTGTGGCCCTGCGCTGTCCGCTGCCTCCGGCCTCAACTGCGGTCTACCTTGGCTCACACATCACATCGAGTCCTGACCTGCCAAGATGTCGCATCACCACAGGATGCACACGCCACCACCGCCAGGACCGACTCCAAACGACAGGTGTCTTACTGCCAGACTGTCAGAGTTGCTCACACCTGTCGTGGGGGCCATCATCAGCTTGATACCCTGCTCAGTTCTTCAGGTGCCACTAACTCAGTGCACCACAAATCAAGGACCATTCTGCTTGCATGTAGGGTGAACACTGTACTCTCTCCGGCAACCACCATGATGCTTCACAGTTCTTTCTGTTATGCTGATGTTTTATGTTTCTGCTTCAATTGTGATCACTGTTCAAGTTGTTGCCAGCACCAACGACTCCCTGCGGGCTGGCTTACACTCACCCCACACACATCCAACACATGCGTCACTGTACATGTGACCATGCCAATAAAGGTGTTGAGCGCACGTGCTCGTGGCCAGTTCAACGGACTATCTGAGTGTATCTGTGTGCTCATGATGTATGCATTAGGGCCCCGGCCCCACAACCTTACATTGTGCCGTGTGCAGAGGACACAGCCATGTCACCGCAGGCAGAGGGTGGGACATTGCACATGTAGCTTTGTCGTCCCCCACCCAATACGTAGGAGGAGTGAACTTGGCCGGCGTACGCCAGTCCGGCGTGGGGGTGGGGGTGATTGTCACGTGGCTCTGGGTGTGGTTCAGTACTGGAAATGTGCAAAGGCATGTGTCCCTGTCGCAGTGTGGGTCTCCGTTGGGGTGTGTAGGTGGTCCATGATGGGACTTTGACACCCACGTATGGGATCTAGTTCGTCTCCCATGAGGTAGTACCCCACCGCACATGTTCGGCCAGCCCCTTCTGGCAGTCTGACAGCTGGCCTTGTAATGGGATGTGTGCTTAGGTGGGCTGCTGTGAGCCAGCCGGGGTGGTGGGTGCGTCCAGCTGTGTTGTCCGTGCAGGGGGTGGTGTGTCCTCGGTGCAGCGGGGCTGCCCTGCTCCTGGAGCTCTATTGCCTGAGATGTCCATGGACTGTTGTAGGGCGTCGGTGTCGGAAGTGTGGAGGTCCTCTTCAGCATCACTGATGGGTTGTCTGGTCTGCTCTGCTGGAGGTGTTGTTTGTCCCTATGCAATGTGAAGGGGAGATGCTTGTTGACATTGTGTTGGCATGTATGTTGACGCATTGTTCGGATTTACATACAGACTGCATGCCATTGTACATTGTGACTGTTTTGGATTGGCGGACTATTTGATGCGGGATAGTGGACAATTGGACTACATGACGTAGGTGATGTTGTACACGTACATTTTCATCTCACAGTTTCCAGCTATGTCAGATGTGATTGGCCATTTTCTACGCACAGGCGGAGCCAGTTGTGTCCTCTGTTCTGCGGTGTAAGTGTTGCACTGTGTCCCACATTGCCGTCCATGTGGATGTGCTGTGGTTGCTATGTGTGTGTGCTGCATTGTGTGTGAGTCGCACCTGCTGCTGTGATTTTGCTGCCCCTTATCCCTTGGAGGCGGTGTGCCTTTGGCTTTTGTGCTTTTGAGGTGCTGTGATGTTGGCGACTGGGGTCATTTGTGCTCCTGGACGGATATTGTTCTCTTGTGCATTGTTTGTCTGCAGATGTATTGTTGACGTCAGTGGTTGTTTGTGCACGTGGATGTGTCAGGGTGTGACCTGCTCCTTCCAGATGTAGTCCACACTCAGCCACCTCAGTCTCGTGGCGTGCACAGTGACATGGTGATTGTACTCCGGCCATGCTGCTCGTCATGTGGTGTCACTTGCATTGTCAGTGTGGCTCTCGCATACGCATCTTTGCTGTGTTTCGCACTGGTGCATGTGTGTGTAGTGGAATTGGTGTTGTGTGGGGTGGGACCCCTTCGGGCACATGGTGGAAGGGGGCCTACTTGGTGTTGTATGTGTGCTGCAGTGTGCCACGGGGATCCGGGACATGACCCAGGGTCTTGTGGTTGTGCGGTGTGCTACACTTCGTTGTGCATGTGTGCCATTGTGCCCGTCCCCACAGTCCCTGTTTGTTACTCACTCTGTTGCTGTTGTGTCAGGTCATGTTGAGCAGTGTCCGGACTCCCGACTCCTTGCACCGGATCCACACTCATGACTGTGTCCGCCATTTGCTCCAGCTCCTCCTGTGGCGCAGGACTTCCACCTCCATTCGCCGTTGCTGCCTTCCGGGTGGCAGCGGGTTTCTGCTTGGTTTGGCTTCTGACTTCATGCCAGCGCATCTTGGCCTCCTCGGCAGTCAGACTGCATTCAGGGTGGAATGCCATTTTTCCGTCTGTGTTGCCAATGACACGGTGGTGGAGACGGACAGTTGTTGTTAGTGCTCTGTCACCTCTGTGACGACGATCCGGTTGTCAAGCGGACTGTACCCCGTCTTCCTCTTCCCCTTCTCCTTGGCCTTCCCCGACCCAGAGGTTCCTTGCTGGTGGTCTGTGGGGCTTGTGGGGTTTGCGTTGACCTGGGCACTTGTTCCGGGTGCATCCATGTTGCTATGCATTTTATTTTGTTTATGGTGTGTTTTTCTTGTTCGGCTCTATGGTGCACTTTCCCGCCGGGCGCGTGGGAATTGCAGGCCTGCAGCTGGTTATAGCTGTTTTTTTTTCCGAGGTTGGCCTCATCGCAACTTTATTCGCGTTGGCGTTTCGCATTTTTTGTGTGTCGCGTTGTTTTTTACGCGGTCATTTGGTGCGTTATCGTGGGACTATCGCATGGCGCCGCCAGGTTGAGAATGCTACGTTAACACAGCGTTGTTTTCCCGCGATGGACTGCGATGTGAGAAGTTGCGTTAAGCTAAACTTGCGGTGGTTATCACACGTTCTTGAGAATATGCCCCATAGTGTAGTAAAATACAGAAGGTCTAATTCTCAAAGGTAAATATAAAGGTGTATATTTACTCATGTGTAGTTCTACTCCACTTTTTTGTTGGCCACCATTTCTGAATGGAGAGCTACACCTGGGAGTAGACTTAGCTGGTCGAGCCTACTACAACAAAACTTACAAGTGTAAAGTTACTACGAGTTAATTTTCATCTTTTGGAGAAGATCGCCACTGAGGTTAATTTCCCATATTAATTTCCATAGGAAATTTTGGGAAGCTATACAGAAAAAAAACAGCTGAAAGGAATTACACAGAATTCGGCAGAAAGTTAGCTCTTTACTAAGAAAGTGTGCTTTCCAATATTTGGTGTAAATCCATCCAGCTGTTTTAGAGAAACTTGTATTTGAAGAGGTGCTCAGGGTGGTCATGAAGGGGCTAAAAAGTAAGGTATTCCTGGACTACTGGTGTCCAGAGATGCTCTGATTAGCCACTTTTAAGGAGACTAGTTAAACCCAATTGGCAGGGCTTAATCTGAACAATATGTTGTGGTAGCTATTGCAGGACCCAGGGGCACGATCCCTGTGCCCTGAAAATTAATTTAAAAAATATAAGGGGGCTGGGTGAGCACACCCTGTGCTCCCTCTCTAAACCATGGTAAAATTGACTTACACCCAAAAGTTACATTTAATTTAATTATAGTTAAGTGGTACTACATGTAGCAAGGGACTATAAATGAAATGCTACTAGTGGGCCTGCAGCACTGATTGTGCCACCCATTTAAGTATCCCTTTAAACATGACTCAGGGCTGGCATTGCAGAGCCTGTGCATGCAGTCATAAACTGACATTTCGACCTGGCAAAATAAACCTTTTGCCAGGCCTTTAACTTTCTTTATATTACATATAAGGTACCCATAAGTAGGCCCAAGACAGCCCATAGGGCAGGGTGCATTGCAATTAAAAAGTTAGACATATACTTTTAAGTTTTACATGTTCTGGTAGGGAAACCCCCCTCCCCCCACACAAAATTAATTTTTCACTACTGTGAGGCCTGCCTCTCCCACAGCATAGAATAACATTGGGTTACCTTATTACATTTAATTTACTAAGTGATAACTTTGGATTGGGAGCAGGTAGGCAAGTCATGATTGGTGTCTGAGGAATTGTAATATAAAATCCCCTTTAATGGTAAAGTTGGATTTTAAGTCACAATTCTGAAAAATTTGACTATTAGAAAGTTAGCATTTTCTTGTCTTAACCATTTGGTGCTTGCAGCCTGTTCCTGGGTCACATTACTGGATGTAGTTGCGTATTTCTCCCAGACAGCCACACAATAGAGGGACCAGGTGTGACTGAATAGGCTATCACAGGCAGGATGGAGGGGGGGATCTGTGCATAGCCCTACTTGCACTTCAAAAGACTGTGGCCTGCTCTCACCCAAACAACTTCACACTAGATTTTTGTGCCTGCAGACAGACTGGGACCAGGGCAGGGAGGCAGGAAATTCCAGACACCTCTGTGAGGAGAAGCCTCTAGAAGTTTCTCCACTTCAAAGGAGGCACGAGGTATAAATATAGGACCCTTAGGCCCACTCTTCAGATCAATGTCAGTTTAAGCTTTATTTCGGTCATAGACTATAAAAGTCACGGCTCAAAAAGAGAAATGCAGTACGTAAGCCCAGTTAAGAGCACAATTAATAACAAAGCGCAACATTTGAAAAAAAAAAATATTGGGCAGGACAAATACCATAAATCTTAAAACCATAGTAAGAATTATAGTAAAAACCATAAAAGTACTCTTCAGATCACTTCTGGATCTGTGGGAGACACAGAAGATGGACTGCTCTGCTGCGCTGCTGCAACAAGGACTGCCCAGATGCTCTGCTTTTCTGCTGACTTACCTGAAAGAAGGACTGCTTTGCCACCCTGATACCTGAGGAAGGAGGACTAGGCCTGCACCTTGAATCCAGGACCCCCAGAGTGACTCCAAGGGCTAGTTGGCTGGCTTCATGTTCTGAGCAACATGGTCACAACTCGCTCCAACACCCTTGAACCCTGCATCAGGACTCAGTCTCTTGTGAGCCCTAACACTCAAAGTCATCCCTCCCCAGTCATGGACCCTTGAAAGTGGGGATAAAGGTGCTCTGCCAGCCCAGCTGTAGTCTTTATCAGAACCGACGCAGCACAGTGCAACTCGCCGCAGGACTTCACCTCACTCTTCGGCACTGATGCACTTTGAACAAGGATACGGAGGTGCTGCTGTGCCAAAACAGAAAATGCCTGATCCCGGGTTTTCACTATCCCCAGGTTTCACCCTGCCTGTTCTTGGAAGAGCATTTCTTGATCCATGGCAGATGCAGGTCGATCCAGGTCTAGACCCCTCGCCGCTCATCGGTCTGTCGACCTCCGATTACATTTGATCTTTCTCCTCGGGTTCCGTGGATGCACATGTGTCTATTTAACCACCTCATCATTGGCGTGACCGCTTCTGGCGTCACTTCTCCTTTGTCCCTGTCAGGTCATGATTCTTGATCCTAAGGGAAGAGGCCGATCACCATTACGGGGTTCGATTCACAGTCAAGGGTCAGTTAGCCTGGTCCATACCTCTTCAGGGGAGTAAAAAAACACGGTTCTCAATTCAGGATGATACGTAGCCTGGCAGGGTATAGAAGCATGTACTGCAGATTCATGGTGTGCAACTTTTGCTATACTTGGTCATAGGACTTGCACTGTGTTAGAACCAGGCCGGTTTAATGTGGGAAGATCATTATGCGGCCGAATTGGAACGATAGTTGTCATTTTGTTCTGGCGACACTCAGGACAGCATTGGGTTCTCTGTAGTTTAAGAAAAGTGTGATCATGGAGCAGGTCGGGCCCTGGGTGGGGGCTTTTGGGCAAGTGACCTGCGAGCCCCTTCAAGACTGAATCAGGGGGAGAGGGCCTCCACATCACTACATGATCACATCCATTGTTCCATGAATGTCTCTGGGGATCAGCCTTAGGCTTTTTCTGGGAACCCGACAAAGCAGAGGGTATTGTGATGGGCATCCTCCACTCGATCCTGTAGTGTTTTGGTTTTATGGAATAGTCAGGATACTTCTGAGGAAAGGTCATGTATGGTGTCTTCCAGTTCTGAGATCCCCCCTTCTGCCTTGGTTATGCAAGATCTTGGCATAGTAGGACTACATCTATGCCCACCTTCCCTATCTTTGTTTGTATTGCTGCTTTGGAGTCCTGGATGGCTTGCAGTATAACTGCTGTATTGTCCCAAGCAGTCGGGGTTGCGGCCTCTTGATGCCCCCTTCTAGCTCCCTTCACCCCCCCAGCTGGGACCAGACCTTGCCTGGGAGGGCCCTGCCACACTGGACCCGTCGTATCTTTATTGGGGGACCCTGTGGCCCCTGATTCTCTTTTCCCTGGGGCCAGGGCCTTGTCTCTGCTGCAGCCGGCATCAGTTAGGAGGTCCGTGGCCTGCTCCTCTTGGCTGGTGCATCTCCCCAGGGCCTGCCTCCCACCCGCACAGTGTGCTTTGTAGGCTCCCAGAGTCTTGCCGGTAGGCCACCCTGTGAGGTGCTCCCGGCGGAGTCCCATGCCACTGCAATCATTTGGGAGCGGCTGCCGCTGTACCAGAGTGATTTCAGACTGGGATGGGGTTTCAGACCCGGCCTGCCATCTTAAAGACTGCGGCTCGTTGGCTTCACTTTGCACTCTCGCTCTCTGGCAGGCGATATGCTATGGTGCTGGGAGCCTGCCCAGGCTGCCTTCTGCAGTGGGGGAGCCACGGGGGGCCCCACACTGACTTCATGGGGGCATACTAGCACCCAGGGAGGCCTGTCCCTCAAGTGTATCGAGTGGGAGCTCACTGAGGTGCCTCACCATCTTGTCTGCCTAGGCCACGCCTGTCTTCTTTTAATTAGGGGTGGGTGAAAGTCACAGAATTTGGCCCTGCAGAATTCCACAGAGTTACAAAAAAAAACTCTGCAAGATTCTGTGGAGTTCCTAAAAAATTAGCACAAACATCACCACATGGTGCGCCAAAGGTTGCAGCTACTGAATTCCCTCTTCTCCAGACCACTTAAAATGTGCATGCCTTCACATGTTACCCATCATTCATGTGTGCTATGACCATGTAGTCCTCCCGCACAACAATTAACTTACTTCCACTTTATAGTGTTCAACTTCCCCAAACCACTCCTACTCTTTCAACTTTTTTCCTCATCAACACCCTGGAACTGTCAACTGTCTCCTGTTCTGCTACCTGTCATCTGCACTTTCTGACCCCTTTGACTCTTTAAAAGTCGAACCCCTCACCCTTTTCAAGCTCCAGAAACTGTTCATGTTACACAACCAATACATGATCACCAGTTACTAATTGCATATTTAAATCTACAGTAATTGTATGCCCATATGCAGCTTCAAACTACTAAGATTGTCTTTGACACCCCCCCTCATTCTCCACTCTAAACAAGTTTAATATGCATCAATCAGGGTTTGGCAAAATGTTTTCCATTGAAATAGGTCTCAACCACACAAGCTTCATCCCTTCTGTTCAATACACCAATCGATCTTTCATGGACATCTGGCCTGATCCACACCCTGTTAAATCCTTGGTATCATTGGACTTACCCTCATTGGATTCCCTTCCTACCTTACTAGACAGTTCTACAGTACTGTCCGGTACTCCACCAACTCTGTATCAATTCCTGAACTAAGAGGAGACTACAAGGCTAACAACCTGATTTAGATCTTGGCGGACAGGTTACTCCGACACAACGGTGACGGCTATCCCATCCACCGAAATATAAATCCCATTCTGTCCTATGGGATTTATATTTCTGTGGACGGGATATCCATATTGTGATGGACCAACCCGTCCGCTGAGATCTTTATCAGGCCCTAAGTCTTTGGCACTCTTACCTTGAATCTATATCTACTATGTCCTGCTCCATGATATTCATGGGTCAGGCACCAATGAAATAAAGCAATCCATGATGGACTCAACTGGTAGGCGCCGGGGAGAGCAGCTAGGAAGACCTAAACTACACATTGTACAGTATAGAAAAATTGTTAAATACCACTACACATAGGTTGGAATATACTAATTTTCCTCTTCTATGCATGCTTAGATAACAGTTTGCTCACCCCTACTTCAGAGCAGCACCCAACCATCTCCGCCACAGGAAACTTCTGAATAATGAAATCTTTATCCTAATAATTATCTGGGGCATTGAATGGGGAAAACTAGATAGGGAATTTATCTTGAATTTTATTGGACTCTAACTACCCTTGACTCTTTTGGTAGTTCCCATCCTTTTTTGCTAAAGATTCAAGGGCCCTGTAGTAGCAGTAATGCGGTGTGTTGCCATTTTACAAAAACTTCAATAAATAAATGAAAGTTTATCCCTATATCCTAAACTCTGGCTCTCTTATCTCCTAATTACCACACCTGTCTGCAGGGGGGGAATTTTACTACAGGGACCATTCAGAAAGCCCACCCCCAATCATGATTTCCAACTCCCTGACAAAATGACAGAACCTCTCTTGAGCCAAACAGTCTCACACTACAGACACTTGTCTAGGATGTTCTTGACAGACAAGTCAAACAAATAAAAGCTGTCAGAAAATCTCCACATCAACACGCACAATCATTCTATTTGACCCCAAGGCCTGATCACCCCATCCTGGTTCAGACCCATCTTCATCTTCTCATCACTCTACTGAAAGGCATTCCCAATAAACCTGCAGGGGTTGCACTGAAAAACCCACTCTTGCAAACTGATCATTCCTTTGTTAACCTGCTTTGCACTCTCAATGTCAGTACCTTTACTTACTAGCGACACTGGAATCTAGCCTATAACAAAAAAGAGCCTAAGTTTATTCACCGTCACTGTCAGCACAAACTAAAGAAAATAATGTGAGATTTACCAGACGTCACCGACGATTGTCCAGACTATTATTATCTCTTGCCTGGACTATTGCAATGCACTTTACCTTGGGGTCAAGCAATCTTCACTTAAACAGCTGCAGACAATCTTAAATGCTGCTGTACGACTAAATATACCAATATTTAAATTGGTGTCCTCTAACCTGCCCTTACTCTACTGCCTTCCTGTAGAAAGGCTGGTCAAATTGAAGGCATTACGTGTTGCCTATAGTACCTTTTCCAATTAGGTGTGGCAAAGATTATCTTGGTGATCAGGACTCTTTTGACATTTGTTTAGTTGTATTGCAAAAGGAATCAAACAATATGTTGATTTTCGGAAGGCGGAAGATTGCTTTCTATAGCAGATTATGGTAAGGGGACTAGTGTCTTATCTGAGGATGACTGGTGTACTTGGCCGTTTCTGCAGGGTCATCTCCAAGCTTTTTGTCTTCACTCCTCTTATTTTTGCTGAATTTTGTTTGTTGGCCTTAGATCTCTGTGCACTTTACAGCTACTGATCAGTGCTAAAGTGCTTGTGCTCTCATCTTGAAACATGGTAGAATTGGCTTACACCCAATTGGCATATTTAATTTACTTATACGTCTCTGGTAAAGTGGTACTACATGTAGCCAGGGCCTGTAAATTAAATACTACAAGTGGGCCTTCAGCACTGATTGTGCCACTAACTTATGTAGCCCTGCTAAACATGTCTCAGGCCTGGCATTGCTTGTGCAGTTTTAAACTGACATTTTGACCTGGCAAAATAAACCTTTTGACTGTCCTGTCCGAGATCAGGAGCAGCCTAGGGGCCATCAATGGAGGCATTGTCACCTAAACCCTACAAAAATGTGATTATGATACGCGTGAGTGGCGAGGTGAATATTGAAATGAAAAAAGTGATTGGGCATAGCGCAGAAGAAGGTGCCACTCACCACGCTAAAAAATCATCGTCCTAGAATGATTGGCCACACCCTGTCTGGTACCTAATAATGTTTTCAAATGTCTTTTTTGGAATGTCGCAGGTCTCCTGAATAAGGTGCAGAGTAATGATTGGCTTGACACAGTAAAGGGCAACAACATTGTGTGTTTTAAAGAAACCTGGGCCAGGGAGGTGGTGAATATAGATGGGATTTATTTTTGTCCACTCTCCAGTTAGCCTCTTGCAAGGGGGCCATCACAGAGGAGGCCTGCTAACCGTAATAGCAACTACTCTGGACAAAAAGGTTAGTAACATGTATCTTGAGTCCCCTCAGTTTCAGTTCATTGACATCATGTATGAATCAAAGACCACGCTGGTTATCATCAACTTCTATCACAACAATTTTACTTTTGTTAACACTGACATAGCTAGCCTACTTGAACGTTCTCTCAGTAGACATCTAAATGACCCCTAAACAGAATATATTGCATGGGGGGTGGCGATTTTAACTGCAAATTATGCCAACTATCCAAAACAAACGCATGCAAATTGATGGGAGATGATACTGAGGACCCATGTCATTTTGACCACAATCCTTGGGGTGACATTTTTAATTCCATATTGTTCAAATTTTCCTTCTTCCTTACAATAGATCTTATCACACAGCCAAAACCTGATCATATAACATGCATAGGTAGCGGTTAAGGTAGCCTTTTTGATTTTATTGCCCTTTCAGAGCATTATGAACCTAAGGCTGTAGGCTTTTCAATTTTGCAAAAATGCCTCAGCAACTATGCCCCTCCAAAGAGGATGCTGGAAGCTTTTAACGGTTTAACCCAGTCAATTAATGAGATACTGCATGTTGAGAGAAAACCAAGAGCCCCTAAGATCCAAAAATGGTTTAACCGTGAGTGCTCTTTGACTCATAGCAACCTTGTCTCTGCCCTGATACAGAAACCAAGTGACACAGGGTTGGTAAGGCTATGCAGGCAACAATAAAAACAGGCTATCACAGCCCATAAGGTAGAGCTCAGGCTAGAGGCATGGGAAAAACTGCATGAAGCAAGCAGAAGAAAAGATTACAATCTCTTTTGGAAGACAGTTAATGCCCCTTTCTTAGGAGACAGCCACACTATAGTCCTGCCCGAAGAATGGGTTGACCACTTCACTATGGTATAAGGGAGTGATGGATAGTCTACTGACTTGTCAGAGTTCTCATCTAGTCACGTAGAGGGGAGTGGCCTGGCATTAGTAATGCGCACTCATCAAGGGGTCAAAAGTGCCTTACAACAGACCATCCAGAATAAGGTGCCTGGCCTCGACGGGGTGCTTGCAGACCTCTTCTTGGGAACCCCCGATCTGTGGTTACCGGTACTTACAAATATCATGAAATGTGTAGCTATCGTGGGGCTGCCACAATCTTGGTCCAAAGCAATCTTAGTCCCCATTTTCAAAAAAGGTGATAAGTCAAACTCCAAATACTACCGACCGATCTCGTTAATTGAGTTCACATGTACACTCATGGGCAGGATATTACTTGTTCATCTTGAGGCTTGGGTGGCAGAAAGAGGATTTGTTTTGACATACAATATAGTTTCAGGAGGGACCTAGGCATTGTTGAGCAATGCCTCAACCTCCACCTGCTCATAAGCAAGTATACGATGGCAAAGAACGGCGCACTCCACCTAGGATTTATTTATTTAACATCCGCTTTTGACTGGGTGAATAGGGGGAAATTGTGGAAAAAAATGTTAGGAATGGGGATAAATGCATAAAGATGTGACTGGGAGAATAACATATGAGGCTAATGGTGAACTCACTACCCGAATCAAAATGAGATGAGGAGTAAGGCAAGGGTGTGTATTAATCTCCTTTCTGTTTTGCCTATACATCAACGATCTTGAAGGCCATCTTACCCAAGGGAGTCTGTTACACCAAGCGTAGACTCTAGAAACTTACCAGCTCTGCTCTACGTGGGCGACTGCGTTCCGATTTCCAAAACTGGTGTTGGCCTGCAAAACTTTTAACCAGTTTCGCTGCCTTCATGAGTGATTTGGGCTTAAAAACAAACACAGCTCAGTCACATGTCATGGTAGTCGGGAAAATTCATCCCCCCTGAAGTCATGTTTTATTAACAACGACAAAATCTCTCATGTACCATCCTTTTCTTACTTAGGCGTCCCATTGGACCAAAAGGGTTCCTGGTTTCACCTCACTGAGACCAGGAAGGGGTGTTTTGAACAAACTATTGAGGCACTTTTTAGATTTACAAAGAAATTAGGCTCAAAACCACTTTAAACCCTAATTAACATCTATGTAGCACGCTGCTGTTCTGTTATTATGCACAGTTCAGAGGTCTGGGTTTTATCAATATCTCATCCTGGCAGACAGTAGAAAATGCTTTTCTGCGGAAACTCCTGGTGGTACCCACCAGTCTCCCGATAATAGTATGTCATATGGAACTATAACTGGCCACCCCAGAAGATGGCATCCAAATTGCACCCATAATGTTATGGCAGTCTATTTGGTCAAAGGATGAACCTGCACTTAATCGAGCAATTATCCAAGACTACTTGCGCCTTGATTACATGCATATAATCCCATGGCTCAGCTATGTGAAGAAGCAGCTTGAACTTCTGGGGAGAGTTGACTGCTTCCTGAAACCACAACTTATTGCTACTATTCCCAAACACCTGTTGAAGAGTTATCTTTTAACTATTCTCAAGGAACACAGGGAAAACACATAGGCAGGGAAGAGGAAAGTGGCTGAATACTTACCTTTATTTAGTCACTACTAAACGGGCTGAACCATACCTCTTGTCCTCTTTATGTCACACCAAGAGGTACTATCTTACAAGGTTCAGGTTCAGCATTGCTCAACTCCTAATGTCCTACCCCTGTAATGTTTATCGTAATTCCCTTCTTGATCCATGCCCCTGTGATTCAAACACTTTGCAGAACATGTTGCATTTCTTTTATTTCTGTCGATTATACACTGAACCTCAGAAGGAATTTATAACACCGTTATTAAGGGTCCAGAACATTAGACAATGCAGGCCAGCCTTGTATTACCTCCAGCTCCTCCAAACAGACAATATATGTCTACTGATATACAAATTCATCTCTTCAGTGGTGCGCCTAAAGAATCAAGGGGCATATCTACAAGGGCTTTATCTCCGCTGTTTTGGCTTCTAAAGCCAAAAAAGCGGAGATAAAATCATCGCCCTATTAACAAGAGGGTGCTAACATGCATTGGCGCATGTTAGCACCCTTTTACCCGACGTCCCCCTTTGCATCTCTAATGAGATGCAAAGTGGGCGTCACTGGGCAGTACAACCTTGTAAATATCGCTGATGTGCACATCGCGATATTTACAAGGCTGCTAACGCATTTTAGCAGACGTTAGTTTTGGGCGAAAACCGCTGTTTTCGCGAAACTAACGTCTGCTAAAATGCAGACTTAGGCATACCTATTATGGGGGTGGATTGTGCTGATACGACCACAGGGTCGTATCAGCAAGGTTATCGCCGTTTTGCAGGGAACATCGCTGGAAAACCAGCGATGTTCCCTGCAAAACGGCGATTTCCCCCGCTATCGCTGGTAATTATATCGCCCTGGGGAAAAGCGTTGTAGATAACGCGCTACCAGGGCGATATGATCAAGCGATAGACGGCGATAAGTAGAAAAGCGCTAAGGGCGCTTTGCGTTGACTTATCGCCGTCCTCGTAGATATGCCCCCAAGATTGGAAATGGTCTGTGTAATATACGCCGTCGAGTTTTGAGCTGAAATGGGTTATATAGGTAATTTAGATTGGCCTTATGTAGCCGCTTAGTTCCCGATAAGAATCTATTCCACAACCGTATTACCAGGATTGCATCTCTTTTTAAGGGTGCATGTTAGCACTTTATATTTTATCACTTCATATATCATGTGAATTAGACTTGATTTTTACATTCTAAGGATAGTTTGGTTTAACCAGAGAGAAGGCGTATAGTCAGCTATAACACGTAACCCTGTGACTACCCAACCAAGATTACATCCGTAGGATGCATGTTCGCACTTTACTTTCCAAAAATTACTGTATTACTAGTATTGCATCTTTTTTAAGATCGCAAGTTCGCACTTTATATTGTATAATGTTATCATACTATGTGAATGAGACTTGATTTACACATTTTAAGGATAGTTTGGTGGGATCAGAGATAAGATGTACAATTTGCTGTAACACATACTCCTGTGACAACCCAACCAAAATTGCATTATTTAGGATGCACGCTTGCACTTTACTCTTCAACAATTATTTTTTGTCTGCAAATGAGATTTGACCTGTATATAAAGATTGCTTCTTTCCGGTTATAGGTAACATGTATAGCGGCCATGCACACTCACAAGACTACTGGCTTATATAGCTCATTTCCAAAAAACGTATGGCCAGCTGCCACATGCAATTTATGATTATCTTTTATGATAACCTTTGTTCTTTTATTTTAAAATATTTGTCCAGATTGTTTTAACTGATTAGAGGCTATCAGTAATATAAAATCCTGTGTTTGCATTCTATTTGTATTATTGCCTTGATGATTGTTTTTAACATGCATTTCCACAAATCTTTTATGGCTGTTAAATCCAAATAAAGAATTATTTGATTGATTGATTGAAACCTTTTGCCAGACCCAAACCTTCCCTTTTAATACATACAAGTTACCCCAGGGAAGGCCCTAAGCAGTCCTAAGGGTAGGGTGCAATGTATTTAAAAAGCAGGATATGTTTTAGGTTTTGCATGTCCTGGTAGTGAAAACCTCTTCAATTCGTTTTTCACTACTGCAAGGCCTACCTCTCCCATAAGACAATATTGGGGTCACCTTATTACATTTAATAAGGTGTCATTTTCCAAATTGGAGCACGTAACCAGTTCATGTTTGGTTTCTTTGGAATTGTAATGAAAAATCCCGTCTTATAGTAAAGTCAGATTTTAAAATAAAAATTTGAAAATGCCACTTTTAGAAATTTGGCACTTTTCAGTCTTAGCCATTTACTGCCTGTGGCTTGCCCCTGGGTCACGTGACTGGGTGTGGCTGACAATTAAACTTTTTATATTTCTTCCAGACGGCCACAAACAATAGAGAGCTTAGCTGTGCCTGGATGGGTCACACTTGAATAGGCTGCACCTTGCCTCCATACAAAGGGCTGCATACCCCCTGTAGTTAGTCTACAGGCAGGACAGGGAGCATGATGCCTGGTGACTTCAAAGGGAAACCTTTAGAAGCTTCTCCACCACTTCAAAGACAAAACCAGGTATAAATACTGGGTCTCAGAAACCAACTCTTCAGTACACCTCTGAACCTGTGGTTACTCTGCCAGAAAGAAGGACTGCTGTGCTTCTGAAAGGACTGTCAATCTGCTGGACTGTTGCTTTGAAGGACTGCTGCCCTGCAGTGCTGACCTGCGCCCCTCGTGACTGGGTGAGAAGGACTGAACCTGGATCTCTTGAACCACGAACCCATAGTGACTCCAAAGGCTAGGTGTCTGGCCTCCTGATTTGAAGCCTCAGGGATATAACAGACTTCCAACAACCTTACAACTGCACCTGGACTCTGCCATCTGTGAGCCTACCCTACCAACAGGTGCCAGCCCAGTCAAGGACCCTTGGAAGTGGGCTTAAGGTACTGTGCCAGCCTCTGTGGATCCAGCAGAACCGATGCATCTCTTCTGCTGCATGACACAAACCCAAGCAGAACCAACGCATCACTTTTCTTCATGGATTGGACCTATCGCAAAGACCCGCATCGCCTCAGCAGCCTGATCGGAATTGGCACTGCGCAACGCATCCTCAGCTCAAGCCCTCGCATCCCTCATCGATGGCAGCCTCCACAGCGACGCCGGACTCCTAATCTCAGTCTCAGAGCTTCTTGGAACCGACGCATCACCCCGACTGCATTCTGCATCCTCAATGCCGGATTTCACAGAGGCAGCCCCTTCGATAGGATCCTTGATGAAGACGCAGGCCTTCGCATCGCAGACTCACTGTATCTCAGAACCGATGCATGGTTTGACTGTTCAATGCATCTTCAACTCAGATCTGCGGAAGGCTCCACAAACCAGGTTCTGAGGTACTCTGTTCAGTGGGCCTAACTGGGTCATTGTACTCATCTCACGCTCCATTGTGGTAGGCCTGAACTGTTGACTTGGTCCCGGCCCGGTGCAACCAGATATCCACAGTTGCCACTTTGTGCTTTTTGGTGCTATTTTTACTAGAATCTTTAAAATTGCAAATCTCCTGTTCTACTGATTGGATTGTTGTTGTTTAAGTCTTGTTTTATTTATCAAAGGAAGCTCTATTTTTCTAACTTGGTGTGGGATTCTTCTAACTTGGTGTGGGATTCTTTCAGTGAGCTGTTATTCACTTTATCACGTTTTGAAGTGTTGAACAAATAATTTACACATTGCCTCTAAATTAAGGTGTCCACAAAAAAATATACTAGGAATTAAAGGAAGATCATTCCAGATTCTGGTGGCAGCAGGTCAAAACCCATGTTAAATACAATTGGTGATGGAGAGTGTGCTAATTACCTATCTGAGCTATAGGCTCCTAATGTGCTTGAGGTAGATTTGATGATTGTGAATTTCAAGACTATATATTCTATGGTATAGATGGTCAATATGTCCCCCATTCAAAAGAACATATTAAGGCCTATAAATGTAGGGCCAGATCTTCTCTAGCAATGAGACCAGACAAAATCCCCATTACGGTAATAAAACAGAGCCATCTCTTTTGTCTATTTTTCTATTTCCTCTGAACATTGGTATTTAAATGGGGCAAACCCAAAATCTAGGAACAGGAGCATTATAGTTCCAATACAATAAAGGGTTCTCAGAATCATCCTAACAACAATAGACAGATAGCCCTTTTGGGTTCAGTTGAGAAGGTGTTTGCCAGAGTATGTTGGTCCACCTCCAAGATTGGGAGGTTGAGAATAAGAGAATTCTCACTGAAGAAGCAGGCTTTAAAAAAAACAGTTCCAAGCTGGATACTATCGCTAGGCTCCAGCTGATTTTAGAAGAATATCCTACAATTTGTGGTCAACCAGTCTATGCAGCTTTTATAGACTTTTCCACAGTATTTGATTGTGTTGATTGACCTACACTTTGGAAACAATTGAATCCGTTAAATAGCCCTTACTCTATACTATGGCCAATCATCCCATTACATACGTTTTGGTGTTATGTTCTTTAAGGGGGAAACCAAGGCCTATCATCTAAGGTTCCCTTAGAAAATGGTTTAAAACAGGGCTGTCTGCTGGCCCTTTTCTTGTTTTCATTGTACCTTTATATTTTGCACTCTGTTTTATCCAGTCAAGAGGTAGTTGCGTCAAAAATAGGGAACCGAACCATCTCTTGTTTTTATATGCACATGACACTGTAATTTTAAGTTTAAGATCAGAGGGCCTACAAAAACATTTGAGTGCTCTTCTGCAAATGTGCACAAGGTCATTATTTAAAGATTAGCACAAAAAAAGTAAAATATTGACCTTTAAGGGAAAAAGATTGAGGAAGGAAAAAATATTTAAATGAAGGCAATAAGGTTTAAGGCTGGAGGTAGAAAAACTTACCCTTATTAGGGCAAAATCTTCTCTAACAATTTGAATGAGAAAAAATACATTCAGCAAATATCTAGTAAGCAATAGACCATGCTAATGGACTAAGAATGTTTTATAACATTTTGTTCATCTATTATTACTGTATCATTTGAATGTACCTCCCAGTCTTCTATGTGCAATTGAAACCATTGCAGTGTTCAAATAGTCATCTGTGAACATCACTGAGGGGCACCTATTATGCAAATTATGTAATTTGATTTTCCTCGCTGCTACCCAGGCTATTGGGCTAGAGCTTCGATAGAATAGCACTTCTATTCAAGGCATAGCAGCAGTTTTACTTTAGCTATTTCAGCAATTTCATCGCTAAGAGAACTCCCTACGGAAATTAATGTACTTAGAAATTTTTGAATAGAAGAGAGTTGATATCTTTTATAGAAATTTCAATTAGGCTCTGAATTTATTTAAAATCAAGCAAATTAACTTTGCAGCTATGTCAATGTTGCAAGTTAAATGTCTGTTAAAACAGTGGAGCAGCGTAATTTTGATTTCACTCTAAGATACTGTAGGAGTGCATTATAATCGGTTGTATGATGGAACAACTACCACTTGAACAACTACAGTCTAAACAACTACTCCTTAACCACTACTTAGTCTAAACTACTACAGTTTTAACAACAACTATTTTTTTACAACTACTATGCCTTTACCACGATTGCCTTTACCCAATTAATGTATCTATTTTACAGGTAAGTATAAACCTATATATATATATACATGTATGTATGTGTTATGGGTTTGTATGTACCTGTAAAACACTTACATTTCGTGGTAAAGGCATGCATGCTAAAGACATGTGTTGTAAAATTAATGTTGGTAAGTATTAACACTATATACACACACACACCCCTATACTCACTATTAATGTTATAAAATCCCTTTCCACCCCAAAAACCTACACCCACCCCAAACCCTATGAATTCCCTTTCCACCCCAAACCCCACACCCACCCTAAAAATACCCTTGCTACCCAAAAACCCACACCCACCCTAAAATTACCCTTGCCACCCAAAAACCCATACCCACCCTAAAATTACCCTTGCCACCCAAAATCCCATACCCACCCTAAATCTTAAAATGACCCTTGCCACCCAAAAACCATACCCACCTTAAACCCTAAAAATACCCTTGCCACCCAAAAACCCATCCCCACCCTAAACCCTAAAAATACCCTTGCCACCCAAAAACCCATACCCACTCTAAACCCTAAAAATACCCTTGAAATCCATACTCACCCTAAACCCTTAAAAATACACTTGCAAATATATATAAATATATATATATATATATATATATATATATATATATATATATATATATATATATATATATATATATATCACGTAATACTTACCAAAATACTTACATTGTAAAGTATTTTTTTTTTTACTGCGAGTATGCCTTTACCTTTAATGCATTTACAACAAAATTCAAACACGTTTTCACATAATAAACACTATTTCCCTAAACTTATTTTGTTAAAAAAACAACACATCCACTCTACAAAACCATATAAAATGCGCCCATCCACCATTTTATCAATAGTAATACATCTGTCATATACAATCCAAGAGTGCCATCTACTGGCCAGAGGTTGTTGTAAATGCATTAGTGGTTAAAAGACTTGTGATTCAGGTTGAGGTCGTTGTTAAGGAGTCGTGGTTCAGGTCCTTCGTTGTCAATGAGTCGATGTAAAGGCTGTTTCCGATTATAATCATGTGTAGTCAGCACTCAAATATATTCTGTGTGATTAATGTCACTAAGAAAAGATGAGGTATTGTATATTTAAAGTACTCCATGTGAAAACTAATGAGATTTATAAATTGTGCGCCTAGAAATGTGATTAGTAGAAATTCCTACAATACTTATATATTAACATAGTAAGAGAAAGCTCCGCTTATAAACGTGTCGCATGTGAAACTGATGACATGATTTGTATTTGTATGTGTAGAATGATGTTTAGATATTTATACACATAGCAAGGAATTATAGTCATACTGATGTATCTTAAAATGATATCCTTTATGTTTATAATTTGCAATTTATTAATTCGTTAAGAAACCTCATTTGCTATGTGTTTAGAAATGTGCACACATTTGTAACCTTGTGCACCATTAAGGTGATATGAATTTGAGGCCTCAAGCACAGTTCTCAGCACATGCTTAGCTTTCAAGTCTAACATTGATGTGCATTTAACATTTAACGTAGAATGTGTTTGCTTGCAGTTTTGTTTCCACTGCAGGTGCGGATAACGCCTCATTAGTTAGGAAAGAAAGCCTTGTGTTTTAGTAAGATAGCGAGGTATGGGAAGACAGATTTTGACAAAGAGAAATGCGGTAAAAAGCAAGGAGATGAGCTACCATGGAGGAGGAGAACGGTGAAATAAGTACAAAGTCCCTTTATGGTGAATCAACGTAGATTTATTAAAGTACAAAGCTTACACTCCAGCCACCACACGTCCGTGCTCCTCGTCCTGGTTCCTCTCCTCACAGAACCTCCAGCTCGCCATGGAGACTCATGCCAAGCGCTCCATCGTTAACATTCCACATAGACCATATTACAAGATACTACACACCTCCCTCCTTTCCAACACAACAACCCAAAAACTTGTCTACAAAACAAAAAGAAAATAAGTAAAATACAGTCATGAAACATATTCTTTGAGAAATTAGAGACTCCTGAACTTCTTCTTAACTCAGTATTAAAAAGGAATCTCCGCACTTCACATTATCTCTGGTATTTTCTATCCTTCCGTTACCTTTACATACGCCCCAGATTCCATATTTTATGGTCTTCAGTTCTCACAGCATTCCCAAAAACATTATTAACTTTCATGGGAGATAAATACTTAGACAAAGTTTTAGAAATTCCTAACCGGGGATTCCTAACTCTCACAAAATCCCCTATTTGAACCACCGTTTTCTTCACAGCTCTGCGAGAATCAAACCACAACTTTCTTTCAGACACCTTCTTACTTTCTCTTAGGAATTTTATCACTTCCTTTTGACTTACATTAAAATTATCGCCACACTTTTAGTTAACCCAGGAGGGACATACTAAAGTATTAACCTTTTTTTTCTTGAAGAGTTAAAATGGGGAGAACCCTGTGGTGGAATGAGGAGTAACTCTATAATTTTTTATTTTGCATAATAATTCACTCTACCAACACACATTCCCAGCAATCGCTCTCTGTATTGTCTCTTTAATAACTCGATTCAGCCTCTCCACCATGCCATTGGTTTCAGGATGATATACAGCTGACCTTTTGTGTTCAATACCCCTCTCCCTCAAAAATTCTTCCATATCATAAGAAGCCAATTGCACACCATTGTCAGTTAGCATCGACGCCGGAAAACTCTCTCTCTCAAAAATTTGTTCCAAACATTCTGTCACATCACATGTTTTAATGGAATTAGCTATCGCAACCTCCGTCCATGTGGAATACATATCAATAAGCACCAACACATACTTATCTGTGCTGGAATAATGAATAGGACCCACAATGTCCAATGCCACTTCCTGCCAAGGTTCTTTGGGCAACTTCCTAATAACCATGGGTTGAACCCTACAATTGAGAGTTTTATCCACATTAATTCACTCAAAACACTCTCTGACCACACGTTCAACTTGAACGTCCATTCCTGGCCACCAATACAGTTGTCTGAGTCTCTCCTTCGTCCTCAAGTTTCCCAGATGACTGTCATACTCAAGTGAAATTAACACCTCCCTTAAGGAAAGAGGAGGAATCAACCTGGTCCCTCTGAACACCAACCCCCCTTGCACAGACAATTCATCTTTAACCCTCCAGAAGGATTTTAATTGTGACTGATTCTTGTCAATATTAGTCCACCTTCTTCTAGTTCTCTGTACAACCTCTTGCATCATCTCATCTTTGACAAGCTCTGTCTGCCTTCTTCTACTTTGATCATTCCTTCGTTAATCAGACACACCTCAAAATCCTCATCTACACCACACTCATATTCTAGCATGATCACCTCACCAACTATGCGAGAGCAACAGTCTGCAACATAATTATTTACACCAGGAACATACTCAACATTAAAATGAAAATTTTGCAGTGCAATAACCCACAGTATAATCCTTGCAGAGACAGCATCCAGACCCTTTTTCTCAAAAAAGTCCTTAAGGGGTTTATGTTCTGTTTTTACTAAAAACTTACTCCCCCACACAAACTTCCTTAATTTATTCACAGCCCAAGATACCACCAATGCCTCTTTCTCAATGACTGAGTAATTCAATTCTGCGCCCCTCAAACTTCTGGAAATAAATAAAATTGATCTTTCTATTCCATTGTGCTTTTGAAGAAGAACTGCTCCTAGACCCTTGGAACTGGCAACAGACTTAATGATGGATTCTTGTCCTGGCTCGAAACTCTATAGACATGAAGCATTTTTTAATAAGCTCTTCACCACCTTAAACTCACACTCACATGCATGTTAATGTTAATGTTAATGAAATTTATAAAAGCGCACGAATACCCGGAGGTGTCTTGGCGCTGAGGACCACAGTGAGCATATTTAGCGTCTAGACCTGAAATAACCAGGTCTTTAACTTTTTTCTAAAACTCACTAAGGAGCTAGCATTCCTGAGTTCCATTGGAAGGGTGTTCCAGAGTTTGGAGGTGCCGTAGTGAAAGCTACGGCCACCCCAATGCGCCGTGCGGATTCTGGGGACTGTAAGAAGTCTAGCCCATCCGAACGTAAGTGTCTGGTAGGTTTGTACCATACAAAGAGATTCTGGAGAAAAGAAGGACCTGCACAATTCAAAGCTTTGTAGGCAAGACACAGAGCCTTAAACTTAATACGCTGGGAAACAGGGAGCCAGTGCAAATTGCAGATTTCCTTAGATACCGTTATATGCCTGGGGATGTTAAGCAAAAGACGAGTAGCTGAATTTTGGACCATCTGAAGCTTCTTTAAACACTGCTTCTGCACATTCAAATATAGCCCATTACAGTAGTCCAACTTGGACTGAATAAGAGAGGTAACTACCGTTTTTCTGGTATCCACAGGGATGTACGGAAGTATCTTCCTTATTTTCTTTATAAGAAAATAGGAGGCCGAGACAATGGTGTTGGTCTGCTGACAAAGTGTTAGTTTATTGTCAATCCAAACACCTAGATTCTTGACTTTAGCTGCTGGTATGGGAGGTGTACCCATCTCTGCCGGCCACCACAGATTACCCCAGGTTGGCTGCATATTACCAAAGATCAAAACCTCGGTTTTTTCAGAATTGAGTTTGAGGCAATGTGCACTCATCCATTTGTTGATTGTACCCATACAGTTTTGAAACTGCTGGATGGGAGAGGTTTGATGTTTGTATGCAGCTACCACAATCTGAGTATCATCAGCGTATGACGTCAAACTAAATCCAAATTCACGCATCATTCCACAGAAACTGAACACCCATCTTCAACAGTAACCTCATGTTTTTCGTCTTCTCTGCAAAATTCTCAATAAACTTATTATAATATTCAGTCATTCCCAAGAAATTGACCAGTTTTTCCTTTGAAGTGGGACTGATTAAATTAGTAATAGTCTCAACTAATTCTTGTTTGGGCCCAATGCCATCTGAGGTTATATTGTGACCCAAATAATCAATCTGGTCTAGATTAAACTTGCATTTTCCTGCTTTCAACGTCACCCCGCTGTCTTTAAACCGTTGTAATACTTCACGTACACGCTTGTCATGTTGATCCTCATTCTCTCCATACACCAATACATCATCCTGATAGATCTTGATACCAGGAATCCCTCTTAAAATCCTCTCCATTGCCTGTTGAAAGACAGCAGCAGCTGAGATCAAACCAAAAGGCATACGCACAAATTTAAAAGTTCCAAACGGAGTAATAAAAGCAGTCAAGTCTTGCGAGTCCTGATGTAGCTTAATCTGATGATATGCTGACGTTTTATTCTAGACTCGGCAATCTCCGGCCTTAATCAGGAAATTCCTTGGGATCAGGCGATTAAATTTAACACCTAAAACACCCAAGACATACAATGGAGAGTTCGTTTACCTTTTTTCGTGACCCTAGAATAGTTTCATTAAATCTAGATATTTTCCATCTTTATCTTACGCTCGGACCCCTCACTGGAGTTGGGTATCGTGTTAGAATTCATTACATATTCTTTGAGATGAAGAAAAGATTGTCATGGCACCTTTTATTATTATTATTATTGTTATTCCAACATTCTTGTTGTAATTTTTCTATCTGTAAATAAATTATTAATTCACTTTTTCGCTTTCTTGATGTGATTGCATTATTCAGAATGTGTCAAACTAAAATGCCTGTATTTCATCCTCTACTTGAGGGTCATAATCATTTGACTTTAGGACTTCTAGTTCCTACTTTTTCATCAATCAGTCCGGTCACGTTCAGATAATAGGGTTAAAGCTCAATTATATCATAAAACTTTATGACCACATCATGGTACGGTTTATCTGCATCTGTTCCCCGATATCGCGAAAGCACTTTTCCGTGTTTTCCTTAGGATCTTTTACGATATAATCAATCAGCTTTATTCAATTGTAGACATTCTTTGTTGTTCGTAGTTATATACGTTTATTGGATCTTATTAGCATTATAACTTGACTGCAATACCCTACATTTCGACATGGCGCTGCAGATTGTAGTCCGCTTTCAATTTTGGGGCTAACTCGAGTCCGCTTTCTACGCCCATGATAATAACACCTGGAACCGCTTATTCGCGTCTAGCAGGGCGCTCGGGTCGGTGAGCTGTTATAAATTTTACTTGCTACGTGGCGCATCTTGTCACAAAGGAGGGATCCGGACCACAGAGAACATACAGGTAACCCACCACGATACTCCGTTGCCCATAATAAGCATGGCGCATTTTTGTGCCTTATTAATATTTATCCTACTACCCTCCTTAGGTGAAATTAGACATATATCCCACAGAGTGAGTGAGAAGTATTTCGCCTGAGGCGTCACCCCTAAGTTCCCAAACAGCTTTGTAAACTTAGAGGTTAGTAATAAGGCCTTGCATCCACGCCATAGCAAGTTTAATTTTCTTCCTTAAGAGAAATTTCTATGCCGACATATCTTTTAATTTTTGCAGGTCACATATCGTGAATCTGGGGCCGAACCGCTGTCAAAATGATCCAGATCTAATCCACTCCGGGAACTTTTATACTTATAGATCAGGTAAAACCCATAGATTACAGGGACTATCCGATTCAACAACAACATATGGTTCGATTAGCGGCAGGTTCACGCTAATTCTGTCCCATTTTTCTATTTTCTTGTTACATAGTGCCATGTACCTTTGATCGCCTTGCAGATGTTATTGCAAAGAAGTTCACCATTTCTTCTACTTATATACCGGATTTGTCAGGTATATATTTATGTTTTTAGTAACACACACAATAATCGTGTGTTTCCTTGTATCAGAATGTAGTAATGTGGGCTCTATCTGCTCATATAGAATATCGTATTTCTTCCAGTTTACCTGTTAAGGAAAACACATGCCAACACCACCCTCCGTTTATTGATAAAAGATACGGACTTTTTGGAACAGTACTTAGTCATCTCTTATACCACAGGTACTTTTTAGAATTATGGACACATGTCATCTTTGTTTCTCCCCCCTGTGTCTTTCCCTGTTTCTTCTTTATGTGAAATGGTAATTACTTTTTCAAATTCTCATTTCATTTTCTCCCAATCCCCCATTCCCAGGATAAGAGTTTTTGAACATCCTTGCTATTATGCACCCTTCAAGTGGTATACTGTGACCTCTTTTTGCCAGTAGGAATCTTCCAGACATCATCTATACCATTTTCACACAGGTATGTAGGGTTTTATTAATCCTAATTTGATTTTGTCCATGCATGACCGAATTCTTTGAGTGAGAGAGGCTCACTGGTCTATTTAAATCAATACATTTTCAGGAATTTATGTTTTATTTTGTATGTTGAGCACAATATCTTTATCTCTTTTGGACATATCCACACTTTTTGCATGCATAATTGACACTCTTTCTGGTTCAAGGACTATAACCACAATCTTTTAAGCGTTAACAGTGAAACATTTCGTTTCCTCTTAGGCACCCATGTGGTTTCACTTCCTTCTTATGCTTAACTAGTGTAAATAGCGGGAATTCAATTTCAGTTTTTAACATTGTGATTATGTGTTTCATTCAGTGATTTCTTTGACGGAACCCTGATGAAGGCATTGCCGAAACGCGCGTAGTACAACAACATACCGCCAATTTCCATACACCGTGTTTATCTATTGCTACACTGTTATATTGTGATTATGGATTCCATTACTGAATTGTCTGTTGTAAATAATTAGGTCCTTCAGACCTCTGTATATTAGATTATGTATTATTAACTTTTGCAACCACAACACTGAATGATTGCAATTTTGGTTTTATAAAAATGAATTATATACAGAAAATATCAATTGATCAACTTGTTTGAGCAATAAATAAAAAAATATTTTTTCATATTTTCTTTTTATATAAGACTTTATCAAATAAATATCTATTTTGAATATAATCTTCTCGACTCACTGTTATTGTTTTGGTTGAACTGATATTGTTATGCCCGCATTTGTTGTTATTCACCCTGCCCAGGTGTCTCCTTACCCGTTATTATTTAAACCTTTGTAATACTTCACGTACACGCTTGTCATGTTGATCCTAATTCTCTCCATACACCAATACATCATCCTGATAGATCTTGATACAAGGAATCCCTCTTAAAATCCTCTCCATTGCCTGTTGAAAGACAGCAGCAGCTGAGATCAAACCAAAAGGCATACGCACAAATTTAAAAGTTCCAAACGGAGTAACAAAAGCAGTCAAGTCTTGCGAGTCCTGGTGTAGCTTAATCTGATGATATGCTGACGTTAGATCAACTGTCGTAAAACACTTCCCCCTTTTAGAATAGCTAACTTCTCGTTAATATTTGGCAGAGGATAATGATCCGCAATAACATTCTTGTTCAATTCATGCAAGTCCACACAAAGCCGAACTTCACCATTAGACTTCTTTGCCATAACTACAGGAGCAAGCTAATCTGTGCCCTCCACCTCTGCAATTATACCAATTTCTTTCAACTTGTCCAATTCAATCTTCATCCTATCCTTAACAAGTAATGGAACACCTCTCACCTTGCTCACAACAGGCATAGTACCTTTTTTACCCTTATTTTATGCACATAATCTTTTAAACAACCTAGTTTAGTTTCAAAAACTTCAGGAAACTCTTTTTCAAAGCTTGGCTTGACATACCCAACCTTATTCACCTGATTGAGTTGTCTCAACCTAACTGCTGGATTTTCATTAGGATCAAGATAAACACCTAGATCTCTCTGGTATTACCAACTTATAAGGGAATCACCACGCTTAGAGACATATATTTTACCCACAGTCAGTCTATCTTTAAATTGCAAGGATCCAGTGAAGTACCCAATCAACTTTATCGGCTGGCCCCCATAAACTTTAGGACAAATGTCAGGTTTGAATAATGTAACTTTTCCTGACAAACTTTTGTCAAAGACTTCCTTAGGTATCAGTGATACTTTTGCCCCCGAGTCGAACAACATAGATACTGATGCACCCTCGACTTGTACTGTTTCCCATGGACCACACGTACCATCTTGCACTTGTAAAATTATCTCTTCACCTGAAGAGTCACTCAAAACCTCACACGTAACTTCATGAAGCTTTTTCCTAGTAGGGTTATTTTTGTTACAACCACTCTTGCAACACTTCGACACATGTCCCTTCTTCCCACATTTCTTGCAACTAACTTTCCACCCAATGCACCCTTTAATGTTAGCATAATGACAATATTTACCACACCTGTAACATGTCCCCAAATTTGTTTTCCCATCTTTCCCTTCTTATCTCTGTAGCCCAACCTTAGCCCTTTCATCACTTTGTTTTTTATGTATCGACACCGGTTGCACCGTATCATCCTTTTCATTAGAACCCCCTTTTTTATCACTTCTACACATGCTTGACTGTGTTCAAAACTTTTTGCAATAGTGACCACCTCAGAAAGTGAGAGATCATCCTTTTGCCAAAAACTTTCTTTGGCTTTTTCTACACAACACCCTAACATAAACTGATCTCGTAATCTTTCCTCACTAGCGGCACCGAAACTACAAGAAGAAGACAGTTTTCTTAGTAGAGTCACATAATGCTCAGCAGATTCCCCAGATCTTTGCATGCACTTGCCAAACTGATATCTCTCTAGTACCCTTGAAACCTTCGGCAAATAATGTAAATCTAACTTTTTTACACATATTTCATACTCATTTAAATTGACGCTTATGTCTGCCGGCAGTTTAGGCAAGTGCTCGAATACTTCTTGGCTCTCTGAGCCCAGACAATGTAACAGTAGCGCTAGTTTGTGTTCTGAACTTAAAGAAGAACCACAAACCCTGGCATAATTTGCAAAAACATTTTTCCATTTCTTCCAAGGAATAGGAGAATCACCAGAGTTCATAAGGAAGAATGGTGGTGCAGGAACATTTTGCATGATGGCACGTTGCGAAATTGTTCCAAATATTAGAAACAAACAACTTAATAAATATAGAGAAGTGAAAAGTAATTGGAGTCTTCAAATTTAATTACAGGAAGATGA
Source organism: Calotriton arnoldi (assembly GCA_963921515.1). Lineage (NCBI taxonomy): Eukaryota > Metazoa > Chordata > Amphibia > Caudata > Salamandridae > Calotriton > Calotriton arnoldi. The sequence goes on along the minus strand of CAWUFW010007977.1, from coordinate 858,365 downwards.
AGCAACCTTGCTGTTTCTTCTGCCTGTTTTGAACTCAAGTGACCTCAGCAGGAATCTCTAATACGCTCCAATCAAAAGTTAGATGAAACGTGTATAATTAATGTAACTGCGATGTAAATACCTCAATAAAGTCACCTAGTCAGCGTAGATGGTGTGCCAGTCACCGAGCACTTGAAATAAACCATGAAGTGACTGATTAACATACACGTTTGACCAAAATGACCGGAGGCAAATGTTATTCTCAACGTAAATGGTGTGCCCGTCACCGAGCACTCCAGGAAATTGAAGTGAAAGCAGAGAAATCCACGTGTTAGCCGGCGATGATGGTGTGCCTGTCACTGAGTTCGAGCACATAGGTTGTCAGGGAACCAAGATGATTCAGGTGACGTTTCAGGAGCCAGTCAGCTCATTTCCTTAATACATACGATGTATTAAACCAAGGAGAATCTTCCCAATGTGCTAAATTGCCACCAAAGCGTGAAGAGGAAAACCTTAAGGCCGATTTCTGTTGCCGATCATGCACTGCGCTGCACTCGGAAACATCAGAGTGAGCGAGGCGAACAGAGATCAAATGTCACGCAGGTCTCGAGAGTCACCTAGATAGCACAAGGATAAAATGGTAACTTTAAAACGGCACAAGATTTTTGCCTTTTGTAATTATATCATGTAATTATATAATTCAGCCATGAAAAATAAAATAGTCCCAGATATTAGCAGCGATGTCAAACACTCACCGGAAAATTCAGCTCACTTGGGCATCTGGGTAGTTTTAAATCGGAGAGGGCAGTCTGCGTGTCAGTTGGAGTGAAAGAAGAAAAGTTCCTCAGGCAGATGAATCCGCTCCGCACCAAGTCATTGCCAATGAAATAAGTATGACGTCCCTTTATGGTGGATCAACGTAGATTTATTTAGGTAGAAAGTTTACACTCCAGCCACCACACACCCGCAGTCCTCGTCCTGGTTCCTCTCCTCACAGAACCTCCAGCTCGCCATGGAGATGCATGCCAAGCGCTCCATCGTTAACATTCCACATAGACCATATTGCAAGATCCTACACACCTCCCTCCTTTCCACCACAAAAACCCCAAAACTTGTCTACAAAAAAAAAATACGACAAATGGCCATGGACGAATTAAGTAGAAATGTATCGATGTGGGAAAGATGGTGCCAGTACCCAATTTGTGCCTGGATCATGGAAAGTTATGGAAGCTGATCATGTGATTTATCTTGAATGCTATGCAGACTAATATCTTATGCTGTAACATAGTGAGGGTCAGAGAGACATCTTAAGACTTCATGAGGTGCAGACCTCTTCTTCTGTTTTTGCGTGGCTTCATGCTACATGACACTTGCTTGTAGTTTCTTCTACTGAAGACTTGGACAGCTGACACCTTTATAGTTTTCATTCTTATTCATGCTTCTTAGTTTAGGGTTGTCCTTTTAAGGTAGTGTAGGGAGGGATAGCATGCTCATGTTTAACTTTGAAAATCAAATAATTCAATTTAACATTCAATTCTGCTTCCTTATTACTTGCAACAGTCATAACAGAATTTGTTGTATGATTTTTGTTATACAGGGTAAATCTCTTTAGGAGATTTGGACTCATTCTGTTTGTCCTATATTTCTATACTGTAATGCTGAGAGTGATTTATATCAATCTGTTTTTGAACTTATAATTAAATCTTACTAATCGTTGTTGAGTAGTTATTGTGTAACCAAATATGCTGTATTGAGATATTAACCATGATTGTTTCTCCCTCTTACTTCTCAAGAAGCTAAAAATACCATCTGGTTGAGTAGGGATGTTTAATGGGGCCCAGCTTTCTCAACAGTCTTTTTGTAATGTCAGTGTTGGATTGGATGCCGATATCTGCTAGAAAAATATCTGTTGTGTTGAAATTGTTCACCAATTTTTATTATTTCTGAAAAAGAAATTACGTTTCACATTTTTTTGACATTTTTCGAAGCTTTTTATATCTGTATTAATACGGAATTATTTGTTTGTGTATGTCTGCGGACCGCTTTGGAGGTCTAACTCTTAATAGTAATAAACACAAATAGAGTGCCTTTTTAAACACTGGTCCTAGGTTTCTTAGGGGCATGATTCTGCCATGCGTGCCAACCAGGGCCTTTTGATGCGCAAAATCCACCTTAGCAATTCTGCCCAGGTTTAAGAGAGCCAGAGCTGGAGATTATCTACCTGACCTCCAACCTCTGGAATTCTCTCCCAGTCCAACTAATTGAGTGCCACAGTGAAGTTCTTTTCAGGAAAAATACCCAAACTTGGCTCTTTTAGAACAATGTTTATGGGTGTGTGGTACTGCAATAGCATTGGAAAGCCCTGGTTGGGTAGCCTCACGCTTCATAATTCTTATTTTGTTTACCTACCCCTTAATCTACTGCAATCCATTAGTATTGACAACTTACTCTCCCACTGACCTACGTTATATTATTTGCTCTACTTTTTACCTCGCTTCTTTTCAAAATACCTCAACTAATTATATTTCCAAAAACCAGGAAAGCTTCATCACACTCCTGTTAATGGCCAGCGGTAAGGACTCAGGGTCTGCAACAATGGCTGAACTCATTCTTTTGACTGATTAGTTTGAAAGAATGTAATTTAAATAAAATGGTTTCTATTGTTTTAACTCTTTCTACAATAGGGCTAAATTAGACCTTGTGTAAAAACTGAAATGGCACATGTTATAGGAGATTCAAAGAACCAAGGGAAAGGTGTTGCAGGATCATTTTCATTCACATCAGAAAATAATTGCCATCCTACCAATTGCAAGTTTAAAATGCTGTCAATCAGCTATAACATGCAATTGTTTTTCTCTTGTGTTTTCACTCATCACACAATCCGGGACACAGAACAGATTATGTTTCTCTGTAACTATATTTGTAGGTATGTCTCTCTGCAGTATGTAGGTCATTTCCCTTGGGTGTATGTTTCTATATCTCAGTGGAAGATGAAGAAACAATCTAGGCCTCTACCAAGAAGAAATAATTCAGCTGACAACTTTTCTCCACATATCCTTAAGCTCTTTTTTTCCCTTTATTCCTATTTCTAGAGCCGTCATTCAAAACGTGCTGGACGGTGAGGTTGTGTACAGCAAATTTAGAACCGAAAAAGGAGCAATAATGTCTTAACAATAGAAAATAGTATATTTGAAATGGTGTGTTACATGAACAAAGTCCTAAAACCCATCGTGTAACGCATGCCTCTGCAGCCACTGTGCCACAGGGAACACCCAACCATTCAGATGGCCCCCTATTCAGCCAAAGACCCATTAATATCTGTAAGATATAGGAAACTCGGGCAGGGTAGGACTGGGACAGAAAATAGGCCAGACCACCAAAATAAAAGTGGCCCCCATTACAGAGTAGATAGCTAAAAAAACACAGTGGGCCATGTTTTCAAATTGGGCATTTTTGAATTTGTAAAGACACACTCTATAAGTGTAAGGTGCAAGGTATGGAAGATTACATGGATGCAAGCTTTTGGCAGGCAATGTTCGTTTTAATATCGGGGAAATCCACAGTAAAAACCGGACCAGCATACCATAAAACAAGCCCACAAACACCCAAAACAGCAGCCCACACACTGACCTGCCTGACTAGCCCGTCAGGCACCTCCTGATTGCCCTGTAGGCTAGTCAGACCCTGGACTCAGGGGCTCTTATCAGGAGAGCTCCATCATCTTGCGATACACAGCTGCTAAAATTTAGGGCCTCATTACAAGGACATTGCGCCACCGGTACCACGGCGCAGTGTGCCTGCGTGACTTTTCATGGCCTTGTAAATATGGGCCCCTTTCACACATTTCTCTGTGTGAAAGGGGCATTCCATGGGTGTTGCTGTGGGTGTTCCCACGCAACATCCTTGGAACCTGGCACATTCCCAGATTTACAACGTTTTCTAAAGCTGAGAATGCATCAGAATCCTACTCCTTCCCAGGGGAGGTGTAGGAGTGGCGCAACAAGGAGAAATACTTTTATTTTTTCTCGTTATTTCCCATTTCTATATGTGCAGCACGCATAGAAAGAGGAAAATGCCATCAATGATTGTTTTGGTGCAGGAATATGTCCCTTCCTGTACAAAAACAATCATCCCACAACGCAGGAACCCTTGCAACATGACACAAGGGTGCCTGCGCTGGCGCATGGCACCCAATTGTGCGCCAGCGCATGGGAAAGCACACAAATGCATCATATTGTTGTGGATACAACGCATCCCTGTGCTTTTAAAATGACGCAGCTCGGCACAGCAAAATGGCTATCGGCACCACACTGCGACATTTATTTGTAAATGAGGCACTTAGACCATAAATCATAGTCTTGCTCATCTAAATATCTTTGAAACTTTAACATTTGAAAGAGGCTTAGGGCCTGAGTTGTGGGGGAGTCTCCGCACCCGGGGCAGAATCTCTGTAATGAGAGTTCTCATTGCAGAGATTCCGCCCGAGTCCGTAGAAACCCCACGGCTGCAGAGCCTCCGCCACGAGTGTGAAGGCCCTTTGTAAATTGGGCCCTTAGCCTTTTAGGATCCACAGGCTGCTTACTTTCTCAATATCCATATTTTTCCATTGAGAGGCTATCACCTGTTGTATTTCTGGCTAACACTCTAGATTTTTACTTAAAGGGTTAATACAAAATCTCTATTTTCCCTACCCAGAACTCCTTAGAACTGTTTCATCCTGGTGACATATCCAGGGCGGATCCATCCTGCAGTATGACTTTAGGGGATATATTTTGTTATAAAGGCACACTGCAAGCAGCACTTTAGTATCTTTATGCTGACCCAAAAAGAACGTCAGTATGAGAATTACAACCTTCTTCCTAAAGCATTTATTCTAACTGACCGAGGTAGGAGCGCAGGAACAGCATTTTGATTACGAACATGACTTGAGACAATAGCACACACACAACAGTGGGACTCACACATAGGGTTGCCACCCTTTCCAAAGAAAATTACCACCCATTTGTTCATGTTTAAAGACTCAGCAAAGTCCGGCATATGGTACTGGAGCAGCATAATTTTAGCTCCACCCTTTCATGTTTAAGTAGGTCACATATATGTTTTACGCATAGCCTTATGTACTTGTGTGATGTAACCTTAATAATGTATCATAATGCACTTGAACACTTACAGAAAGTGCATCTACTGTGTAATCTCGTCATTTAAATGAGTTTGTATTAACATTTTCTTTACAGTAACAAAGAGTTGCAGTTCTCATATATATCTACATCTGTGTGGTTTGAATAACATATTTCTCACATTTTAATGTATTTCTTTACAAAATACTCTATTACTCTCCATTTATTTTATAACTGAAAATGTATGTGTTTGACTAGTGCTCTACACTTATAGCGTAACTGTATATGTAACTGTAATCATGCATTTAAATGTGGATTGAAATGCTTGCTGAAATAAAATTGACGCAAGAACTTAAGCTTTTGGATTTCACAATGTTTAATTAAAACGTGAATGCTTGCTTCGGATGCAATGTTTTTCTCTCTCCTCTCAGGTTCCCTTCAGACTCTACTAGGTGCAGACTTCTTGTGACCTCTCTGTTGTGTGGCTTCATGCTATACAATATACTTTACTTTTGAGAACTCCTACAGAAATTCTGATATGCTAACACCTTTCTCTGCTTCCCCGAATTGAAAAGAAATTTGGGGGCATATTATCAACGGCCAGCGATAATTATCGCTGGCCGTGCTGAGCGCCGAATTCCCTAACGCAGGCTATCTCTGGTATTTATCGCCCTGGTAGCGCGTTATTAACAACGCGTTTCCCCAGGGCGATAAGAATTCCAGAGATAGCGAGGTTATCGCCGTTTTGCAGGGAACATCGCTGGTTTTCCAGCGATGTTCCCTGCAAAACGGCGATAACCTTGCTGATACGACCCTGTGGTCGTATCAGCATAATCCATCCCCTATGTCTAACATAGGTAAGTCAGGATTTTAGCAGACGTTAGATTTTGGCAAAACGGCCGTTTTCGCCAAAATCTAACGTCTGCTAAAATCCTATGGGCTGCCTTGTTAATATCGCGATGTGAACATCAGCGATATTTTCAAGGCAGTCCATCCGAGGTACGCCCAGTGACGCCCACTTTGCATCTCATTAGAGATGCAAAGGGAAGCGTCGAGTAAAGGGTGCTAACATGCGATTATGCATGTTAGCACCCTCTTGTTGATAGGGTGATAGTTTTATCTCCGTTTTTCTGGCTTTTAAAGCCAGAAAAACTGAGATAAAGCCCTTGTAGATATGCCCCTTGGATTTATAACGCACGCTAATACCCGGAGGGTTTCCTTGATCCCGAGTTAGAATAGGGTTTAGTAGGTTTTCTTAGAAGACCTCATGTATAGGCAGGATGATTGAAACTTTCAATCTACTCATCCAACTGTTTTCCTCATTCTATGCATTGCGGCGACTGAATTCCTCATCTGTTTTCTGTTATTGAGGATTAATTTTATTTGCCGTTTTGGCTATCTTTGAGTAATTCGGTATTTTTTATACTATGGGGCCGATTCCGATCTCGGTCGGAGGCGCACCCAATACCATTCGGTCGGGAAAAAAGCCATGCGAATGCCTGTTTCCCGACCGATCCATACATCATACCGAACGAGTAAGTACGATGCGCACAACAGCACAGAATCCGGCCGAGTCGTACTCACCCAATCCAGGTCCTGTTCTCCGACCGAGGCGAATCCGGAAACGCAGAATCGAGTCGCACGGAAGGGAAAATGCAGCCCCGTCCGGCCGAACAAGTACGATGCGCTTTCCGTACGCGCCGAACCCGTCGCTACGCATGGCACGTCAAAGCATCCGGGAGAGGCGCACATAAGCTCCGATTCGCGCCACAACACGATCCACGGCTACGAGGCGAACACGCCAGCGACGAGGATGACGCGAAGCAATGAGAAAGACGAACGACACGAACCAACCATGAATCCCTTCGTCCCGATCCTACCAATATTCTACATTTACTACCGGAACAGGCACGGATGCGTACGGCGCAGAAGGTAAGTCAGACACCAACCACAAAACACATACAACACGTACACGACACATCACACACACACAGAGGGATGCAGAATTTACTTACACCAGCAACAGCAGCACCATAGGGGCGGGATGCCCATCACCAATGCCACATATGCACACAGGGGCCTGGATGCGCACCACCACTACCACCCCTACCCAGGGGGGGCCGGATGCCTACCACTACTACCACCCTTAGCCAGGGGGGTGCCAGATGCCCACCACTACTACCACCCTTACCCAGGGGTGCTGGATGCCTACCACAACTACCACCCTTACCCAGGGGGGTGCCAGATGCCTACCACTACTACCACCCTTACCCAGGGGGGCTGGATGGCTACCACAACTACCACCCTTACCCAGGGGGGGCTGGATGCCTACCACTACTAACACCCTTACCCAGGGGGGCTGGATGCCTACCACTACTACCACCCTTACCCAGGGGGGTGCCAGATGCCTACCACTACTACCACCCTTAGCCAGGGGGTGCCAGATGCCCACCACTACTACCACCCTTACCCAGGGGGGCTGGATGCCTACCACAACTACCACCCTTACCCAGGGGGGGCTGGATGCCTACCACTACTACCACCCTTACCCAGGGGGGCTGGATGCCTTCCACTACTACCACCCTTACCCAGGGGGTTGGATGCCTACCACTACTACCACCCTTAGCCATGGGGGTGCCAGATGCCCACCACCACTACCACCCTTACCCAGGGGGCTGGATGCCCACCACCACTACCACCCTTACCCAGGGGGGCTGGATGCCTACCACTACTACCACCCTTACCCAGGGGGGCCTGGATGCCTACCACTACTACCACCCTTAGCCATGGGGGTGCCAGATGCCCACCACCACTACCACCCTTACCCAGGGGGGCTGGATGCCTACCACTACTACCACCCTTACCCAGGGGGCTGGATGCCTACCACTACTACCACCCTTACCCAGGGGGTGCCAGATGCCTACCACTACTACCACCCTTAGCCAGGGGGTGCCAGATGCCCACCACTACTACCACCCTTACCCAGGGGGTTGGATGCCTACCACAACTACCACCCTTACCCAGGGGGCTGGATGCCTACCACTACTACCACCCTTACCCAGGGGGCTGGATGCCTACCACTACTACCACCCTTACCCAGGGGGGCTGGATGCCTACCACTACTACCACCCTTAGCCATGGGGGTGCCAGATGCCCACCACCACTACCACCCTTACCCAGGGGGGGCTGGATGCCCACCACCACTACCACCCTTACCCACGGGGGCTGGATGCCTACCACTACTACCACCCTTACCCAGGGGGGGCTGGATGCCTACCACTACTACCACCCTTAGCCATGGGGGTGCCAGATGCCCACCACCACTACCACCCTTACCCAGGGGGGGCTGGATGCCTACCACAACTACCACCCTTACCCAGGGGGGGCTGGATGCCTACCACCACTACCACCCTTAGCCATGGGGGTGCCAGATGCCCACCACTACTACCACCCTTACCCAGGGGGGCTGGATGCCTATCACTACTACCACCCTTAGCCAGGGGGGTGCCAGATGCCCACCACCACTACCACCCTTACCCAGGGGGGCTGGATGCCTACCACTACTACCACCCTAAGCCAGGGGGCTGGATGCCTACCACTACTACCACACCTTAGCCATGGGGGTGCCAGATGCCCACCACTACTACCACCCTTACCCAGGGGGCTGGATGCCTACCACTACTACCACCCTTACCCAGGGGGCTGGATGCCTACCACTACTACCACCTCTACCCAGGGGGCTGGATGCCTACCACCACTACCACCCTTACCCAGGGGGGCTGGATGCCTGTCACTACTACCACCTCTACCCATGGGGGCTGGATGCCTACCACCAACACCACCCCCACTCATAGGATGGACAATGCATGACACAACCAGCACACCACAACCTAGGGAATGCAAGAAAAAGACATCCCCCAACACCATGACAAGCGTGTGTAGACTGTGTCAAATGCCTACAACACTGAACATGACTTTGAACATACAATGTGACCCCCTATCACATGTGCCACACATATATGTGTGTGGCCCCCACAATGCAAGCAGGCCATGACCATTGTGGCAATGGGGTCCAAACCCCCATCATCACAGTGACCAAAATGTAAGTGTGGGGTCCATAGCTGAATCACATTTTGAACATTGTGGCAATGGGGTCCAAACCCCCATCATCACAGTGACCAAAAGGTAAGTGTGGGGTCCATAGCTGAAGCACATTTTGAACATTGTGGCAATGGGGTCCAAACCCCCATCATCACAGTGACCAAAATGTAAGTGTTGACAAAGAAAAAGCTGCAACTGCCAAACTGCATGGATGATTCCTGGTCACAGAACATAAAACACATCAGTGGCAAAGTAGTGCATGTGTCCCATTGCAACATAGATTGGGGGAGGCAAATACTGCAGTGCAAATAAGACATACCTTTGGCCATGTGCAGACAAACAACACCCATGGGGGCTGACACAGTCAACATTCATCAATGACACAATGACAGAAGTGACCATCAGAATGCAGACCCACATATTTGCACCAATGGGCACACAAATGCAGATACCCTGTGGAGACTGTAGATGTGAGGTGAACAGATACCATACCATGGCAGCAATGGGACACACAAACCATGATCATTGTGCTGACTGATGACCTAGGAGTCCCAGGGACAGCAGGGGAAACCCACCAAACTACATACAGCCAATGGCACACCTAAGATATGCCAATGCAGTGGTGCAGATGCACAAACACAAACAGGCAGACCCACACTGCACATCAAACACAACAGGTGAGGGGGGTGCCAGTGTCCCCAGGCAACCACACAACACATGAGGAGGCCTGAATACCAATCATACAGATGTGCATACAGTGCCACACAAAGGTAACTCATGGATCCAAATCCCCTATGTGGGCAATCAGGCATTGTCAGATGAGAGGGAGCACAAATCACACATGTCACACAGGCACGTAGGAACAGCAACTGACACAGCAAGACACAGACACACCACAGCACTACCCCCAGGGCCCCCACAATGTGGTGACCCTGGGCTGCATTACAATCCCACTGTGATGACAAAGCTAAATGTCGTTCACACTGTGAACCACAGTCATGTGTCCTGAGCAACAAACTACCATCACACCTACACAAGCACAAATCAATCAGCACGGCCAGTAAGCCAAGGCCAACATGGAGGCAGGGGTCTAGCCGGGCAACAACTCTCATCTGCACACACTCAACACCACACACCTCGACCTCCAACAATGTGCAGCAGTGAAGCACACATGCACTGGTGACATTGCACATGCACCCATGACAATTCCAGGGTGGTGGGTGGGAACCAAGGTGCAGAAACACATCACACATGGCCACTCAACAAGACTCCTGAATGTCTGACACACTGCACACTACGCTGTACATGGACATGACGGCAATACCACACCAACCAATGGGATCCCAGCCACAGTCACACACCAATGAAGAAGCCAAGGTCACCCACAAAGAACACACATAGACAACAACCAACATTGCAGCCCGGACCCTGAGGAGTGCCAGCAGTCACACACACAACGTGTCACAATCACTGAAAGATAACACAAACTGGAAATCACATGACAGGTGCAAACAACAAGTGCCAAGGGGAAACCTGACTGTGACCCATCTGCGTCTGCACACAAACTCAGCCCTGACAGCAAACACACCTATGGCTGACACCCTGATGACCAGTAATGTGCCATGCACCCACATCACAGAGAACCCAGGGAGAAGACTTTGGGGGAACATAGGTCAACTCAGCAAGCATCACAAACAGGTACAACACTAGGGATCACAGCATGCACAGCAAAACGGAAGTGAACACACAGACATGCTCATACAACACACACCTTGGGCGCAGGCAATGTCACAGGAGTACACACTGCCATGAGGGGACTCCACTCCTGTGTGAGGAAAGCTGTGCCATATGTTGCCTCAGTAGGGCCCCATCATGTCAGCTGAGCACTTGGTCACACAATCAACAATTAGCACCAAATGAAGGCTCCTGTCACATCAGCCTGGTCATGGAAGTGCCACGAAATCATCAGCACAGATCCAACACACTTGTATAGCAATGTTGCACTGACAACACAGATGAGTCCTTCCCCATTGATGCCCAAACCTGCATGTCCAGTGGAGATGACCACACGGTCAGGGAAGTAGACGAATTGAACAATGGTAGGCACAACAGATGTGCAGGGGTGGAAGCCACAGATGTGAAATTGCTAATGTAAGTAGGAAATCCCATTGCCAAATACTGAACACATGACACCCTCAGATGCTGCTATGGATGACATGGATACACCACAGGATAGGACACATTCCCCTGGACCACATGTGTTCCTGCACAGTAACACTTCATTATCATGAGACCAAATATCACCATCACTGCAGCAAGGGCATGGTTAGCATCATCAACAACATGTACATCAGAAGCATAAGCACTAGAGAACAGAAAGTTGCTTTATTCAGCATATGTGTGTTTAAAAGTGAAAGTCCAGAAAAAACACAAAGGCCAATGGCCAGTCCATTGTCAAAGTCCAAACAGGGTGACAGTGGCAGATGTCACCCTACGCATGCCTGCACTGCACAAAACCAGGGACAATCCACTAGGAGGGGCAACCGGGGGGCAGGCCAGGCACCGCAGGGACAGGATCAGGGCTCACCAGGAGGAGGCAGGGAAGGGGTGGTGGGTGCTGGAGAGCCACTGACAACTGCAGTGGAGGTGTCTGACATGGTGTGTGCCGGCACAACTGGGGGGCATGACTCAGATGTTGTGGGTGCCGGCACGACTGCAGTGGACCCTGCAGATGGAGTGGACAGGTCCGCCACTGCAGTGCCCAAGTCAGACAGGGTGGTAGTGGACTCCACTGCAGTGCCTACCACCAGGGGAGGAGAATGGGGAACAGGCAAGGTGGGCTGGACAGAGGGGAGGACACCCTCACCACATCAGTGGCACAGACAAGCGCAGCGGGGGTGTGGTGCCGGGAGAGCAAGTGGCAGGGGGAGAAGGCTGGATCCTCTTGGGGATGGTATATCTGTGGGTGGGGGAACCTGGGGCAGGGTGTGGTGGGGGCACCTGTGGAGTGGGGGCCTGAGGGATGGAGGAAGGAGACCTGGTGCCTGAGCTGCAGGGCGGCGGTGGGGTCTTGCTCTTACGACTCCGGGGGGGACTTGCGGGTGGGGGCCTCAGTCTGTCTGCGCCTGGGGGAGGGTGTCCAGGGGCGAGGGGCACTCTGCTCCGTGTGGGTGGGCTTCCTCTTCCCCTGAATGCTGTATCAGCTGGATCGGAGGGGAAGAGGCCGAGGTCACTGAGGAAGAGCCGCTGGGTCTTTGGGGTTGCAGGTGAGGCAAGGGAGGGTGCTTTGGAGGGAGAGGCAACTGAGGACTGCACAGTGCTCGTGGATGCGTGTGTGTGTTCCAGGGCCCCATCCCCTGTGAGTCTGGTTTCAGTCCCCTGACTGTGCGTGCGTGTGCGTTTTGTTTGTGGCGTGTGTGTCTGTGTGCTGGATGTGTGTGTGCTGGTGTGTGCCTGTGCCGGTGTGTGTGTGCTTGGGACGGGTAAGGTGCTGGGGAGTGTGGATGGAGCAGAGGCAGGAGGGGTGAGGGACTGTCTGAGGAGGGACACTGCTGCCGTCAGGGAGGAGTCCATGGACCTATTGCCCCTCTGTAGGTCAGACATGCCCGATGAGATGCCATCCATGAACGACACCAGCTGAGTCAACAGAGCGGTGTGCACATGGAGGACACTCAGCATGGCTGTCTGCCCTACATGGAGCTGGCGAAGGAGGTACACAGACTCCTCACTCAGGGCAGCAGGGGACACAGGGGCAGGGGGTGCGGTGCCTGGCCCAAAGGAGACACGCTCCCGAACATGGGAGCCTCCACGGACCTGGGGAATGGGAGCCGATGGGAGGGCGGTGGTGGTGCTGGTGGTGGCGGGGACAGCAACACTAGCTGGGGTGTGGTGGCTGCTGACACCCGCCTCCATAAGGGAGTCATCCTCCGAGCCGCTGTGGTCCTCAGCTGAGGTGGATGCTGCTGAGGACTCCTCGGTGTGGCTCCCCTCGCCCTCTGTGCCACTGGGTCCCTCCGACCACTCCTCGGCTGGTGACCCAGTCTGGCTCTCCGGCTCCTCCTGGTCCGTGGAGCTGTCCCCTTCCGTGGCCGTGGATGTATCTGCAAACAATGGGGAAACAGACAGACATCAGTCACCTGCACCAAACGCACACACCACTGTGAGCACAGCACATTACAGAGCAAGCCCTGGCATCATTAGTTGAACATTGCTAAAAGTGCCCTAACTGAACAGGAGAAGTCAATTGTCAGTCTGATGCCAACCATGGCACTCACATCCCACATGGCCTTGCACCCATCTGTCTGGTGTCTGTTGGATAGCAACACCCCAGTGTGGACACATGCACCACCTACACAGTAGTTGGACAGTGCAGAGGACACGGTGTAGCATGTGGACATGCACACATCACAACTCTTGCCACTGAGTCAGTACAGGTTTCCGGATGAAAGGGATGCCCAGAGTCAAATAGGAAATGCATGTGATGCATACCAGCGACAGACACCATGATGCACCCATGTCCTGATAGCCATCGCCACAATGGTGTGCATGTAGCACATGTCACTCCCCTGCAGGATCACCAATAAGTAGACACATGCCATGGCGGAGGCATGACTGCTAAGTCATACATCACTGTCTCAGTGATGTATGACTTGGCAGCCAGACAACAACACTCTGCACTGTGTCACAATAGTAGGTCATGGAGAATGCAAGTCCTGGAGCTGCACAAGTGCACATGTACATCCCCCACACAACACATCATCTTAACCCTCATCTGTCCAGGTCATACCGATTGGACATATGGGAGACCTGTGACACTACCCTCTGAACCTGAGCCCCTCACAATCTGCTGTGAATGGGAAACAGCTGCCTGAACTTCACATTTGCATACCCCAGTCTGCACGGGCAGCTGATCAAACACCTATGTGACACACAAGTATCGTCTCCTATGGTCACATCTCCAGTGGCATGCTGAGCCCCTACCGAGAAACACCCCAGCAGTCCTGGCAACAAATCCACAGCACACTGACACAGAGGCAGACACCTGAGGGGTCAAATCACTGCGCACAACGTGTCAGCTGATACACGGGAGTGGGAGTACAGGTGTATTGGATGGGCTGGAGTAGGCATGACTGTCCTGCCCCACATGAATGAGGGATGAGCCCTGGACAGTGGATAGCTGGCTATGTATGTGTGACACACGTAATCTGCACACTCCTGGGGCCCAGACATTGTTCCCACCCGCTGCATGGGTGTGTGCCAGATACCCCAGGCACATGTGGTGGCTCAGCTCAGCAAGTGGACCGCATATCAAAGCAACACGCAGATTACATGTCCGAACACAGGCGTTGTGTGAACAATGGACCCACCCATGATGCCCACAACAGAGTTAGGGAAACAGATGCTGTCCCCCACCTTGAGTGAAGCAAACTGCAAGGACACAGTCCCAAGTGACACAATTCCCTGAATGTAAGGGCCACACCTGGGTATCAGATGAGGAGTGGGCAGTGCACAATAGAGGGACATGGCTCCTGGACAACATGACTGCTGTACTGTGGCAGTTTAACCAGGCCAGAGGAGGGCACATAGCATGTAATACAGAGTGCACAGTGCAGTCTTTGACTCACCCCCTCCTTGCTGCTGTCTGGCCTTCAGCTGCCCATCCAGGTCTGGAAACACCACCGCCAGGATCTGGAGCATGTGGGGGGTCAGGGTCCATGTTCCGCCCCTCCTGCGAGGAGGCGACAGCTTCATCTGGACCCGTGCAATCCTCCGGGGCCAGCCCCGAAGGTCCTGCCACCTCTTCTGGCAGTTGCGGATCCGGCGCTTGTAGACCCCCACGGACCGGACAGCCCGGACGATGTCCTTCCAGATCTCCTGCTTCCGATGGGCATTAACCTGTGAGGATGACAAAGTGAAAAGGCCATTACTACACATGCAACATATCCGTGCATGACACAGTTGTATATACATGTCTCAATCACAGGGGCACATGATGTACACAGGCAGTGCAACGCTGCCCATGGACAGTTTGCCAGAAGTCACTACATGGTATCATTGCATGGGAAGTAAAACCTTGTTCAAATGCACTGTCACTGCACCATACCTGTCCAGTGCATGTCACTACACACTATGGGGGTGACAACTACTCAGTGAGCCTGCTAGCCAGTGGCGTGCAGACTTTCAGCCTTGCTAGTCAGACAAAATGCACATTCAGAAAGGCAGTGCACAGAACACTCACCTGCTCCCCTGGTGTCCCATACAGCTTGCTGTACTGTGGAAGTAGGCTGTCCAGCAGGGCCTGGTTCTCCTCAAGGCTGAAGGCTGGGGCTCTCTCCACAGTACATGCCATTGCAGGGTCCAGAGGGGGCAGAGACAGCAGCAGTGCAGTGGCAGATGTCGTCCTGGAGCATGTAGTGCAGGCAAGTGAGCTCTCAGGGGAACAGCCAGCAATATATATGTGCTGCAGAGGCAGATACTGTCCCATGTGTCCAAAGTGATAGGTCCAAGTCGTTTGCATCTTCTGAATCTGGCCAATCCATGGAATAGCAGCACCAATACACGCCCACAGCATCCTTCAAATCTTCAACTTCATGACATACATGATTTTGCAACATTGTTGTGGGTGACCAACTGAATTTCCAGCAACCGACTCGTTCGAATTTCGAAAACGCGTCCGTTGCCAGGCTAGGCCATTGTCAATGGGTGCGCACTGATCGGTCCATTGCTGTTCAACGCGTACAGGGGTACAACGCGTACCCACACACATTGAATGCAATGGGCCGGCCGGGTGCACCGATCGGTCCATTGCTGTTCAACGCGTACAGGGGTACAACGCGTACCCGCACTCATTGAATGCAATGGGCCGGCCGGGCGCACCGATCGGTCCATTGCGGTACAACGCGTACAGGGGTACAACGCGTACCCGCACTCATTGAATGCAATGGGCCGGCCGGGCGCACCGATCGGTCCATTGCGGTACAACGCGTACAGGGGTACAACGCGTACCCGCACACATTGAATGCAATGGGTCGGCCGGGCGCACCGATCGGTCCATTGCGGTACAACGCGTACAGGGGTACAACGCGTACCCGCACACATTGAATGCAATGGGCCGGCCGGGTGCACCGATCGGTCCATTGCTGTTCAACGCGTACAGGGGTACAACGCGGACCCGCACACATTGAATGCAATGGGCCGGCCGGGCGCACCGATCGGTCCATTGCGGTACAACGCGTACAGGGGTACAACGCGTACCCGCACACATTGAATGCAATGGGCCGGCCGGGCGCACCGATCGGTCCATTGCGGTACAACGCGTACAGGGTACAACGCGTACTCGCACACATTGAATGCAATGGGCCGGCCGGGCGCACCGATCGGTCCATTGCGGTACAACGCGTACAGGGGTACAACGCGTACCGCACACATTGAATGCAATGGGCCGGCCGGGTGCACCGATCGGTCCATTGCTGTTCAACGCTGTACAGGGGTACAACGCGTACTCGCACACATTGAATGCAATGGGCCGGCCGGGCGCACCGATCGGTCCATTGCAGTACAACGCGTACAGGGGTACAACGCGTACCCGCACACATTGAATGCAATGGGCCGGCCGGGCGCACTGATCAGTCCATTGCTGTTCAACGCGTACAGGGGTACAACGCGTACCCGCACACATTGAATGCAATGGGCCGGCCGGGCGCACCGATCGGTCCATTGCGGTACAACGCTGCATACAGGGGTACAACGCTGCACCGCGCACATTGAATGCAATGGGCCGGCCGGGCGCACCGATCGGTCCATTGCGGTACAACGCGTACAGGGGTACAACGCTGCACCGCGCACATTGAATGCAATGGGCCGGCCGGGCGCACCGATCGGTCCATTGCGGTACAACGTGTACAGGGGTACAACGCGTACCGCACACATTGAATGCAATGGGCCGGCCGGGTGCACCGATCGGTCCATTGCTGTTCAACGCGTACAGGGGTACAACGCGTACCAGCACACATTGAATGCAATGGGCCGGCCGGGCGCACCGATCGGTCCATTGCGGTATCAACGCGTACAGGGGTACAACGCTGTACCGCACACATTGAATGCAATGGGCCGGCCGGGCGCACCGATCGGTCCATTGCGGTACAATGCGTACAGGGGTACAGCGCGTACCCGCACACATTGAATGCAATGGGCTGGCCGGGTGCACCGATCGGTCCATTGCTGTTCAACGCGTACAGGGGTACAACGCGTACCCGCACACATTGAATGCAATGGGCCGGCCGGGCGCACCTATCGGTCCATTGCGGTACAACGCGTACAGGGGTACAACGCGTACCCGCACACATTGAATTCAATGGGCCGGCCGGGCGCACCGATCGGTCCATTGCGGTACAACGCATACAGGGGTACAACGCGTGCCCGCACACATTGAATGCAATGGGCCGGCCGGGCGCACCGATCGGTCCATTGCGGCACAACGCGTACAGGGGTACAACGCGTACCCGCACACATTGAATGCAATGGGCCGGCCGGGTGCACCGATCGGCCCATTGCTGTTCAACGCGTACAGGGGTACAACGCGTACCCGCACTCATTGAATGCAATGGGCCGGCTGGGCGCACCGATCGGTCCATTGCTGTTCAACGCATCCCTGTACAAGTGACTGGCATATGTCACCATGCCTCTCTCAGATGAACATATGCCAGCCACAGATAGCTCCCAGGGAGTGAGGGGCACACCTACAACACCACAGCCTGTCCAAACTGTATCATAAGGCATGTAAGGCTGCATTTCCTATTGTGTGTATGTTGGTGTACATGTTGTCCTGTGGGTGTCACCTGGGGGCAGCCACCCCCAGGCTGTGCACGTGTTCATGGGGACAGGATCCTGGGTGTTACGTGTACATGACCACTGTGATGTGCAACTGTCATATCTGTGCATGTGCCATGGTCACATTTCACGGTGGTGTATGTGTATGTCATGTCACATACCCCGTGAGTCCCATGTGGGACGGTATGTTTGAGCCAGGGTGTCCCAGTGGCACAATAGTGATGGTCCTCCACAGTCTGTGTGCATGTAGTGTTTACAATGTCTCTGATTTCATGTGCACAATGGGAGACAGTCTCCACATCCACGTTGTGTGTGCATGGACTTTGATGTTGTGCGTGTGTGTGTCACAGACGTCCATGTCTATCCTGCAGAGGCAAGTGGAACCACTACCTGTGGGGGTCATGGTTGTTTTGTTATGGTGTATACCTGATACTCCATGTAATGCCAGTGTCCATGTGGCAGTACAGGGTCCCTGGGAATGTACCTGTCGTTGAGCTGTGATGCCTGGGGCACATCTGTCCTCACATGTCACTGTGGGGGGTGATTGTGACATGGCAGCAGGAGATGGGAACTGTGACACGGCCTCATGATATCCAATGGGCCAACCTGGGACTTATTGATGCCACTTGTTGAATCGTGATGACAGATGTTGGCCATGTATGTACCATACATGTCCTCACGGAACTGCACACTTCATGTAGTTGTGCCTCATAATGATGTATGATGTGATATTGAGTGTGTTCAATGCCGCATATGTGGGGTGACTGACAATCTTGCTTTCTTCTCCTCTGCACTGCAGGGCTCCTGCTGTCCATCGACCATTCCCAGACCTGGCAACGATGGTGGAACGGGACAGCATCCGACGGTACCGCTTCACCAGGCAGCTGATTGAGGATTTGGCAGTGCAGTTGGTCCCACATTTGCAGCCTGGCCGGCCGTATCCTACAGCGCTGACCCCCAAGGTGAAGGTGATGGCAGCCCTACACTTCTTTGCCACCGGTACCTTCCAACATACTGTGGCGACTGCTGGTGGGATGTCACAGACCATGTTGAGCCGTGTGCTCCGCGATGTTTTGGAGGCAATGTTGCTATACCTGAACCGGTACATCTATTTCCCTAGACTGCAACGACTCACTGACGTGAAGAGTGACTTCTATGCCCTGGGGAGGATGCCGCATGTCATTGGCTCCATTGATGGGACACATGTGGCTTTGGTACCACCACAGGCCCAGGAGCAGGCCTACCGTAACCGCAAGCACTACCACTCGGTCAATGCACTGGTGGTGTGTCTTGCAGATATGACCATCTCACACGTGTGTCCCCGTTTCCCTGGTTCAGCACACGATGCCTTTGTGATGAGGAGTAGTCGCATCCCCAGGATGATGGCACAGATGCAGAACCAGCATGCCTGGCTTGTCGGTGTGTACTGACTTTGTGCCATTGTGTGTGATCTGATCTGTAGTATTCCGCCCACTTTTCCAAGTCAGCTAATGTGCACTTGTCTGTCCGTAGGTGACTCGGGATACCCCAACATGCCGTGGTTGCTGACACCCCTCAGGAACCCTGTGACACCAGCCCAGATGCGCTACAATGAGGCACATGGTCGGACCAGGAGCGTCATTGGGCGGACATTTGGTCTCCTGAAGAGCCGCTTCCGCTGCCTCGACAAGACAGGAGGGTCCCTCCCATATGCCCCAGCGAAGGTGTGCAAGATTATCATCGTCTGCTGCATGCTCCACAACCTGGCAGTGCGGAAGGAGTTGCCTCTCATCCAGGATGACAATGACCAACATCCGCCACCTGTGGAGGATCCTGGCCTGGACCATGATGCCAGTGATGATGATGATGATGATGAGGGTGATGTCCACACACAGCTCATCACCAACTTCTTTAGCTGAATGTGAGTATCCTGAGGTGTCATGTCAATGATGTGAGTTGGCATGATATGTGTAGGTGGTGCTCTGGTGCTGTTGGAGTGTGTCCATGGGCTACTTGACTGGATGTGTGTAGCGATGTGTGCTTACAGGTGGTCTGTACTCCCCAACAGTGTTGACATGCTAACTTGGTTCTGGGTGGGTATCTTGTAACATGTATTGTGCATGAGTTTTGCTGTTCTGTCCTGTTCTCCATTGCTTTTGACTGTGTGTCATTTCTGTCCTTCACAGGGTACTTTCAGATTCATTTGGTCAACTGTGTCCACCGGCGACGTGATTGTACTTCCAGGGTGTTAGCTGTTGTGTCCCTACAGGTGATGTGCGCCACACCCATGGACTTCCTTCCTTCTACAGTTGTTGACTGTGTGTCCGCTGCCAGGTGGGATTACCTTGCATCTGTAGTGGTTACGACATGTTGCAACTGTGTAATAAACCTGTGCTTCACTTTGTGATGTGCGTTGTCTGTGGTCACACATTTGACTGCCATTTGCTTACTGCACCTGTGGGCTACTTGACTACAACTGGGAATAGGTGTGGTGTCTGTGCATTGCACTGTCTTTCCTGGCAACATCAGTGTAGGCAATGAGTCAGATGGCCTAGGTGTGTATGTGTTCTGTAGCCCTGGTGGTGTGTCTCCCTCATATGTGTCACGTTGCCATTACTCACATGCCTGTGTTGTACTTGCTGTTGCAGTTCACATACACAGTGTAATTTTGCAGTTCATCATCCCCATGACAGCACCCACGTTGGAATCACAACAGAGGCAAGTATGGTGTATTAGTGTGTTTATTGTGATACATTTGTGTGAATAGTGCATAGGATGGTTAGTGCTGTACATTTATATTGCAATAAGAAGTTCCTAGGTGAATTGAAAGTCCTGGTAGACAAAATCCCCAGTATCGGGCCCACAGTTGTCTGAGACATTGGTCCAACTTGTACTCCCCATGTCATGTGTGGGAGTTGTGTTGCCGTCAACAGGGTGAACAGTTTGTGCACAAAGGTGAACATCCAGAACAGGTTCAGGCTTCCTGGGGGTTGCACTTGGCCATCGGCCTCTCACTTGCCCCTCCTCGGACGACCCCTCTTCTTTGGGGGGGGGCCCCTCAAGTACAGGCTGCTGCGATGCAGGGGACTCTCCGCCAGAGTCATCCTCCCTCCCTGTGGCAGTTGCAGTTTGTTTAGCACCAGATGTTGTTGGCACACAGGGAGGTGTAGACTGGTTGCTGTTCATCTGGCGGAGGCATTGTAATATGTCCCTGTGCACCGCCGTCATCTCTTGCAGTGCGTCCCACTTGGACTCCACGCGGGACATGTGTGAGTCCAAGCGGGCATGATGGGCAGCCTGCTGCTGTTTCATGTCTCTGAGGAGCACCACTACCTGGCTGAGATCTCCGGTGCTGGACTGGTACGCATCGGCTATGCGTACCAGTTGTGGGTCATCATGCACACCAGACACCTCTGCAAGCAGCGACCTCTGTCTCCCACCCCTCCCACCACCCCTGTCGACATGTGCAGTGCGTGCAGTGGCACGCACAGATGACCCTGGTCCCCCTTGGGGGTTGGTGGTGGTGGTGGTGTCCATGGCCCCACGTTGGTCCAGGGTCCCTGTGCTGGTGGTGCTCCTTGTTCTGTCCATGTCGGCAGGGATGGTATTTGTGGTGACAGTCGTTGGAGGGGTGGGTGCAGGGGGTGCAGCTGGTGGTCCTGCTGGTGCTGCAGCTGGTGGTCCTGCTGGTGCTGCATGTTGACTTACACCGGAGGTGCCAGGTTGGTCTTCTTCATCGGAGGAGGGCAGAGGCTGTACGACACCAGTGAGCTCCGTATCCTCTTGAGCCTGGGACTGGGACTCCTCAGCGTCTGCTGCTGTGTCCCCATCATCACCTGTTTTTGGGAGACACACACAATGTATGTTATGTTTCTGCAGGCATCAATGGTTGACACACCTGACAGTTGTGACTGTGCCTCTGGGTGCGGGCCTGTACATTGCATTGTCCTAAGTTGTCACAGTCAGGGGTTGATATTGGTGTAGCACATTGTCCTGCATTATTTGGGCATTTCTATGTATTTGTTGGGGTGTGAACATGGTCTGCATTGGTTGTATTTGGTTGACAGCCGGCCCTCCTTCCCACCCAGCCAGTCAGTTATCCCACCATGGACTGTGCTTGCATTGCAGGGAGTGAAAGTTGTCTTTCAGGATGTCAGTCAGTGGTGTCCTGCTGTTGGTTGTTGCACAGTTGCCAGCAGGGCCTTGTGCTCCCCACAGCAGTAGCCAGTGTCAGCCATCTTGTCAGTTGTTTTCCACTCCCTGGAGTGTGAGCATGGTTCAGGGTGGTGTTGATGGGACAGTTGTGGGGGTGAGCTATGTCTGTGACTATGACTCCCATCATGCTATTGCCTCCACCCCACTTCCCAGCATTCCCATACTTACTTGCATTTGTGGGGAGTTCAGTGTGTGTGGGTGTGAGAGCAATGGCAAGATGGCTGACAGTGGTGTCCTGCTGTTGGTTGGTGTGCAGTTCCCAGCATGCCCTTGTGCTCCCCACGACACAGCAACAGTGTCAGACATCTTTGATGGGCCTTTCCACTCTCTGTGGGATGTGCATGCGTGAGTGTGAGCTTGCTGGGCCATGTGGTGGGGGATGTAGAGCTGTGCCTACGACTCCCATCATGCTATTGCCTCCACCCCTTCCCAGCATGCCCATGCTTCCTTCCTTTTGACTCTGCTTCCCTGTGGGGTGGGCTGCCTGTGCTGACAGGATGGCTGGGAGTGTTGTCCTGGCAGTTGTTTGGCTAAAAGTCCCAAGAGTGTCCCTGTGCTTCACACAACATAACCCAGGGTGGTGGTTCTTTGTGGGATCTTGAGTTAGGATGTGAGGCATTGCATTCTCCCAGGTGGGTTATGTGGAGTTTGTGTTGAGGGGGTGTGTGAGGGGAGGTGCTTGTGACTATGGTCAGTGCTGCAAGTCCTCCTTCCCACCCAGCCAGATATCCCACCAGGGAACGTGCTTGCATTGCAGGGAGTGGAAGTTGTCTTTCAGGATGTCAGTCAGTGGTGTCCTGCTGTTTGTTGGTGCGCAGTTGCCAGCAGGGCCTTGTGCTCCCCACAACAGTAGCCAGTGTCAGCCATCTTGTCAGTCCTTATCCACTCCCTGTGATGTGAGCATGGTCCAGGGTGGTGTTGATGGGCCAGTTGTGAGGCTGAGCAATATCTGTGCCTACTACTCCCATCATGCTATTGCCTCCACCCCCTTCCCAGCATGCCCATGCTTCCTTCCTTTTGACTCTGCTTCCCTGTGGGGTGGGCTGCCTGTGCTGACAGGATGGCTGGGAGTGTTGTCCTGGCAGTTGTTTGGCTAAAAGTCCCAAGAGTGTCCCTGTGCTTCACACAACATAACCCAGGGTGGAGGTTCTTTGTGGGATCTTGAGTTAGGATGTGAGGCATTGCATTCTCCCAGGTGGGTTATGTGGAGTTTGTGTTGAGGGGGTGTGTGAGGGGAGGTGCTTGTGACTATGGTCAGTGCTGCAAGTCCTCCTTCCCACCCAGCCAGATATCCCACCATGGAACGTGCTTGCATTGCAGGGAGTGGAAGTTGTCTTTCAGGATGTCAGTCAGTGGTGTCCTGCTGTTTGTTGGTGCACAGTTGCCAGCAGGGCCTTGTGCTCCCCACAGCAGTAGCCAGTGTCAGCCATCTTGTCAGTCCTTATCCACTCCCTGTGATGTGAGCATGGTTCAGGGTGGTGTTGATGGGCCAGTTGTGAGGCTGAGCAATATCTGTGCCTACTACTCCCATCATGCTATTGCCTCCACCCCCTTCCCAGCATGCCCATGCTTCCTTCCTTTGACTCTGCTTCCCTGTGGGGTGGGCTGCCTGTGCTGACAGGATGGCTGGGAGTGTTGTCCTGGCAGTTGTTTGGCTAAAAGTCCCAAGAGTGTCCCTGTGCTTCACACAACATAACCCAGGGTGGAGGTTCTTTGTGGGATCTTGAGTTATGATGTGAGGCATTGCATTCTCCCAGGTGGGTTATGTGGAGTTTGTGTTGAGGGGTGTGTGAGGGGAGGTGCTTGTGACTATGGTCAGTGCTGCAAGTCCTCCTTCCCACCCAGCCAGATATCCCACCATGGAACGTGCTTGCATTGCAGGGAGTGGAAGTTGTCTTTCAGGATGTCAGTCAGTGGTGTCCTGCTGTTTGTTGGTGCACAGTTGCCAGCAGGGCCTTGTGCTCCCCACAGCAGTAGCCAGTGTCAGCCATCTTGTCAGTCCTTATCCACTCCCTGTGATGTGAGCATGGTTCAGGGTGGTGTTGATGGGCCAGTTGTGAGGCTGAGCAATATCTGTGCCTACTACTCCCATCATGCTATTGCCTCCACCCCCTTCCCAGCATGCCCATGCTTCCTTCCTTTTGACTCTGCTTCCCTGTGGGGTGGGCTGCCTGTGCTGACAGGATGGCTGGGAGTGTTGTCCTGGCAGTTGTTTGGCTAAAAGTCCCAAGAGTGTCCCTGTGCTTCACACAACATAACCCAGGGTGGAGGTTCTTTGTGGGATCTTGAGTTAGGATGTGAGGCATTGCATTCTCCCAGGTGGGTTATGTGGAGTTTGTGTTGAGGGTGTGTGTGAGGGGAGGTGCTTGTGACTATGGTCAGTGCTGCAAGTCCTCCTTCCCACCCAGCCAGATATCCCACCATGGAACGTGCTTGCATTGCAGGGAGTGGAAGTTGTCTTTCAGGATGTCAGTCAGTGGTGTCCTGCTGTTTGTTGGTGCACAGTTGCCAGCAGGGCCTTGTGCTCCCCACAGCAGTAGCCAGTGTCAGCCATCTTGTCAGTCCTTATCCACTCCCTGTGATGTGAGCATGGTTCAGGGTGGTGTTGATGGGACAGTTGTGGGGGTGAGCAATATCTGTGACTACGACTCCCATGATGCTATTGGCTACACTGACTTGCCCAGCATACACAGAATCCCTTCTTTCAGTGGTATTCACTGTGTGTTGGTGTTGTAGTGGTGGCTACATGTCTGGATGTGTTTGTTAGTTATATTTGTGCCACTGCCTAGCTGTAGTTGTAGTTGTGTTTGTACATGTGATGACACGGTTAAATGTAACTTTGAGATGGCATGTGTTGTGTTTATCTGACTGACATACACATTTTGGGATGATTCTGTTCTGGTTGCTGTGTAATTGCTATGAGTGCATGGTTTGACTCTCCCCTTGACAGTGATGTGTGTGTGTATTGTGGCAGAATATTGTGAACATTTGTTGTGTACTCACCAGGCTCTGGGATGTTCTCTAGTCCATAGACGCTCACTGGCGTAAGGATGGCCCGCACCTTCTCCTCCCAGGGCCTGAGGTATACTGGCTTGGCAGGAGGGCCACTGCCGGTGTATTGGCTCAGGAGGTAGTCCTTCTTCAGCAGCTCCCGTACCCTCCTGCGCACGTCATACCACCTGTTCTGGATGTCAGTCTTTGTGCGCAGACATGGTGATTGTGCGTTCACCCTGTTGATGATCCTCTCCCACATCTTTGTTTTCTGGGAGATGGGTGTCTGTTGGACCAGTGTGCCAAACAGCTGTGGCTCTACCCTGAGGATCTCGTCTACCAGGACTTCCAATTCACAATCTAGGAACTTGTGATTCTTCTTTGGGGGCATGGTGATGGTGAGTGATGTGTGTGTTGGTGTGCAGGTGAGGGTGTGTGAGTGTGTGTTTTGCTGGGTGTATGTGAGGTAGCTATTTGTTGGTGTGCTGATGGTGTGTGGCTTGTGTGAGGGATGAGCTGTGGGTGTGTGGTTGCTGTCTGTTGAGTGCTGGCAGTAGAATAGCATTTGCAAAGGATCATGGTTGGGATTTGTGTCCTTTATATGGGTGGAGTTGTGGGTGTGTCTTTGTTCTCTGTCCCCACCCCCCCAGTATTTATTGGCTTTGTAATTGCTTGTTTGGCCTTTTTTTGTGTATTTTTCCTTAGTACTTTCTGTGCATGTTGGAAATGTTCTTGTGACCGAGTCGGACCCTGCAGTTGTCTCGTACGGTCTTCTCCGTTTCGTTCACGCTGTGTTTGTGCAGTTTTCTATGCTGCGTACGCGTCGGTCGCGGTGTTTTGTGTTACTTCGGCTCGCAGTTTTGTATGCGTGTCGGTCGTACGGCTTGTCCTCCGTACGACTCGGTCGTGGTTTTCGCGCCTTGCATCGTACTTTGCGGTTTGGAGTTCGCGGGTACGTTTCGGTTGGATTTGTTCCGGGTGCGTGTCGGTCGGTTCGATTTGCGTGTTTTTCCGGCCGGATTGCTGTTTTCCGTGCGGCTCGGTCGTTCGGCTTGGGTTCAGTACGTGTCGGTCGGATTTTGCACGCTTTGCATCGTACTTGGCGTGTCGGGCGCCACAGGTACGTGTCAGTTGGAATTAATTCCGGCTCCGAGTCGGTCGGTGCTTTTTCCGGCCCGAATCGGAATCGACCCCTATGTTCCTGTGACTGATTTATATCTGCTTGACTGAATTTGTGATAAATAAATTCTTAATCCCATCAATTGACCCTGTGCTTTAATGGGTTACACTGTAATTTGGTAAATTGTAGTTGATCCTAACTCCTTTTCCCATCAGGCACCTGGAAAATTCCATTTCGGGGGGCCAGGAAGAAGGAGCCCATGTTAGATTCATTCTTAGATGGTAGCCGAGGATGGTTAGGTCCTGAGATAGGGAGTTATGAGGTTTTTCGTGAGAATAGTTGAAGTCCCAGTCCCTGCCCCAGTTCCAGAGCCCATAATTCGACGTGGAGGATCAAGGGAAATTCCAGTGGTATGTGGCAGACTGGAAACAGTGAATGAGTGAGTATTAATAGGGTTGCACATGTACGACTTGAGCTTAGTTTGCGGTGTTATGGCAATTGTGTAATGTTTGGCAGGGGTATTTTGAATGACGTGTGAATATGGTGTTTTATGTGCAAAAGTTGAAATTGTAAATGGGTCCGACCTGACCTAAGATCCCAGGATGGTATTGAAAGTGTAGGAGACACTGTAATTGTCTGTTAAGGTTTTGTGGAGTCTGTCGTGAGACGTTGTCAACAACCCAATTGAGATAGGGACATTATCTTAATGTGTGAAAGTGAGGTGTGATCAGTGTGGTGAACCTTTTGCACAGACGGAAATAGTAATGATCAGGGTGATCCCCCATAGGTTGAGGTTTCATTTGAATGCTTGTTAGAGTGAATCAAATTATTTCATGTGTGATTGCATTCTGTTGATTTCTTTAGTAAAGCAGACAATTGTTATTTGTTGTTATTAGCATTGCATTTATTTGTATGCACATTGTTGAAGAGTGTGTGTTAGTGAAAATTGCAAAGGAGGGGATCTGCTGCAAGGAGTGAGACCGACATCACAGTGTGCTGTGCTGGGATTGGTCAGTTGGTGTGCAGCAGCGCTGCTATTCGTTGACTGCATTACGGAGTGCTGCGCTGTTATTGGTTGATTTGGAACGCAAATTGTGATTTTTGACATTTTATGGGAAAAATTAAATGTTTTAATGTTATACAAGATCTGGTATGGGGAGATGTGACGATACCTGTCAGTGAGGGAGAAGACGCACTACCTGAAGATATCACAAGTCATTATATGGTGTTAAATGTATGTCTACATACTTGAATTTGGCTTAAACAATGGCAAAAGATCACCGAGAACAAAGGTTTAATGGCGTTTCCACGCTATGGTACATTTAATGTGAGAATCATTGAAAATCTGAGGAGGATTTTATATAAGATGAAACCACAGCCTAAACGTACACAGTTTGAAGCGCTCAATGTCTGGGAGCATGCAGCTCATGCTAGAGAGAAGCAAAGATATCAGGGAAGAGCTAAAAAGGTGGGAGCAAGAACTGTAATTCTACCTTTACAAGAGGTATACCTAGTAGATGTTATGTTTATGTGCCTTAGAGTAGGAGTGATCTTGCGTCATTCACTAATCATTTCACTAGGTAGGAGAGAAATCTGTGGAATGGTACAAGCAACTTGAGCAGTTTGTGAAAATTTTGAAAGTTTTGTGGACTGATTTAAATACTCTATTTGCATTGCGGTTCCAAGTGACTTGTGGACAGCATGTAAGATAGCTACAGAATGGACTGTGAGAGAACCACTGAGGGATCCTTTGAATAATGATCCGCTGCCCATAGTCATGAGGTAGTATGATCAGGTGATGACGTGGTTAAAGTCTAAAGGTTCACCACAAAATATTGACTGGGTCAAGATTTACTGTATGACTCAGGAACCTAAAGAGATGATTCATGCATATCATGAGATATTGTTGCAGGTGTTCAAACAGTATAGTGGGATGGAAACGTTGGAGCCTAAGGACATGTGATATTTTATGTCTAGGTTTGTGACAAGATTGAGACTCGGCAGAATAAGTTGAATGATGAGATTGTGCGATACTCTAAGTATTGCAACGATGAAATTGACATGAGGCTGAAGAAGCTCATAGTAGCACAGATGAAAGCTGCTCTGAGGGGAACTCAAGGTCCTCCATTTGTTGGGAATGCCCCCCTATGCAAGGAGTGTACCCTCAAGGAGCTCCTGCTATGGAAGGTGGAAGTGAATTTCAGTCCCAGGGTAAAGGTAGTGGTATTCCAATAGATCCAAGTACTGGCGTTGATGTAGTCACATTGAAGGCGTCTAACTCGTGCCACTACTGTAATCGTTTGGGGCATTGGTAGTGGGAATGTCATTTTAAATCTTCAAATCAATGTCAGAATCCAGGGTTTGCCCGGTCGCAGAACACTAATCCTATACAGCCACAGAATGTACTTAGACCAAGGTCACAAAATTTTAATGCGCCCCAAGCCCCAGTGATGCAAGTCCCACAACTTCCGTATGTCACTGCAATCTGCCAATGGTCCTGGGTATGTTTCAAATCAAATTCCGAATGTGAATCAGAATTCATTCCAGGGTAACATTCTTTGCCAGAATTATCCCTTGTTTGACACTATTGAGAATTTTGGTTCCGATCAGTCTGTCTGACAGTGCCTGAGGGGGGAGGAAGATTGCGAACTTGGTGCAGTTTTGGTGGTAGACCAGGGTGGCCCATGTGTGGATGGATAGGTCAATGGCCTCTCTGTATCATCCTTGGTTGATACTGGTGCTACCCATTCTACTGTGCTAACAATGGAAGTTCCAGACCTACCCCTCTCAGGAAGAACTATCCAAGTTGTTGAAGGTGCTAATCAACAAATGAGGAATCCCATTACTGAGGATGTGCCTGTGGTAATAGGACATTTTGAGGATAATCACCAATTCGCGGTCTGTTACTCAAGTCCTGTGAGTCTTCTAGGACATGATTTGTTGTGCAAGCTGAATTTTACCATTTACTGTGCACTGAGAGGTGTGGAGTTCCAGGCCCACAATGAGGATGATACCTTTAAAATTGTTAATCAAAACCTGGTTGTTGTACTGTAACCTATAATGAAGAGTGAAGAATTACCCCTGGATCTCAGAGAAACTGTGAGGTCTGAGGTTTGGGATTTTTCAGGAAAGAACATTGGACTCATTAAAGGAGTTGAGCCTGTCCGTATGCAGATAAAGCCTAATGCAGAATATCCCAGAACACCATAGTATAACCTGACCCCTGAAACGATTGCTGGAATATTTCCTGTAATTGATACAATGATTCAACAAGGTGTTTTAAAAGAGATTATGGGGAGTCCATGTGACTCACCCATTATGGGCCTGCAGAAGCCTAGCTGTAATTACTGCAGGACCTTCGCAAGATAAACAATATAGTGATCCTTTGTTGTCCCGTGGTACTGAATCCTGTTGTGATATTGTTTCAAATTCCATTTGAGGCGAAATGGTTCTCTGCTATTGATTGTTGTCAGGCTTTCTTCTCTATACCCTTGCATGAGGACAGTCAGTTCCTCTTTGCATTGAGGCTCGGCAATCATGTTTTGTCATGGTGCTGAGTCCCACAAGGGTATACAGAGAGTCCTTCTATCTTTAACCAATATTCGAGGAGCGTGCAAAATGAACACTATTGCATTGCTGAACCATTCGGCTGAGAATGGACATAAATGGACAAAAATGGACATAAATGGACATAAAATGGAGATAAAGTGTCTTATATCATGGTCATCACATTAAGAACGGAGTCAGAAAGGTGTCGCAGGAGAGAATCTCGGCGATTTTGCAAATGAAACCTCCAGCCACTCAGAAAAAGGTCAGGATGTTTTTGGGGATGGTGGGCTACTGTCACCAGTGGATGTCCAACCTTTCCCTAGTAGCCAAGCCTTTACAGAGGCTGACACACAAGGATGTGTCGGATCCGCTGCCTTGGGACAATGATTGTTTGGTTGCCTTCCGAGAGTTGGGAGAGAGTCTCTTCAATACCCTGGCACTATGAATGCCTGATTACAATAAAGCATTTTCACTTTTTTCAGTGAGAGGGAAGGCTGTGCTCTATCTCAGTGCTTATACAAACTCACCAAGTGCACATAGACTTGTAACATATTTTTCAGCCACTTTATATCCAGTAGTGGCGGCATTGCCGGATGTCTTAAATTTGTGGCGGCCACTGGTGTCCACATAGAGAGGTGTGAAGGCATTGTCATGGGTCATCCTTTAACGGTGTATGTGCCTCACACCATGGAAATATTGTTGATGCATACTTGTACACAGCATTTGACAAACAGCTGTCTGACCCAGTATGAGTAGATCATACTGGCAGCTGAAAATGTTACTTTGAAGTGGTGTTCTGTTTTGAAATCCTGCCACCCTATTGCCTCTTTCTGAGACTGATAATGATGAAAATGAAGTGGAGCATGACTGTCTCAATGTTACTGAAGTATGAACCAAGCCGAGACCAGATAAACAGGATGAGCCACTGCCTGAATCTGATTTAGCATTGTTTTTGTATGGCTCGTGTTTGCGAGACCATGGGGAAAGTTTGCGAGCTGGCTATGCAGTCTGTACAGTTTCAGGAGTAATAGAAGCTTTGTGGCTCCAGTGTTCTCAGCAGAAGTGGCTGAGTTGACGGCTCTTACTGGAGCATGCTGTGTCTCAGTCCAGCATAGAGTGACCATTTTCACTGATAGTCAGTGCGGCTTTGGTGTAATTCATGTTTTCAGACAATTATGGTCCCAGAGGCGGTTCATGACTTCCTTGGGCTCGCCAATTCAGAATGGAGAGCAGGTTCAAAAACACCTTGAAGCATTGCATATGTAGGCACAAATTGCTGTTGTTAAGTGTGCGGTGCATTGTAAGGTAAATGATTTTTTGGGAGAGTATACAAATGAGGGAACAGGAGTTAATACCTAGATTTGGCTTCCTGACTTCTTTGGAATCTGACCGAGGTGCTCACTTTAACAATGAAATACTGAGGATGCTGTGTGCTGCTTTCCAAGTTGAACAGAGATGACATTGTAGCTACAGACCTGAGGCTTCAGGTCTGGTTGAGTAGGTCAATTGGACTTTGAAGCCAAGGCTTGCAAAATTGTGTACTTCTATTTCCTTGAAATGGCCTGATGTGCTGCCACTTGTGTTGATGAGTCTCTTCAGATTCACTGATCAAAGGACAGGGTTTTTCCCTCATGAGATCATCATGGGTAGGGTAATGAGGTTGCCAGCCATGCCTGCAAATGCTCTTGTGATATTTGATGACTGGAAAGGACTGGCTGATGTGCATTGTGTGTCTCATCAGTTGAAACTGCCACAGCCCGCCTCACCTGGAGCAGTGCCATGACCTCAGCCCGGTGACTGGGTCCTGGCGAAAAAGCATGTATGAAAGAGTTGTTTGGACCCTAGTTGGCATGGGCCATTTCAAGTGATCCCTGTTAGCACAGCTGCTGTAAAGTGCAGAGGTCTCCGGAAACTTAGTGCATGCCGCTCACAGTTGCAGAGTTCCGTGTCCCCTTGATGATATAACAGCACCTCTCCCAGAAGTGCCAATGGTGGTCGAGAGATCACAGGAGCAGGTTAGTCTAGCTGTTAGGGACCAGCAAGAATCTGAAACAGCACTTGTTCGGCCTGAGGGAGGAACTGGAGAGTTGGTTGTTGAAGCTGAAAATGAAGAGACTAGTTTTGTGTTTGTAACTGAACCATTTTCGGACCCTGACCAAGGGCCTAGTGCTATAGAACCGCAAGTGGCATCAGAAGAACATTGGCCGAGAAGGCAGGAGAGAGGGAGACTGGTCCTGCAGGGGGAAGATGACCTCCCAGTCGTCCCAGAGGATACTGAAAACTCCGATCTGAGTGATGCAGAAGGAGAGGAGAATACACTCAGAAGGTCAAAGTGAGCAAGAGTGCCTTATTGAATGTACTCTTCCCCTCAATGGACTTACTTCTTTGCAAATGACAGAGAGAACGGGTTTTGGGAATTCTTTAATCATTGTAAAAATTCTACTGAACTTCAGGGACTTGATCTCCAGTTTGATCTTATGTTTGAACTTCCTCTGTTAGTGAAATTGAGTGCCTTGAGACATCTCATCCTAGATGTAGCTGAGCTTCATTTCCTGGATGTGAATGAGTTTCCAGTGCTAGTTGATGAACTGAAACATTTTATTCTGTAACTGATTGTAACAATAAGCCTCTGTTATACAACGCCAAGATGCCCTTGGGTGAACGTGCACTTTACAAATACACATGCTATGTTACATGTTATTGCCAGTGAACTTGAATCCTTTATCATTAGAGACATTAACTAGACATTGTAGTGAAGAAAGAAGATTTGCACAGACTTTGTAAATAATGTCGTTGCACATGATATGAACTTTGGTTTTGCTGCTTGCACATGTGGAAACTGACAGAAAAGACTCTGTAGCTGCTACGTTCCTCCCAACAGTTTAGACTCTAATGAAGAAATTGAAGCTATTTCTAATACTAATAGGTGTAGATACATTATAGCAGGCACACTAACAGCTGTAGTTGTTATATTAAGTATCATGCTTGTAGGGTTATATCTATCTACATACAATTCAATAGAAATTAAGCCTACTGTTTCTCAAATTATACCAAATCCTTCTGACAATAGCTTACAGTTGTGGGGGTTTAAAAAACTGCACACAGATTTATATCAAGGAGAATATGGTTTGAATGCCTATTTTAGACTGCTGTATGAATATATTGGCACTATGAATACAAGAGACTGTTAGGTATGTATGTAGTTGCCTGCGTCTGTTGCTGAAGCGATTAAGTACCATCACATCCCTTTGACCCATGGAATTTTTTGTAGTCTTCTATTGTGCTTATTTTATAGACAGGGTAGTTTCCAATATAATTTTTCGAACTATGATTTAGTTCTTTCAGAAGTCTCTATTTGTAAACATTTGAATAATAGCCCTTATTTCAAAGGTACTGAGATTGCAGGCAAGCATTTTGCATCTCTTAAGTCCCTAGACACTGTATATGCACATAGACATAATTTGACGTGTTCCATGCCAGATGTGGAGAAGAAATTCCTGAATTTGTTGGGGACAGAAGGAGAGAACTAGAGTCTGAGGGCCTTATTGCGAGTACGGAGGTCCTGGGTCCGCTATACTCGTGGTGGCAGTCAATCATCACCACCCCTGTGGGCCTGCCCACTCTTTTAGGAGTGTGGCGGTCGGACCACCACAGAACCACCACTAGGATCCAGGATACCGCAGTGGTGCAGATTGGAGGCTGAATTTGTGGCGAATTACGACCTGCCTTTTCACCAAACATTTCATGGCAGTGAGCCTGTCATAAAATGCTTGGCGGAAAGGTAGGGAAAGGGGCCCCCAACAGGGTCCCTGGGCAAATCTGCCTATGGTGTTAGTAGCAGGGAGCACAGCATGGGCCCCCCACAAGTCCATGCTCCCGCGTGCACTGTGTGGCATGCACAACATGGTGCATGCCACACAGTGCAGATGACGTGGTAGCAGTCCCACAGAGGCGGCATGACTGCTGACTGTAATCTTTAGCCAAAATTGCTGCCACCATGGGACTGCCCTGCACTGCCCTCCCACCCTAGATTCTACTTGGAATCTGCCAGGTGGGTGCACCACAGGCTTGGCAGTCCTCTGGACTGCAAACTCACAATTAGGCCCTAAATCTGAAACTGACAAAGATCTTAAGAAACACCATAGGTGGAATAGCAAAGAGACTGAACATCAGGTGAAGGGAAATTTACCTGCCCTGACCTTAGATTTGGCAGCATAAGGGAAAACATGGTAATTAAAGTTATATAAACCAGTTATTTTTAGGACAGTGTGATTGTGAACATGTTTTTGACGTGATAGGGAAGAATGACCTTTTCTTGGAGATACAGGATCCTGTCATTCCTGGAGAGCATTTTATTTGTAGACAGTATGCATATTTTAAATTGCCTCATGGATGTCACGGTACATGTTATCTTGGTACAGTTTTCCCCAAAATGTATCATGCAGAGCATTTCAATAGTCCTGTACGGGAAAATAAATCTAGAACTAGACGAGGTGTCAGTGGTAGGAGATATTTTTAGCGCTATAATCCGATCTGTGAGGTGTGATTCTGAATGACCTGCAAATTAAAAAGCTGTCAACAATAGTGGATAAGCTAGCTACTAGTACTGCAAATTCTTTATTACTTGCAAATACTGAGATGGTTGCAATAATGTCTATGGTTTTACAGAACCGACTTCAGTTAGACCTCTTACAGGCAAAGGAGGGAGTCTGCAGGATGCTAAAAGTTCAGTAATGTTACACTTATATCCCACATGGAAGTCAGGATCTGGAGAAATATTTTCAGAACAAGTCTGAGTTGACAAAAGATTTGAAAGAGTTAGAAGAGACAGGAGCATGGGAAGCCATTCGGAATGGATTGTCTGCCATAGGTAAATGATTTGCAAATTTGAGAAGTGAAATCTTGGGTGCCATCTTGAAACCCCTTTTGATAAATGCTCTTTGAATAATATTCCGATTCATGATCTTTAAGGGAAACAAGTATACACAGATTTGAAGGTGGGTGAAGAGGAAGAGAACAGATGTGGAGTTGGCGGAGAGTCAGATTAAATACTATGACAACATGATACATCTAGAGGATTCTAGGTGAAAAATTATGAAGACAACAAGGTTTTAGATGGTTGGTCTGATGTCATCAGATTGTAATCTGTGATGGCTTGATTCGCCATCAGAGGGAGGACTGGAGCAGCATAATTTTGGCTCCACCCATTCATGTTTAACTAGGCCATACATATGTTTACGTATGGCCTTATGCACTTGTGTGATGTAACCTTAATAATGTGTGATTATACAAGAAGAGTCTTAGGCAATGAGAGAATGCACCAATCAATATAGTGGGTTCTAGAAGTAGAAAAGATATTTAGACAGAATATCAAATAAAAATATCGTGGAACATAAATATAATGTTTAAAATATCGTGTAACAAAAATATCGTGGTATGTAATATCGAGGTCCAGAATATTGAAATTAGTTTTTTTTAATATCGTTGTAAAACACATCAAAGTTGTAAATATTGTTTTTTTAAATATCAATATTTTAGTTAAAATTAGTCTAATGTGGTTTTAT
The DNA here is from genome assembly GCA_963921515.1 of Calotriton arnoldi. NCBI lineage: Eukaryota > Metazoa > Chordata > Amphibia > Caudata > Salamandridae > Calotriton > Calotriton arnoldi. Next base: position 822,921 of record CAWUFW010007977.1, on the reverse strand, counting down.
ATTTAGCAATAAATATTTGTATTTAAAAAAAAATTGTAATTTAAATGTTTTTGTGTTTAGTAATTATTTTTAGGAGCGGGATGTTGAGGTTATAGGGGTAAGGCTAGGGAGTAATTTAAAATATATTGAAAATATATTGTATGGTATTAAATTAAATTTACATTTTTACAAAAAATTATAGATTTTGATAAAAGTTTGGAGCGGGTGTGGGGGTGATAGGGGATTTTAAAATTTGAAAAAAAATTGTAATGTTTGCTAATTGATTATGGTGTGTAGGTTTTAGCAATTAATGAGGAATTTTGAAAAAATGTTGCTTTAAAAAACTTATAACTTATTTTGAGAAAAATGGTGGTGTAATTGTGAAGATTTTTTATTTAAAATGTAATTTATTGTATAGTTGGTTATTATATTATTGACAATATTGCATTAAAAAGTTTAAATTAAAAAATATATATTAGTGACTAATATTTAAATAGATTTATTTGGTGTTTGGTCGCTGTTTTTAATTGATATTTGTTGGTGTATTTTAAAAAATGTTTATGATGTAGCTTTCTTTGCAGAATGTATTTGTATTTAGGTTTTTTTAAGTTTTATCTAATTTTTAAGTATATATTTATTTATTAAGATATTTTAGATCCATAAATTTCAATAAAATTTGGTATACATTAATTGGTGGAAAGGCAATTATTTATTATACAATTTAAATTTTGTATGAATTTATCGTTACATTTATTTACAATTTGTTTTTAAAATATGTAAATGTAAAAATTAAAAATAAATCAAATTAAATGAACTCATTGATAATGGTTAAAAAAAAATTAAAAATTTGTATTTAAAAAAAAGAAACATAACATAGCAAGGGAAACATTGCTGTGTTTTCAAAATAAAGTTGTGTTAAATTTATTTTATAATTAAAAATAAAAAAATTAAAATTTTATCAAAAGATTATAATTTTAATTTTTAATTTGAAAAAAGTGGTAGTGTTTATGGAAAATTTAAATTTGAAAAAAGATTATGTATTTAATTAATTTTAACTTAACTTACTTAAATTTAAGTTTAATTACATAAGTTAAATTGAGATTTTATATAATAATTTAACATTTTGTTATGGTTTTAATAGATTGGTTAAAATTTGAAGTGATAAAAATAAAAAAATACATACAAACAATTATTAAAAAATAATTATTACATTTGGAGAGAGAAAACTAAGGGGCCTATTACGATGGCGGTCGGAAAACCTCCCCGACCGCCATGGGAGCGGGAAAAGACCGCCCACATGGACCGCGACATCACCGCTGGTCGAATTACGATGACCCGCGGTCGAAATCCGACCGCGGCGGTCTGATCGCGGGCCTTACGATTGCGGCGGTTGCTGCTGCCCGCAGCACCGCCGCGCTGCCGAAAGGAGCATGTCCTGCATTTCCCTGCACTGCGTGGCAGGCACTGCACAGTGCCTGCCACCTGGTACAGGGAAATGTAGGGGAGGACCATGGGTACCCCCCCAGTGCACCCCCCGAACACATTGGGGGCCCGCAACGGGCCCCCAGAAGACAATCTCCGCCAGCCTTTCCATGGCGGTTTGACCGCTGAGGAAAGGCTGGCTACCGCCGGCATCATAATCCTGCCGGCGGAGCCTGCTCTGCACCGCCACCATTATCCCGGTCCTGCTCTGTCCGCCAGGCAGGAGTGCGGATGGCAAACGGCGGAAAAGCGGCGGTCGGAATTTCCCACCGCTGCGGTCACCACCGCCATCCTAATTTGACCGGCGGTTTTCTTGGTTGCGATCGCGGGCGGATGTCCACTGCCGGTCCGGCGGGCGCCACCGCCGGCCTGGCGGTGGACATCCGACCGCCATCATAATAGGCCCCTAATTTATTAAAAATTCATGTAGTTTATTTTATGGAGATGAGTTATTTGGAAGATTTATAAGTAAATTATGCATGATCTCTTTTCAATTTCTACTTTAACTTAATTTATATTGGAGAGGTAACAATAAGGGGCTTATTACGATGTCATTCGGAGTTGCCTCCGACCGACACCGTCTCGGACTTGGGACCAACTGACCTCTGGTCAGCAGTTCCAACCGCCTGATTACGATGCGACCGAACACTGTTCAGTCGGATGCTCACATTTCTCGCTTGTGTCACGGCCATAAACTGGCCGTAAATACAGGCTCCGATAGAGAAATGGGGGTGTGTGTAAAACCCTGCACCCTGTGGCAGGCACTCCATGGTGCCTGCCACACAGTGCATGGAATAACAGGAGGCCCATAAAGTTGCTTTCCAGACAGCCTTTCCATGTCGGAAAGGCCGGCACGGAAAGGATGTCAGAAACCAACACTGTAATCCCGACGGCGGAAACACCATCCATAGGGCATTATGGTGCAGTTCCGACTGGCCGGAAGACTCCGAGAGCAGGTCGGAACCACATCGAAATGACCGGCCGGTTCACCCTCCGACCGCCGACATCGTAATTCGGCGGTCGGACCGCAACACGACCGTGTCGGTCAGAAAGCCTCCGACTTCTGTCAGAAAGCTTCTGACTAGTGGTCGGAGGCTTTCCGACCAACATCTTAATCGGCCCCTAAGTTATAATTGTTTACTGCTTAGCACCTTGCATGTTTTAAGATACATTAGTGTGGTAATAGTTAATTATGTAGGTTTAATGATAAAATTCTACCCTACTTTAATGTATATTGTAGTACTAATATAAAATTATGTTTGTTTAGTTTTTTACTAATTTTACTGACTTAACATATATGTTGGTGTTAATAGTTATGTATGATTTGTGCATGGTATTTATCTTTCACTTAAGCTATATTGGAGTGGAAATAGTAAATGTTTGTTTAGTGTCCAGCACCTTCCGTGACTTGAGGTAGATTGGAGTGGGAATAGTGAGTCAGGTATGTTTAGTGTATAACACCTTTCCTGACTTAATGTAGATTGGAGTGGGAATAGTAGATTATGTAGGTTTTGTATCCGGCACCTTCCCTGACGTAAGGTATATTGGTATGGGAATAGTAAATTACATAGGTTTAGGGGCCGATTACGATATCGTTTGGAAAGGCTTCGAATGGGATTCGGTATCTCAGAATCTATTGACGATGACCGGAAACCATCCGGGCTGTCCGAATCGGTTCCGAAAGTCATTCGGACACCCCAGTCTTTCGGAGCCAAATCTTACACCTCAATGGACACGGTTTCCGAACGAGCGATTACGATGACCGATTTGGACAGCCATTCCGATTCGGTCTGCCCGACACGAAACAGCTGTTGGGATCAGTCTTTGGGGGCCCATTGCGGGCCCCCCTTTATGCAGAGGCGTCTGGTTGGGGCCCGTGGGGGTACCCAAGGGACCCCTCTTTCCAACCATGCACAATGTGGCAGGCACCATGGGGTGCCCGCCACAGGATGCATATTTTTCTCCAACCACTCATTTTTTTCAATGGGAGCCTGTGTTCTCGTTCGGAACACAGGTTCCCATTGAGGTCAATGCGAGTCCATCCGAACGATGTTGGGAAGCATCATAATCGGTTGTTCGGAACCAATTATGAGACCGATTCGTTCGGAACAGTTTCTGAACGACATCGTAATCGGGCCCTTAGGGGCACATTACGATACCCGGCGTAAAAAAATCCGCCAGGCATGGAAGCGGCAAAAATCCGCCCGCACACACCGCCTGAACACCGACCACGCCATTATGAGTACACAAACTGAAAACCGCCATCGGCGGAAAAATCATACAAAATACCGCCCGCCATCGTCCGAGTCGGAGTCAAACCGCCCGCCACGGACGGAAACACGCACGACAACACAAAACCGCCCGCCCACACGGCCGACACACCGCACGTGAAATTACGATCGCACCGCCATGAGCGCGGAAAAACAACAAAAATACCGCCCGCCAGCGCAAACAACGCCGATGAGAATCGACACGGCAGAAGCCATGGCGCCCACGTACCTGCACAGAAACCATCCGCACACAAAACCAATAGCACACAACATGGCCAACAAGTCCACACAGCAAAGCACGCACAAATACACAAGCACAGTACACATCCCGAAAACACCCCCCGGACAAACAAAAAATACAAAGGCCAGAACCCCAGACACAACACACCTGAAAACAACAGACCATGAGGACACACCCACATAGGTGAGTACAAAAGCAGCACTCCCACAGACCACAACCCGTTGCTACATTGCAAACCAGAGAGGAGAGGAGAGGACACAGTGACACAGCAAGGACAGCAGCACACCACAGAAACGCACACATCACAACCACCACCACCACCACCACCACCAAACACCGGCACCACAAACCCCCTGCACATTACACAACACACACCGCACCAGCACCACAAACACCAAGGCACCACAAAGGATGCCCAAGTTCACGCCCATGGAGCTGACGGTCATGGTTGACGAGATCATCAAGGTGTACCCACAAATCTATGGGAACATGGTCCAGCACACACCACTAGCCACCAGAAACAGAATGTGGACCCGGATCGTAGACCAGGTCAATGCAGTCGGGACCCTGCCCAGGAACAGAACCGAGATAAACAAACGTTGGAATGACGTAAAGAGCCTGGTCAAGAAGAAGGAGGGCAAAAACAGAGAGCTGGCTGCCGTCACTGGCGGAGGGAATCCCGCGCTCTTTAAGACCTTCAAAGCGTGGGAGGAGAAGGTGCGAGTCGTAATCCATCCGGAGATCCTCGCCGGATTAGCAGGGGGAGTGGAGGCTGGTAAGTACAAACTAATGTATACCAGCACACCGCTATGTACACACATGCGCAACCACCATGCCACAGCTCCCAGGGACAAACACCCCCATGTCCAGCACACAATACACAACACATCACACGCACATGCAACAGACACTACCACACACAGGCCAAACCGAACAACTGTAAGATGCGTGGGGACATGTGTACACTAAGCCAGCCACGTAACCACCAACAGGTCCACAAATATGCCAGAAGCGCCACAACGAGCACCCACCACACCCATGTGTCCGCCACAGCTGCACCAACTGACAAGTAACAGGTAAGTGGCAGGAACACAAAGTGCAGTGGGTCGGAGGGGGACAGCTGAAGTACAACACCCACCAGGCCCCCACTCCCACAGACCAGCAAGGTGGAGCACTCCCCACACCCATGTGTCAGGCACAGCTGCACCAACCGACAAGTAACAGGTAAGTGGCAGGAACACAAAGTGCAGTGGGTCGGAGGGGGACAGCCCAAGTACAACACACACCAGGCCCCAGTCCCACAGCACAGCAAGGAGGAGCATCCCCCACACCCCACACCCACGTGTCAGCCACCGCAGTGCACAACGACAGCCGAAAGGCAGACATCACGGTCCACAGCAATCGGTGTCAGTGGGTGTACAGCCACCCCCACGACCCACTACACCCCCCACCCCCACAGACCTGCAACATGGAGCACCCCCGCTAAGAGCCATGTGGCATCCAGTACAGTGCACGCACGAACAACTTGCAGGTGGGAAACTGGACAGGGCTGGATTACTGGAGGCATGAGGACCATAACACCACCAACACATGGGACATGTCACGTAGCACACGAACACGCAGCACCGCCCACCGTCACGAACAAGTGAACAATGTGCACACGGACATGAACAGCAGACTCACACCCCACATGACCCATCACAGACATAGCAACACCCAAGGAGCCACGTCTGCATGCACAAGCCACACTGAATATAGTCCCACACGGCAGCCACTGTGCAACTCATCACACACAACCGAAACACCATTGAAGTCCTGTCCATGTAGCCCCTACTGCCTGTCAACCACACACCCCACAACTACGCCTATGTAAGACAAACAACACTAGACGCAACAGAGCGGAACAACACAAATGCACACGAACACCACTGAACCCATCAAACACACAGACACACCATGCACATACAACATACCATCCATCCCATCCGTCAGCCCCAGTTTCATGAAAGGCATGTCATCCGCACAGCTGCCACACATACAGCAGTCACGCTAAGACACATGCCCATGACCAACCATGTGCCAGAAGTCAATTAAGCGCACGACACACTGTGAGCAACAACACACAACATGGGCCACACCCCCCCGAGCACTGCAGTGATGCACATGGCACAGGGCAGCACGCACACCAAGGAGATGGGACAACTGCAATACGTTGGCTGGCACACAACTATCACTCACTCATAACGATGCGTCCAATGCCATGTCCAGTAACCACAACAGACAGCAAATATGCAGGGCATGTCAGGCATGCACACACCTCAGACCATGCACTGTCATGCTGCCACAACACATGTCACGTTCGGCACCCATGGCTCACAGCATGTACCCCAAAAGCATATACCCTCCCAAATGCGAATCTGGGGCATGGCCCCCATGTTGCCATATGCGTTCCTAAGCGTTCCATTTGAACTCCAAAAGCAAAGTACAAACCAGACCCAGGATGGGCCAGGAGCCCGCATACACCAGAGTCACAATGAGTAGGGGCAAAGCAACACACCCATCGGCATGGCCAATCCGTCCCATGCCACATGTGCACAGCACACAGTCCCATTGCCTAGCACACACACCTACAGATGCCACAGCCACACACTCGCCTCCGGGAAACCCATGTACGAGATTGCACGAACTGCCAATGTCAGACGACTAATACATACTTCGCCAGGTGCAACACAATAACAAATCTCATTCTCTCCACAGGTGACGAACTGCTGGACGCTGGGGATGGAGACAGCAGCCAGCACAGCCAGCCTACAAGCCCCCAACGAGGACACACGGATCTGGAGGATCTGTCCACCTCTTCGGACACGGACCACCAAGCTGGCCCATCTGGCGTGGCAGGGCCCAGCCGCTCCCCAGGACCCCTCCTACCCACCAACCCATCATCCAGGGATGCTGAACAGTCCCAGTCCCCTGCTGCCACTGTCGTTGCGGCCACACCCACGGTCATTGCGGCCACTACCACTGCCGCAACCGCCACCATCGCCGCACCGACCACCACCGCCTCCACCACCACCACGTCTTCGCTGGCACCAGCCCCAGCGCAGGTGGTGGCCCGGCCGACTGGATCCACCCTGGGAGCCACAGCGAGGACCGTGGTGAGCAATGTGGCTAGTGGGCAGGCCGGTGGCAGCAGGACTGGTAGGAGGAGCAGGGTCAGGGAAACGCCAGCCTCCCCTGGGAGCCATGCCCTGCCTCAAATGGACAGAGTCCTTGGGGCCTATGAAGAGGCCCAAGGACAATGGGCCAGGTCTGCTACTGACACGCGGGAGGTGCTGGGGGTGCTGAGGTCCATGGACGCCCATATGGGCCAATTCGTGTCCCGTATGGACCAACTCGTGGACCTCATGGGCCAGCTGGTGGTGGCGGTGGGGTCACAGGCAAGGCCAGCAACACCACCTCCGCCACCACCTGCTAGGGCGCAGGGTCGGCCAGCAGTGTCCACTTCCCCTGCGTCCACAGCCAGTGAGCACACCTCACCCACCACCAGCAGGTCGCCACCACACACCCCCTCCCAAACGTGGAAGGGGCCGTCCGAAGAGGAAACAGATCTCCCGGGAGGACTTCGCACGCTCCAGTCGCAAGTGAGGCAGCCAGCCAGCCTTCCGCCAGCCTTCCTTGACCAGCCACTGCATTGACTTGCTCTACGATCCCACTCCACACAGCCATCTGGATGGCATGTGTGTGTTGGACTATGGACATAGAACCAGTGGGTACACCCTGATCATCACGCAGCCATGACCGACAGCTCATTGTCACTGCACGCACCACTTTTGTCATCACCTTACACACAATCACATGTCACAGTTTGTAATAAATGCACCTTTTTCACTAACTGCTGTTTGTGCCCTGTGTCTTTATTGTACGGAATACAACGGCCACCTTGGGCGGAAAGGCACCTGATGCGTGGCATGGAAATGGAATCCGGAGGGCCTGTAGGGACCTAGGGGTGGGAGACAGAACAGGAGCACATTCAATGAGTGTGTCACACACCCATCACACAGTACATGTCAACAACTACAAGCAATGTACACACATCGCACAGAGCAATAGGGCACAATGCCACAGCCACCAACAGTGGCATACTACCCTGGCCATGGAGCGTTGACACACAGCACGCAGTGAACAAACGGCCACCCTGACACAGCACACACACACCTGCACAGATACAGCCACATCAGCCGTCGTACATGGACACTCACCGTCAAGTGAAGTAGCGGGCGATGAGCTGCTGCCGCACATTACCAGCTTCCTCCTCTCCGCTGTCCACCTCACTCGAGCTGTCCTGGTCTGCGGGCTGGGGCCCTGGTTGATCTCCGTCATCCACAATGAGGGGGATCTGCTTCCGAATGGCCAGATTGTGCAGCATGCAGCACGCCACCACTATCTGGCACACCTTCTGTGTGGAGTACGCCAGTGCACCCCCGGTGCGGTCCAGGCACCTGAACCTGGACTTGAGGAGGCCAAAGGTACGCTCGACCACACGTCTGGTCCTCCCATGTGCCTCATTGTATCGATCGTCTGCTGGGGTGCGAGGATTCCTCAATGGACTGAGCAGCCATGCCCCATTCGGATACGCAGAGTCACCTGGGTGTGAGGGACACAGAGAACCGTTGCTATTCCAACTGGACAGGGGACAGCATCGCACAACCAGCACGCTACACCACTCCACATACTCACCGACAATACAGCCACGATCCTGTTGCAGATTGGCCATCAGTCGTGGCAAGATGCTGTTGCCCATTATGTGTGCGTCATGGGCCGAGCCTGGAAACTTTGCACACACGTGGGTGATCACCATGTCCGCAAGGCACACCACTTGCACATTCAGGGAGTGCGTGTGCTTCCTGTTGCGGTACAGGTGCTCAGTGGCCTGTGGTGGAACAAGGCCAACATGAGTGCAGTCAATGGCTCCCACGACGTGTGGGATTCTGCCAAGGGCATAGAATGCACCCTTCACTGCCGCCAATTCACGAGCCCTGGGGAATCTGATGTACCTGTTCCGGTACAGCATCATGGCTGCCAGTACATCCCTCAGCACCTTGCTGAACATGGGCTGGGACATCCCTCCTCCACTGCCCACTGTGTGCTGGAATGACCCAGTGGCGAAGAAATGCATGGCGGCCATCACCTTAGCCGTGGGGGTGACAGCAGTCGGATACACCCTGCGGGGACGGAGATGGGGCTCTAACATGGCACACAGTCGATGCAGAGTTGGCCTGTCCAGCCAAAACTTCCTGATTACCTCTGTATCGTCCATGTCCGCCAGCAATTGGTATGGGCGGTCAATGTTCGGTCTCCGCCTGGGTTAAATGGCAGAGGACACATGTCAAAGCAACACGGCACATAGCAATTTCGCATACACATCACTGACATGACTGAGCAAGCACATGAGCCACAGCCCAGCTGTCAAGCTGGGACGGCACGGCCACAATACACTTACACAGGTCTCCCAACAATGGCAATGGCAAGTGAGACATACCACTGCCATGTGCATGCACATGGGGATCTAGGCCCCAATGATCATGGAGGGCCCACATGTACGCGTGGGTAGGCTACACATGATTGTTCACTGGTCGCCACCCCCAGTCAGTGTTTCGAATGGGAAGGTTGTCGTGCTGGTGGTATGTTCGATGTGGCGGATGGGCGGGCCTAGGTGCGGGCTTACATTCCGGACATGGGGGGTAGTTGGATTGGCGACTAGTTGCAGTACACACGGGACACGTCTCTTCCTTTCCACATCTGGGTCATCCCTTGTACTAACTGACAGTGATACAGTCATCTTCGCCCCAGCCCTCATGTCCTCCCCTCGCCCCCCAATATGCATGCTCACCTGCGAGGCTAGCGCTTGCACAGGCAGCCGCAAGCTCGCACCAGAGAGGGCAAGGAGTGTATGTGTGGGTCCAGTTGCACGAGTGGGCTGTCTCAGGGTATGATGTGTGGCGGGACGCCGTCCACCTGCGTGGTGCCCCAAATGGAGACCCGGCCTGCATGGACTATGCATCACAGTCTTCGGCTTCCGGATCCGCCACCTGCGACACCCAGTGGCTGTGGCTGCCCTTGCGGCCATGCCGCGTCCGTCTGTGGCTGATGGCCCACACATTCACTCTTTGGCCTCTCTGGGGAGGGCTCAGGGGTGGTGGCGCACGCGCTTGCACTTAGTCGCAATGGCATGTGGCGTGGTTGGTATGATGGGCAATGGATGGGATGGTGCGAGCCACCTCCCGTGACGTCAGTGCTGCTCGTGCTGTGGTGCGTCCCCCCTACACTTCCATTTGACTTTTTGCCATGCTGGACGTTGAGGTTCTATTGCCTGCGTGATATGACCAGGAGGAGCGCGAGGAGACCTCTCACACACCATGCTCCACTGCCATCCCGTGCCCTGTATCGCCTGTGCGGATTGACTATGTTGGGGTTACACCTGGTCGACTGGGGCTGTGTGTGCCTTGTCAAGGGGCATGGCGGGCGCACAACAGGATCCAGCTCGTCCACAGAGGGTGGGCTGAGGTGCGCCTGGTACCGCTTTGTACGTGTGCCCGGCTGCTGTGCACACACGTGTTCACTCCCCCCGACAGGTGTCCTCTCACAATGCCCAGGGAAGCGGTGGTGTACTGTTCATGAGCCCTCCCAACACGGCGTGCTCCAACTTGGCATGTGCGCATCTACCCGTCGCACCCACCCACCTGAGCACTGCGTCCATACGACTTCACACGACACATGTGTGTCTTCCACAGTAGTGCTACTCATTTGCGTTGACATCCAATACCAGTGGACTACATGGTCATGTCACGACTGCCGTGTACTTCACATACTCTCATCCTCTCTCATTCGTACTTGTGAAATGAGTCAGCGGAGACAGTTCTGGTTTCAAACATTATATTGAGTCTTCTGTCCTCTGTGATGCAGTATAGTGGACACTACTGGCAGCGGAATACATACTGAGGATATACTGAGCATGATTACAAATGGGATAGGGTGTGGGGTTACATCTGCTTGGCCAAGGCTGTGCTAATGTACATTTACGTATAGCTGCGGAGCTGCGGACTTTGACACAGACGGTATACATGTAGCCTACCAGACCGCTCGGCATCATGGGCACAGTCCATCTCAGTTCCATGTGACAGGTTTGCTGCGGTTGTTCCTCATGCACGCGTGCATGTGAGATGACATCAGGGCATGTGCTTGCGTGCATGCAGCGGCGTGCCACTTGTTGTTGCACTGTGGTGGTTACTGGACATGTCACAGTCACTGGGGTCGTGTTGTTGTTGTATGCACTTGTCGTCCATGCAAAGGTCCTGGTATGGGATTCCCGGGGCGGGGGTGGGAGGGGTGCAGCACCCACAGACTCCAGGCGACCTATTCATGTCCACTGAGCGGTGTGTGTGTCCATGTGCGCTGGATCCATGTCGTGTCCTGGTTGTTCGTGCAGTTCCGTCCATGTGGGTGCGATGCACAGAGCCCATGCCACTGCCTCCCACGATGCATGCGGTGTTCCTGGATGTGATGGGGAACAGTGTGCATGTCCCGGTCATATCCGATGTCATGGCGATGTCGTTGATGGTGTGGTTACAGTTGCCGGTCGTTTGGTATGGCTGTTGTGGTGGTGACTGGCCAGTCCGTGCGGAAGCTGAGCATGGGTGCGGGGTTGGACTTCATAGGTCACTCGGGGAACCTGCGTTGTGGTCCGACGTATTTACAGGTTGTCAGGTATGCGATGCCGTCCAGCAGGGCTTCGATGTCATTGGTGGTGTCCATGTTTGCCAGCCAATGAAGCGGATGGTGGCTGTCAAGGTGTTGTTCGTAGGTTGTCCCTTGGAGGACCATGATGGGGCATGCTGGGTGACATTCGATGTAGCTGTTCTCGATGATCCGTCGTGTGGAGGCACAGTGGTTCCATTTCAGTGCGCGTGCGATGTTGGCCACATACGCCATGCCCCCATAGGCAGAGCAGGCCCTGTCGTGTTGCGTCCAGAGGGAGGAGTAGTGGTAGCAGGTCCGCCTTCAGACATGCCGGGTTGGAGAGGCATATCTCGACGGGATGCTGGTAGGGACACCTCCGACAGTAGAAGACGGGCATGACGCAGCTGAACAATGTGATGCGGTAAGTCAGTCGGTAACTTACGTTCAGCAGGGACAGGAGATCGCATCCCAATGTATGGAACAGGTTGGTTTTGTACAGCTTGAGCTCTTCGGCGTAGTTGGGTAGGTGTGTTGCGGTTGCCATTTCGCAGCGGTTCGTAGAGGTGGCGTGCTCCGGCTGTGTGTGCAGTCTGCAATGTGCACGCTCCGGGGTTGCTGTGAGCTCTGTGTTGTCGTGGGGAGACAGGACTTGTGTTCTGTTTGCTTGTTTGGAGGACACGGGCCCTCTTCCCACATGCTTCTCAGACAGTTCAAGGTCAGTGCTGTGTGACTCCTTCCAATTAACTTGCATGTGGCCGACATGGGGGAGTGTTTTCTTCTTTCTTCCCCGTCCGTTGTGTGCTTCTGTGATATGCGCTATCTGCCGTGTGGTCGGTCTCCTCGGCATGCCTGTGTTGGTCTATTCTTGGACAATGGCTGTATTCACCGGCTTCTGTCGTGGGGCTGTGGTTTCGGAGTTGGAATGGAAGGTCATTCAGTGCTGTCTGCTCTCCCTTGTGTGGGCGGCAGCCTGCCTTTCCGCTCTGCGTTGGGCCTTGTGTGTGGATGTAATTCTTGGGCCACCTGTTGTCGGTCACCGGGCTCTTTGGTGTTCCGTTTCATGTGTCTTGTTCATATGTGCAGGGTGGTATGGGTTTTTCAGTGTGGTACTGGCGTTCCTCTTCCCGAAGGGGCCCTGCTTCTCCTAGTTGGTGTTGCCGCCGCTGTGTGCTTCGCCATGTTTGTTACACTGGGGTGTGTCCTGCTGTTGCGTGACTTCACTGACATGTGTGCGTCGGTTGTGTGGCGTTGGGTGTTGTCCGTGAATTGGGCGTTGGGTACATGTCTGTGGCCGGCCTGTCACGTGTCATGTGCGTTCGGGGTGGGGCTGGTGTGTGTGCTGCTTGGTTGTGTCCCTGTGTCTGTGTGCGACGCATGCATGGCGCTGCGGTTGGCCTCTGCGTTGTGCGCATGTGTGGCGGCGTCATCGGCGCTTTGGGGCCGTGACGGGGTGGTTGGTTCCTAGTCCCAGGTGGTGTGTACACATGTGTTCTGCGATGTTACGATTTGGCCTGTGTGTCATCTGTGGATGCGATGGTGGATGTGTTGTGTACACGCGCTGGTGGGGGGTTGTCCTCTTTTTCCGCCCTTGCACTGTGTGCGCTGTTTGCGTGCACTTGTTGTGTGTGTGCCTACCTGCGTCTCCGCGGTACGTTGCGTCCTTGGTGGTGCATCAGCAGAAGCATGGGAAGGGCCTGCAGTGCTGGATTCATGCCCGGGGTGCCGCTTCTTCGTTGTCCGTGCTCTGCGTCCGTGTTACCGCCTCTCTTTCACGTACGGTATCTCTTGGCCGTGGGAGCCGTTTGTTTGCGGCATCGTAATTTATGCGCCGGGCGGGACGTGTTTCGTCGGACGGTGTGTGTCAGTTGGGCTGCGCCGCTACGTGTACGGGCGCACTTTGATGGCGGACGGTGTTGCTGGCTTGCCGGCGGTGTTTGGCCTGCTTTTCGCATCGTAATTGGGCGGGCGTGTGGACTGCTGCGTGCCGGCGGTAACTGGTGGTTTTTGCATCCGCCAGCACGGCGGTAGTGCTTCCGCCCGCCATCGTAATGGGCCCCTTAGTGTCCAACACCTTCCTTGACTTAATGTAGGTTGGAGTGGGAATAGCAAATTATTCATGTTTAGTGTCCAGCACCTTCCCTGACTTAAGGTAGATTGGAGTGGGAATAGTAAAGTATATATGTTTAATGTCCAGCACCTTCCTTGACTTAAGGTAGCTTGGAGTGGGAATAGTAGATTATGTATGTTCAGTGTCCAGCACCTTTCCTGATTAAGTGGCTAACTATGATGTTGGGCGGACTCCGTCTCAGTCCTGGGACCGAGCGACCTCTGGTCGGAGGTCCCGACCACCGAATTAGGATGCGACCGAACACTGTTCGGTCGCATTCCTACATTTCCCTATGGGAGCATGCATTACGGCCGTAAATTGGCCGTAATAAATGCTCCCATAGGGAAATGGGAGGTGCTATTCATCTTTATCCCTGCACCGAGTGGCAGGCACCTCGAGGGGTCTGCCACGGGGTGCTGGGATAAACAGGGGGGCACAAGCCCCCAACTGGAGGTCACGAACCCAAGGAGGCCCGGCTGATGGCCCCAAACACAATTTCTGACATGGTTTCCATATCGGACAGGCCGGCATGAAAACTTTGCCAGAAACCGTGCATCCTAATCTCAAGGGTGGAAAGGCCCGCCCTTGGGGATTACAAGCCGGTTCCAACTGGCCAACGGGCTCCTTGAGCCCATCGGAAGCCAACTGGAATGACCGGCCGGTTTAGTTTTTGATAGCCAGCATTTTAATGCAGGGGTCGGAAAGTAAACCGAGGGGCAGATTACGATGCGGCCTGGAAGGGTCCGACCGTTGATCGGAGACTTTATGGGCCGCATCGTAATCGGCCCCTTGATGTACATTGGAGTGGGAATAGCAAAATATATATGTTTAGTGTCCGGCACCTTCCTTGACTTAAGGTAGGCTGAAGTGGGAATAGTAAATTATATATGTTTGGTGTCCAGCACTTTCCCTGATTTAAGCTAGGTTGGAGTGGGTATAGTAAATTATATATATTTAGGGGCTGATTACGATGGCAGTCAGACATCGTTGCGGGAACAGGACCAGCCGACATGTAGGCAGTGGTCCCACTCGCCAAATTACTATCCCACCGCCGTAGAGGCAGTCAGAAACATTCCTCTTTGCATTGAGGCTTGTGCTGCGGCCTGGAAAAGGGCGACAGCACAAGCCCCAATGCCAAAAGGCATGTTTGTAAACATCCCTGCACCCTGTGGCAGACACCATGCGGAGCCTGTCACATGATGCAGGGATGTTCGTGCTCCCCATGGCCCATAGCAGAGGGCCAGTAAAGACAGAAGCCTTTCTGCCAGCCTTTTCATGTCAGGAGAACCAACGTGAAATGGCTGGTGGAAAGGTGGATCGTAATCCCCATGGCGGTGCCTGAGAAGGCACCGCCTCCATTGTGGGGAATGCTATCCGACCAATCGCCTGATGGGCTCCTTGAGCATGTCGGAAGCTGATGGTTGGTCCCTGGGGCAATGCGGTGTGACCAAATCATAATGCAGTGGTCTGACTGCCTTTATAGATGTCAGTGGGACTGACACCACATCAGTGTCGCTCCCACTGACATAATCAGCCCCTTAGGGTCAAGCACCCACCGTTAGTTGGAGGTTTATCGACCAACATGGTAGGTTTACATTCCAACCGCTGAATTAAAATGTCAGCAGTCGGAGTGTAAACCGGCCGGTCAATCTAACCCGGTTTCGACAGGCTCAAGGAGTCTGTCGGCCAGTAGGAAACCAATCATAATCCCTTAAGGATGGCTTTTCCACCATCGGGATTATGATGTTGGTTTTCAACAGCCCTTCCATTACGCCCTTTCCGACATGGAAAGGCTGTCCGAAGTGACTTTGGGAGACCCTAGCAGGGCCTCCATCCCTCCGTGGCCTACAGTTGTGGGCCTATGGGGCCCCCCTGAAAATCCCTGCAACGTGTGCCAGGCACAGTGAGGAACAGGTCTTTACATTAATTGTTTGGATTTATTTTTATTCATTATTGTATTATAAAAATGCACTATTATATTTTAGATATTTAGACGGTACATTAAGTGCAGTTTTGAGAAAAGAAAATAATTATGCATTTAAAACTTTTTGTAATGTAAGATATTTTGAAATAATATTTATTAAATAATATGTATTTTAATATTATTTAATTTTACACTATATTGTTATATTTAATATTGACATATACATTTTTAAGTAGCATAGTAAAATGTAAAATACATTTTTGGATGTAAATATACATTAAGGATCTATTTTTGAACTGTTTTATATTGTTCATTTTTTACATTATTTTAAAATTATTTTTATATAAATTAAATAATTATATATAGTATATATCATTATTTAATATATGTTTTACAAACAACACAGTCCATTACTATGGGGCCGATTCCGATTCGGGCCGGAAATCTCTCCGACCGAGCCGGACCCGGAGAGATTTCCGACCGAATCGGACTCGGGCAGTCCGACCGATCGAGTACGATGCGCACGCATGCCATCGGACTCGAGTCAGTCGGACTCCCATTGAAGTCAATGGGAGCCTGTCGTACAACGCGTACGCGGGCTCCCACTGACTCAATGGGTGCGAGGCGGACAAGGGCGCCCCCTACAGCGTGTACGCGGCGAAGCGATTCGCGCCGTACACGCACAGGTAGGGGGGACCCATGGGTCCCCCCTGTGTGCGACTCGCGTGCCTACGCGTGCAGGGGGGTCCGACGCGAACCCCCAAAGTCCAGCTCCGACAGCTTTTTCGAGCCGGACGGCGCGAGTCGATCGGACTGCTCGCGGCGCGCATCGTACTTACCCGGCCGGGAAACGTCTCCATAGCGCGGTGCGAGTCGTGTCCATGCGAGTCGGTCGGAGCGTGTTGAAGCCGCGTTCGAGTCGGTCGGAGTTTTCGCGGGTGCCTGCATCGTACTCGCTCGGCCGGACCCGCGTACGATTCGGTCGGGAAACAGGGCTCCGTCTCGGATCCGGTAAATCCGAATCCGATTCAGAGCCCTACCGGCCGAGATCGGAATCGGCCCCATAGTATTTATTTTATATATAACAATTTTTTATATTAAATAATGTTATATTTTTAAATAATATTATTTAATATATAAGGAGAAAATAAATTAGTGTTAATAAAAAATTATGTTTAAATACTTTTTTTTATGCATAATTATCTTTTTGTGATAGTTTTAATCATTTTCATAGTTGTGTATATTTATTTCTAATATATGGTAAAGATTCTTATGGGCCTGATTTTGATGTTGGGCATAAAGCCTCCGACAGTCTGCCAGGGGCTTTCTGCCCGACATCGAGGGTTTCCCTCCAAGTGCCATATTACGATGATGGGGGTTGGAGGGAAAACCGCGGGGGGATTCCGCTCCTCTTCCGACAGGCTCACAGAGTCCATCAAAAGAGGAGCAGAATTGCAATCCCATGAATGACGGCGGGACCAGCCTCGGCTCTGCTGTCGGGATTACAATGTCGGTTTCCAACAGCCTTTCCATGTCAGTCTTTCCACCATGGATAGGCTGTCGGAAAGTGACTTTGGGGGCCACTAGCAGGGCCCCTTACCCTCCTGGCCCTCCACTACGGGGCTTGGGGCCACCTATGGTGCCCCCTTAAACATCCTTGCACTATGTGGCAGGCACCGTAAGGTGCCTGCCACACTGTGCAGAGATGTTTCCAAACATCCATTTTACTATGGCAGCTTGTGCTGCTGGCCTTTTCCTGCCCACTGCACCAGCTACCATAGTAAAATGGATGTTTCTGACTGCCCTGTGGGCGGTCTCATCCTTATACTGAGGTCGGAACCTCCGAACTAAGGTCAGGTGGTTCCAGACCGCTTTGGTGTCAACATCGTAATGGGCCCCTATGTATATTATAATATGAATTACTATATATTGTACAAGTTATAACATTTTTCTAATTTTTATCAATGAAATACATTTTTTAAACATACATTTTTATAATAACATTGTTTTACATTAACTTCAATGGGAACTAGTCTTTTTTCTATTTTAATTAAACGCCCATTTGTTTGGGTCAAAGTGAATTTTTTATTCTATACCTGGTATTATTTGGGCACTTTTCAAAAGAGAAGCTCACAGTTGGAAGCTGCGTCACATCAGTTAAGGTGAGTTTATTTTAAATTATTTTAAAGGTAATTTAAGAGTAGGGGGGAAGTAGCTAGGTATTGTATAGGGTTTGTATTGTGTTTTGTGGATGTTGTAATGTGGTGTAGTGTGTAGGTAATAATATGTGTAGTACCGTTAAGGCGGCATATGTTTAGTGATGTGTAGTGTGGTAGAATATTAGTTATGTGTAGATAAGTATGTGTTGAGTTTTTGTAGTTGTTTTTAAGTGTAATGTATAGTATTAGTAGTATATATGTGGGCGGGAGGGATTTGTGTTGTTTTTTCTTTTTAACACATGGATTTGTTCCTGATTTGGAATTCGATGAAGGTCACGTTTATTTATCTTTTTAAAGGAAATGTATATTAGTTTATTTTAAACTAATAATTATTTTACCTTTTCGGTTTTGGGTTTCCTGGGACATTTCTTTTTTATCTATTTTTCGTTTTTTTTATGATTGTACGCGACCGAGGATTATATCGGTGGATTTGTTTTTGGACAGTTGTATTTTTCCATTTTTTGTGGTGTTTATAATACAAAAATGGATTTCCAAGGACTGCTGTTTCCTAACTGTTGTTTGGATGAAGGTCTGCAGCTACGAAACTGCAAGTCGTGTTTAATTATTTAAAGTGGGTTGGAATTGTTATTTATTTAATTGCGGTTTTTTAATTAGGATTCATTTGAATTGTTTTATTTCTATGTTTGGAGGATTGTGGTAGATTTGTTTGGTAATTTTATATTTTTTGTAGGATATTTATTTAGTTATCATTTTTTTTAAGATTTAAAATATTTTTATTATGTCAAATAATAATTACTTGTTAGATATAAATTTGTTGACTTGATACAGATATTTTAAATATAAAAAAATAAAGCGTTAGGTTGCTGTTTTGTTTCATTTCTATTGAAGTTTTTGAAGGTTAGAGTTAGATTTAGAGTATAGATTTTGCTATGGTTTCATAGGCCCTGATTATGAGTTTGGCGCAGTGGCGCCAGCGCAATGCCACCTCCGGTGCGCCAAAGCTACGGAGGGACCGCCGACCGTATTTACGGGTTGAAAATGTGCAACACATAGGGGCCTATTAGGATGGCGGGCGGATCGCCACTGCCAGTCAGATTAGGATGGCGGTGGTGACCGCGGCGGTGGGAAACTCCGACCGCCGCTTTTCCGCAGGTTGCCATCCGCACTCCTGCCTGGCGGACGGAGCAGGACCGGGATAATGGTGACGGTGCCAAGCAATGCTCCGCCGGCACGATTATGATGCCGGCTGTAGCCAGCCTTTCCGCAGCGGTCAAACCGCCATGGAAAGGCTTGCGGAGATTGTCTCATGTGTTGGGGGGGTGTGGGTGCACTGAGGGGGTACCCATGGTCCCCCCTACATTTTCCTGTACCAGGTGGCAGGCACTGTGCAGTGCCTGCCACGCAGTGCAGGGAAATGCAGGACATGCTCCTTTCGACATCGCAGTGGTGCTGCGGGCAGCAGCAACCGCCGCAATGTTAAAGCCCGCGATCATACCGCCGCAGTCGGATTTCGACCACGGGCCATCGTAATTCGACTGGCGGTTATGTCGCGGTCCATGCGGGTGGACTTTTCCCGCTACCATGGCGGTCGGGGAGGTTTTCCGACCGCCATCCTAATCAGCCCCATAATACGGTCAGAGGTCCTTTGGCCTTTCCCATGGTGGTGTCTTGAAAAAAAGGCACCGCAATGGGAATGGGCAAAAAGTTCCAGCATGGCATGGACAGTGATGTCCATGCCATGCTGGAACTGAGGGGAATACAGACAGGGGGGCATGTGTTTTGCCCCCCTGAATGTATCCCATGGTGTGTGGGACATGGGGGCCCTGTTGGGACGCCTTTGTTCTTGCCCCGCCAGCTATTTCATGGCGGGGCTCCGCCATGAAAAGGCTTGTGGTGCAAGAACTCACAATATGCTGAGCGGCGCTGCGGCAGTCCCTGCTCAGCATAATGCGTTGTGGCACTCCTGCGCCAACACCTGGTGCAGTAGGCGGTCCACCGCCGATATCGGCTTTGTAAGTCATAATTGGCAAAACGGTGAAACGCCACTCCTGTGCCACCACGAATCTGGTGATCGTAATCAGGCCCCAAGTATTCTAGACCTTTATTATTTGGATACAGTCTAAATTTGAATTGTAAATGCTCATACATTGTTTTACTTTGTTTTGCTAGTTTTGAGCACAGCTGTGTTACAGATTGCTCTTGTCTTAGTTCTTGGTAGCTTTGTTCTTTTTGAATAGATTCTAGTAAGTTATGTAGGGTAGTTTGACTTCTTCCCATTGCGGATTGGAAGGCATTATGCCATCCTTCCACTTCATTGTTGCTTTTTTGCTTCTTGGGCTAGGATACTGTTGTACTCATTCTACTATGGAATGTGGAATTTTGGTTGGCATCTGTGCCAAGATCTATGCAGTTTTCCCACCCAGGTATCTTTAAAATAGTCAAGTAGGGAAGTTTGTTTATTTTTGTTGGCTTGATAATAAGGGCTTTCAGTTAAAATGTTGTAGTGATTAGCAACTTCGGTTACTGGTATGTAGGCTAGTGCTATTAAGTTTTGTATTTCTTAAGCAAAATGACAGTTGGTTGCATATTCTACACTAAGGGCCTGATTATGACTTTGGCGCAGTCGTGACAGCTCTCCGCCGGTGCGGCAACGCCCACGCCGCTTGAGGACCACTAGCTCTATAATGACTTATGAAGTCATCGGTGGGAATTTCCTTTGATGTTTCCATGGCAGTGCCTATAAAGTAGGCATTGCAATGGTACGTAAAAGGAAGTTCCAGCATGGTCTGGACTGAAAGGTCCATGCCGTGCTGGAACTTCTTTGCATGCACACAGAGGGTTACATGTTGTGCCCCTATGTGTGCATCCACAAGGCGTGAGGCACAAGGGGGCCCTGCAGGGCCACCTTTCTTTCATCACCGCCACTGATTTCATGGAGAAAATACCTCCCAACGTCAGTTCCCTGGAGGAGTCAGCGGTTCCATCGTGCACAACCATTAGGGTCATAATGTGAGGGTCACAAGACTGCCACGCCACCACAGGTCTGGTGGTCCTCGGACCACCAGACTCATAATCAGGCCCCTAGGGTAGATTTTTGAAGGTGTCTCTATATGCCCTGATTACAATGGTGATAACACCCTTGTATGGCTGTGTGGGGGAAATTTCCAGTAGGGCTTGAATCATTGATTGTTCAAAATTAATGATGATTTGTTGGGGGTAGTAATTGTTAGTTTCTTGTTTAATTTTGTTAAGGAGGTCTACATAGGCAGCTGTTTGTTTGTTAGGTTAAAGTGCATAAATAAAGGGGATATTACTGTTGTGGTATTTTCCATGGATTGTATATAATTGGTAGAATGGGGTTTGTGACATATTTTAAATGTCCCATCCATCATCCATGTTTCACATTGTTGAAGTTTTAATAAGTTTGTAGGTGTTGCAAAGACAATAATTCTTTTTTCATGACATTTATTGTCATAAAGAAGGAATTGTTCTTTTTTTGTGAGTTATTGATAGTTCCGGTGATATTTAGACTTCACTGAAAGTTTAGGGGTAGGTGGGGTGTAGCTTTCTTGGTTCTGCTAATACATCTATTTAGAGTTAGAATGGCATGTAACTGGCCAGTTACATGCTCAGGAACATGGAGTAGAATATATTTTAGAATTCGTGCTGTGGGTTTTTGAGAGCTGGTACTAGCTTCCTTAATAGTTTACAAAACATCTCTGACTTTTACTTCTGTTATGTTAGGGGGGTGGTTATGCTCTTTAACATTATTTACAGTAGTTTCCCTTGTTGTTGCCCTCCCATAACATGCATTGGAATAGTATTTGGTGCATTTCCAATTAATATGGTCAGCTATTTGTTTTTCTTGGCTATATGTACACCTTATATAGCATAGTAGGAATTTTCCTTTCTGTGAAGTAAAACATTTTGCACCCTCTGTCATTTTCTTGTTTGGACTGTAATTAAATATACATGTTGAAAATGTTAAATATGTATTATGTACAATTTTTAAACATAAAAAAACATTTCTTAATACACTTACATATGTGGGTGCATTGACATTTTTGGGTTTTGTAAAATGTTCTGTTCTTATTTGTTGTTGGTGGCTGGGTTTTTTCTGTTGAAGAAAAGAAAATTATTATTTATTTTGTTAAATACTACTATGTTTTATGGGGGTGGATAGGCTGTGGGTGGAATTGGTTTCTATTTTAAACTAGTGGGTTAGGTTTTATTTAAAGTATACTTATGTTATTTCGAGGTTTTGTTTGTAGTTGGCTTGATTTTAGTTGGGAAGATATATAGAGGAGAGATAATGTATAGAAAGAACATGTAAGTAATTTCATTTATTTCTAATTCATTTACTTGTATTTTGCTTACTTTTGAAATAAAGTAGATAATATATTTACTTTGAAAATTTGTTGTTGAAAGTGTATAATTAAAGGTCTGGTGTTCTGGTAAAAATCAGTCAAAGATTCGGCCTGTTCTGGTAGTTGCAGTATAATGGTGGATTATATCTAAATTTTTATGTATTATATAGTGTTTATTTAATTGTTGGTAGATTTTTATTGGTTGCTGTTGTTTGTAGTTTTATTTCATTGGATTTTAAAGCATCTGTTTTAATTATTTTGACAGTTATGACTAACCGTGGGCAGAGAACTCCGCTCCGCCCGTGGAGTATGCAGAGATTTGCCTACTTCGCGTTCCATGGAGAACCTGGAGTAGGCAAATCTCCACACACTCCGCGATGGAGCGGAGTTAACCAGCCCCGCCTCCACTGCCCCTAGTAAGAATGAAATAAATATACATTAAAGGTAAAATAATAAACACTTACCTTGACTGCGGCGTCCCCGGGCTGCCGTCCTCCTCTTCCTCGGCGTTTCACGGTGATCTGCGCATGCGCGCGAGCCCGCGCTTACGCATTCCTTGCGAGAAATGTGCATGCGCGGGCGCGTGCGCATGCGCAGATCACCGTGAAACGCCGAGGAAGAGGAGGACGGCAGCCTGGGGACGCCGCAGTCAAGGTAAGTGTTTATTATTTTACCTTTAATGTATATTTATTTCATTCTTACTAGGGGAGGTGGAGGCGGAGCGAAGTTCCATGGAGTTGGTCCCCAACTCCGTGGACCTCCGCGTAGTGCCGCTCCGCCAACTCTGCCCAGGGTTAGTTATGACCTTATTTGAAAAACACTAATTATTATTAAATTAAGGTATATTTGGTTATAAACGTTAATTTAGTAATATATATGTATTACTTGTATTAAGAAATTAATTTATTATATGTATAAAATATGTATTTTTTTAGGTTGTGTTTTTGTATGATTTTTTATTTTTGGTGAAGAAAGAAATTAAAAAAAATGTGAGGTGGTGTTTTATATAAATATTGTTGATATAGTGAGTATAAATATGTTTGTGTGATGAATAATTTTTATATTGGTATTACTATTAGATTTGTTAATTTTTAAAATGTTATTAAGGTTGCTATATTTGTGCTCGTGTGCTATTTATGTAGTAAGAGCTTGCATAATATTTAGTACATTTTAATTCACATTCTCTGTGCTTGTGCGCTCCTGGCTGAATGTGTATCCCATGTGCAAAACCAACTGTTTGCCATTCTGTAATGTGATATATGAGTCTCTTTCTGCCAACCTGTCTGAATTTTTTTTTAAATCAATCCTTTTGTAAAATCTGTTTAATATGTTAGACAATATCATTTGAACATAATTTAAAACATTTATATTTTATACTTACCTATGTGCTGTTGCTTTATTGCACTTGATTTTTTTCCTGTCATTGATGTCATCGCGATTTGGGTCAGATGGACACTCCTTTTCTGTAAGTGAGAAAATGTTTGTTTTAGTTTCATGATAAAAATACAAGTTTGGTTAGTTTTGAGGGGTGATGGGGTTTTAGGTTTATGTTTAACATATAGTTTTTTTTATTTTAATAACTGTTTTCATTTTGCTTTACCATTTTGCAAAGTGAACTTTCAGACATTAGTCCTAGGAAGTGTTACAAACTTATTTTCTTGAGATCCAAACTTCTTCCCATGAATTATTCTTCCTGTTGTTATTGTCTCTTCAGAATGTGAACCTCACTATCAGTTGTCTGAAACAAAACAAGTGTCAAGTCACTAACTAGCAGCAGGCTTCCAAAGTTGCAACATCTGTAGCAAAGAAAGGAAAAACATCTTGCAGAAACAATTCAACATGAAAAACAGGCCTTTCTTGATTAATACTTTATTTCTTATTTAATAGGACATCGACAGTTAAGCTGACTTAGTCCAGCATTTGATTTATCAGCAGGCATATAACTTTCAAGTATGATTACCTACAACAAATTTTGCATCTAGAAAATGCTTTATTTAACAGCAATATTGTGCACATTATTAATATGTGTTTTTAATAGCAAATAAGATTTACTGCATTTCAGAATATATCAGCAGTTAGAAAAAAAAATGAAGCACTTTTTTGTAGTGGTAAAAAGAAAATTTTTAATTGGATCAAACCAAATCAAGGCACTTTACTTGGTAAAGTGTAAATGAAAATACTTGCTGAAACTCGATTTTCATGCATTGTTTGTGCGCTATATTGTTTAATTAGTAAAACTGTATGTTTGTACTGTAGCGTGTTTACAGCCTCGGTACCCATAATGGCTATGCCATACACAGAGCTTGGTATCACCCGTCTTTATTCGTCTGTGTGTAACTGCGAACTCAACAATCTAAAGAAGCCTTCATTGCAATACTCTCTATTCTTTACGTCATAGCTCTACGGAGATCATCAGGAGCAAAAAGGGTTCTGTCATTGTTAACTCGCAAGACACTATATCTCCCCCTCTGTTGGAAGAAAACTTACCAATTTTACAAATGATATGCACATATAAACATTGAGGGGCCGATTCCGATCTCGGTCGGAGGTGCACCCAATACCATTCGGTCGGGAAAAAAGCCATGCGAATGCCTGTTTCCCGACCGACCCGTACAGCACACCGAACGAGTAAGTACGATGCGCACAACAGCACAGAATCCGGCCGAGCCGTACTCACCCAATCCAGGTCCTGTTCTCCGACCGAGGCGAATCCGGAAACGCAGAATCGAGTCGCACAGAAGGGAAAATGCAGCTCCGTCCGGCCGAACAAGTACGATGCGCTTCCCGTACGCGCCGAACCCGTCGCTACGCACGGCACGTCAAAGCATCCGGGAGAGGCGCACATAAGCTCCGATTCGCGCCACAACACAATCCACGGCTACGAGACGAACACGCCAGCGACGAGGACGACGCGAAGCGGCGAGGACGACGCGAAGCAACGAGAAGGACGAACGACACGAACCAACCATGAATCCCTTCGTCCCGATCATACCAATATTCTACATTTACTACCGGAACAGGCACGGACGCGTACGGCGCAGAAGGTAAGTCAGACACCAACCACAAAACACATACAACACGTACACGACACATCACACACACACAGAGGGATGCAGAATATACTTACACCAGCAACAGCAGCACCATAGGGGCGGGATGCCCATCACCAATGCCACATATGCACACAGGGGCCTGAATGCGCACCACCACCCCTACCCAGGGGGGCCGGATGCCAACCACCACAACCACCCTTAGCCAGGGGGTGCCAGATGCCCACCACCACTACCACCCTTACCCAGGGGGCTGGATGCCTACCACTACTACCACCCTTAGCCAGGGGGTGCCAGATGCCTACCACTACTACCACCCTTACCCAGGGGGGCTGGATGCCTACCACTACTACCACCCTTAGCCAGGGGGTGCCAGATGCCTACCACTACTACCACCCTTACCCAGGGGGGCTGGATGCCTACCACTACTACCACCCTCACCCAGGGGGGCTGGATGCCTACCACTACTACCACCCTCACCCAGGGGGGCTGGATGCCTACCACTACTACCACCCTTAGCCAGGGGGGCTGGATGCCTACCACTACTACCACCCTCACCCAGGGGGGCTGGATGCCTACCACTACTACCACCCTCACCCAGGGGGGCTGGATGCCTACCACTACTACCACCCTTAGCCAGGGGGGCTGGATGCCTACCACTACTACCACCCTCACCCAGGGGGGCTGGATGCCTACCACTACTACCACCCTAAGCCAGGGGGGGCTGGATGCCTACCACTACTACCACCCTAAGCCAGGGGGGGCTGGATGCCTACTACTACTACCACCCTCACCCAGGGGGGGCTGGATGCCTACCACTACTACCACCCTTAGCCAGGGGGTGCCAGATGCCTACCACTACTACCACCCTCACCCAGGGGGGCTGGATGCCTACCACTACTACCACCCTCACCCAGGGGGGCTGGATGCCTACCACTACTTCCACCCTTAGCCAGGGGGTGCCAGATGCCTACCACTACTACCACCCTCACCCAGGGGGGGCTGGATGCCTACCACTACTACCACCCTCACCCAGGGGGGGCTGGATGCCTACCACTACTACCACCCTTAGCCAGGGTGGTGCCAGATGACCACCACCACTACCACCCTTAGCCAGGGGGGGCTGGATGCCTACCACTACTACCACTCTTAGCCAGGGGGGCTGGATGCCTACCACTACTACCACCCTCACCCAGGGGGGCTGGATGCCTACCACTACTACCACCCTTAGCCAGGGGGTGCCAGATGCCTACCACTACTACCACCCTCACCCAGGGGGGCTGGATGCCTACCACTACTACCACCCTCACCCAGGGGGGCTGGATGCCTACCACTACTACCACCCTCACCCAGGGGGGCTGGATGCCTACCACTACTACCACCCTCACCCGGGGGGCTGGATGCCTACCACCGCTACCACCCCCACTAATAGGATGGACAATGCATGACACAACCAGCACACCACAACCTAGGGAATGCAAGAAAAAGACATCCCCCAACACCATGACAAGCGTGTGTAGACTGTGTCAAATGCCTACAACACTGAACATGACTTTGAACATACAATGTGACCCCCTAGCACAATGCAAGCAGGCCATGACCATTGTGGCAATGGGGTCCAAACCCCCATCATCACAGTGACCAAAAGGTAAGTGTGGGGTCCATAGCTGAAGCACATTCTGAACATTGTGGCAATGGGGTCTAACGCCCCATCACCACAGTGACCAAAATGTAAGTGTGGGGTCCATAGCTGAAGCACATATTGAACATTGTGGCAATGGGGTCTAACGCCCCATCACCACAGTGACCAAAAGGTAAGTGTGGGGTCCATAGCTGAAGCACATTTTGAACATTGTGGCAATGGGGTCCAAACCCCCATCATCACAGTGACCAAAAGGTAAGTGTTGACAAAGAAAGAGCTGCAACTGCCAAACTGCATGGATGATTCCTGGTCACAGAACAAAAAACACATCAGTGGCAAAGTAGTGCACGTGTCCCATTGCAACATAAATTGGGGGAGCCAAATACTGCAGTGCAAATAAGACATACCTTTGGCCATGTGCAGACAAACAACACCCATGGGGGCTGACACTGTCAACATTCATCAATGACACAATGACAGAAGTGACCATCAGAATGCAGACCCACATATTTGCACCAATGGGCACACAAATGCAGATACCCTGTGGAGACTGTAGATGTGAGGTGAACAGATACCATACCATGGCAGCAATGGGACACACAAACCATGATCATTGTGCTGACTGATGACCTAGGAGTCCCAGGGACAGCAGGGGAAACCCACCAAACTACATACAGCCAATGGCACACCCAAGATATGCCAATGCAGTGGTGCAGATGCAAAAACATAAACAGGCAGACCCACACTGCACATCATACACAACAGGTGAGGGGGGGGTGCCAGTGTCCCCAGGCAACCACACAACACATGAGGAGACCTGAATACCAATCATACAGATGTGCATACAGTGCCACACAAAGGTAACTCATGGATCCAAATCCCCTATGTGGGCAAGCAGGCATTGTCAGATGAGAGGGAGCACAAATCACACATGTCACACAGGCACGTAGGAACAGCAACTGACACAGCAAGACACAGACACACCACAGCACTACCCCCAGGGCCCCCACAATGTGGTGACCCTGGGCTGCATTACAATCCCACTGTGATGACAAAGCTAAATGTCGTTCACACTGTGAACCACAGTCATGTGTCCTGAGCAACAAACTACCATCACACCTACACAAGCACAAATCAATCAGCATGGCCAGTAAGCCAAGGCCAACATGGAGGCAGGGGCCTAGCCGGGCAACAACTCTCATCTGCACACACTCATCACCACACCCCTCGACCTCCAACAATGTGCAGCAGTGAAGCACACATGCACTGGTGACATTGCACATGCACCCATGACTATTCCAGGGTGGTGGGTGGGAACCAAGGTGCAGAAACACATCACACATGGCCACTCAACAAGACTCCTGAATGTCTGACACACTGCACACTATGCTGTACATGGACATGACGGCAATACCACACCAACCAATGGGATCCCAGCCACAGTCACACACCAATGAAGAAGCCAAGGTCACCCACAAAGAACACACATAGACAACAACCAACATTGCAGCCCGGACCCTGAGGAGTGCCAGCAGTCACACACACAACGTGTCACAATCACTGAAAGATAACACAAACTGGAAATCACATGACAGGGGCAAACAACAAGTGCCAAGGGGAAACCTGACTGTGACCCATCTGCGTCTGCACACAAACTCAGCCCTGACAGCAAACACACCTATGGGTGACACCCTGATGACCAGTAATGTGCCATGCACCCACATCACAGAGAACCCAGGGAGAAGACTTTGGGGGAACATAGGTCAACTCAGCAAGCATCACAAACAGGTACAACACTAGGGATCACAGCATGCACAGCTAAACGGAAGTGAACACACAGACATGCACATACAACACACACCTTGGGCGCAGGCAATGTCACAGGAGTACACACTGCCATGAGGGGACTCCACTCCTGTGTGAGGAAAGCTGTGCCATATGTTGCCTCAGTAGGGCCCCATCATGTCAGCTGAGCACTTGGTCACACAATCAACAATTAGCACCAAATGAGGGCTCCCGTCAAATCAGCCTGGTCATGGAAGTGCCAACGTAATCATCAGCACAGATCCAACACACTTGTATAGCAATGTTGCACTGACAACACGGATGAGTCCTTCCCCATTGATGCCCAAACCTGCATGTCCAGTGGAGATGGCCACACGGTCAGGGAAGTAGACGAATTGAACAATGGCAGGCACAACAGATGTGCAGGGGTGGAAGCCACAGATGTGAAATAGCTAATCTAAGTAGGAAATCCCATTGCCAAATACTGAACACATGACACCCTCAGATGCTGCTATGGATGACATGGATACACCACAGGATAGGACACATTCCCCCTGGACCACATGGGTTCCTGCACAGTAACACTTCATTATCATGAGACCAAATATCACCATCACTGCAGCAAGGGCATGGTTAGCATCATCAACAACATGTACATCAGAAGCATAAGCACTAGAGAACAGAAAGTTGCTTTATTCAGCATATGTGTGTAATGAAAACAAAGTCCAGAAAAAACACAAAGGCCAATGGCCAGTCCATTGTCAAAGTCCAAACTGGGTGACAGAGGCAGATGTCACCCTACGCATGCCTGCACAAAACCAGGGAAAATCCACTAGGAGGGGCAACCGGGGGGGCAGGCCAGGCACCGCAGGGACAGGATCAGGGCTCACCAGGAGGAAGCAGGGAAGGGGTGGTGGGTGCTGGAGAGCCACTGACAACTGCAGTGGAGGTGTCTGACATGGTGTGTGCCGGCACAACTGGGGGCATGACTCAGATGTTGTGGGTGCCGGCACGACTGCAGTGGACCCTGCAGATGGAGTGGACAGGTCCGCCACTGCAGTGCCCAAGTCAGACAGGGTTGTAGTGGACTCCACTGCAGTGCCTACCACCAGGGGAGGAGAATGGGGAACAGGTAAGGTGGGCTGGACAGAGGGGGAGGACACCCTCACCACATCAGTGGCACAGACAAGCGCAGCGGGGGGGTGGTGCCGGGAGAGCAAGTGGCAGGGGGAGAAGGCCGGATCCTCTTGGGGATGGTATATCTGTGGGTGGGGGAACCTGGGGCAGGGTGTGGTGGGGGCACCTGTGGAGTGGGGGCCTGAGGGATGGAGGAAGGAGACCTGGTGCCTGAGCTGCAGGGCGGCGGCGGGGTCTTGCTCTTACGACTCCGGGGGACTTGCGGGTGGGGGCCTCAGTCTGTCTGCGCCTGGGGGAGGGTGTCCGGGGGCGAGGGGCACTCTGCTCCGTGTGGGTGGGCTTCCTCTTCCCCCTGAATACTGTATCAGCTGGATCGGAGGGGAAGAGGCCGAGGTCACTGAGGAAGAGCCGCTGGGTCTTTGGGGTTGCAGGTGAGGCAAGGGAGGGTGTTTTGGAGGGAGAGGCAACTGAGGACTGCGCAGTGCTCGTGGATGCGTGTGTGTGTTCCAGGGCCCCATCCCCTGTGAGTCTGGTTTCAGTCCCCTGACTGTGCGTGCATGTGCGTTTTGTTTGTGGCGTGTGTGTCTGTGTTTTTCTGGATGTGTGTGGGCTGGTGTGTGCCTGTGCCGGTGTGTGTGTGCTTGGGACGGGTAAGGTGCTGGGGAGTGTGGATGGAGCAGAGGCAGGAGGGGTGAGGGACTGTCTGAGGAGGGACACTGCTGCCGTCAGGGAGGAGTCCATGGACCTATTGCCCCTCTGTAGGTCAGACATGCCCGATGAGATGCCCTCCATGAACGACACCAGCTGAGTCAACAGAGCGGTGTGCGCATGGAGGACACTCAGCATGGCTGTCTGCCCTACATGGAGCTGGCGAAGGAGGTACACAGACTCCTCACTCAGGGCAGCAGGGGACACAGGGGCAGGGGGTGCAGTGCCTGGCCCAAAGGAGACACGCTCCCGAACATGGGAGCCTCCACGGACCTGGGGAATGGGAGCCGATGGGAGGGCGGTGGTGGTGCTGGTGGTGGCGGGGACAGCAACACTAGCTGGGGTGTGGTGGCTGCTGACACCCGCCTCCATAAGGGAGTCATCCTCCGAGTTGCTCTGGTCCTCAGCTGAGGTGGATGGTGCTGAGGACTCCTCGGTGTGGCTCCCCTCGCCCTCCGTGCCACTGGGTCCCTCCGACCACTCCTCGGCTGCTGACCCAGTCTGGCTCTCCGGCTCCTCCTGGTCCGTGGAGCTGTCCCCTTCCGTGGCCGTGGATGTATCTGCAAACAATGGGGAAACAGACAGACATCAGTCACCTGCACCAAACGCACACACCACTGTGAGCACAGCACATTACAGAGCAAGCCCTGGCATCATTAGTTGTACATTGCTAAAAGTGCCCTAACTGAACAGGAGAAGCCAATTGTCAGTCTGATGCCAACCATGGCACTCACATCCCACATGGCCTTGCACCCATCTGTCTGGTGTCTGTTGGATAGCAACACCCCAGTGTGGACACATGCACCAACTACACAGTAGTTGGACAGTGCAGAGGACACAGTGTAGCATGTGGACATGCACACATCACAACTCTTGCCACTGAGTCAGTACAGGTTTCCGGATGAAAGGGACGCCCAGAGTCAAATAGGATATGCATGTGATGCATACCAGCGACAGACACCATGATGCACCCATGTCCTGATAGCCATCGCCACAATGGTGTGCATGTAGCACATGTCACTCCCCTGCAGGATCACCAATAAGTAGACACATGCCATGGCGGAGGCATGACTG
Organism: Calotriton arnoldi; assembly: GCA_963921515.1. Taxonomy (NCBI): domain Eukaryota; kingdom Metazoa; phylum Chordata; class Amphibia; order Caudata; family Salamandridae; genus Calotriton; species Calotriton arnoldi. The sequence continues at coordinate 791,238 of CAWUFW010007977.1, read as the reverse complement.
CTAAGTCATACATCACTGTCTCAGTGATGTATGACTTGGCAGCCAGACAACAACACTCTGCACTGTGTCACATTAAGTAGGTCATGGGGAATGCAAGTCCTGGAGCTGCACAAGTGCACATGTACATCCCCCACACAACACATCATCTTAACCCTCATCTGTCCAGGTCATACCGATTGGACATATGGGAGACCTGTGACACTACCCTCTGAACCTGAGCCCTTCACAATCTGCTGTGAATGGGGAACAGCTGCCTGAACTTCACATTCGCATACCCCAGTCTGCACGGGCAGCTGATCAAACACCTATGTGACACACAAGTATCGTCTCCTATGGTCACATCTCCAGTGGCATGCTGAGCCCCTACCAAGAAACACCCCAGCAGTCCTGGCAACTAATCCACAGCACACTGACACAGAGGCAGACACCTGAGGGGTCAAATCACTGCGCACAATGTGTCAGCTGATACACGGGAGTGGGAGTACAGAGTGCATTGCATGGCCTGGAGTAGGCATGACTGTCCTGCCCCACATGAATGAGGGATGAGCCCTGGACAGTGGATAGCTGGCTATGTATGTGTGACACACGTAATCTGCACACTCCTGGGGCCCAAACATTGTTCCCACCCGCTGCATGGGCGTGTGCCACATAGCCCAGGCACATGTGGTGGCTCAGCTCAGCTAGTGGACCGCATATCAAAGCAACACGCAGATTACATGTCTGAACACAGGCGTTGTGTGAACAATGGACCCACCCATGATGCCCACAACAGAGTTAGGGAAACAGATGCTGTCCCCCACCTTTAGTGAAGCAAACTGCAAGGACACAGTCCCAAGTGACACAATTCCCTGAATGTAAGGGCCACACCTGGGTATCAGATGAGGAGTGGGCAGTGCACAATAGAGGGACATGGCTCCTGGACAACATGACTGCTGTACTGTGGCAGTTGAACCAGGCCAGAGGAGGGCACAAAGCATGTAATACAGAGTTCACAGTGCAGTCTTTGACTCACCCCCTCCTTGCTGCTGTCTGGCCTTCAGCTTCCCATCCAGGTCTGGAAACACCACCGCCAGGATCTGGAGCATGTGGGGGGTCAGGGTCCGTGTTCCGCCCCTCCTGCGAGGAGGCGACAGCTTCAGCTGGACCCGTGCAATCCTCCGGGTCCAGCCCCGAAGGTCCTGCCACCTCTTCTGGCAGTTGCGGATCTGGCGCTGGTAGACCCCCACGGACCGGACAGCCCGGACGATGTCCTTCCAGATCTCCTGCTTCCAATGGGCATTAACCTGTCAGGATGACAAAGTGAAAAGGCCATTACTACACATGCAACATATCCGTGCATGACACAGTTGTATATACATATCTCATTCACAGGGGCACATGATGTACACAGGCAGTGCAACGCTGCCCATGGACAGTTTGCCAGACGTCACTACATGGTATCATTGCATGGGAAGTAAAACCTTGTTCAAATGCACTGTCACTGCACCATACCTGTCCAGTGCATGTCACTACACACTATGGGGGGTGACAACTACTCAGTGAGCCTGCTAGCCAGTGGCGTGCAGACTTTCAGCCTTGCTAGTCAGACAAAATGCACATTCAGAAAGGCAGTGCACAGAACACTCACCTGCTCCCCTGGTGTCCCATACAGCTTGCTGTACTGTGGAAGTAGGCTGTCCAGCAGGGCCTGGTTCTCCTCAAGGCTGAAGGCTGGGGCTCTCTCCACAGTACGTGCCATTGCAGGGTCCAGAGGGGCAGAGACAGCAGCAGTGCAGTGGCAGATGTCGTCCTGGAGCATGTAGTGCAGGCAAGTGAGCTCTCAGGGGAACAGCCAGCAATATATATGTGCTGGAGAGGCAGATACTGTCCCTTGTGTCCAAAGTGATAGGTCCAAGTCGTTTGCATCTTCTGAATCTGGCCAATCCATGGAATAGCAGCACCAATACACGCCCACGGCATCCTTCAAATCTTCAACTTCATGACATACATGATTTTGCAACATTGTTGTGGGTGACCAACTGAATTTCCAGCAACCGACTCGTTCGAATTTCGAAAACGCGTCCGTTGCCAGGCAAGGCCATTGTCAATGGGTGCGCACCGATCGGTCCATTGCGGTACAACGCGTACAGGGGTACAACGCGTACCCGCACACATTCAATGCAATGGGCCGGCCGGGGGCACAGATCGGTCCATTGCGGTACAACGCGTACAGGGGTACAACGCGTACCCGCACACATTGAATGCAATGGGCCGGCCGGGGGCACCGATCGGTCCATTGCTGATCAACGCGTACAGGGGTACAACGCGTACCTGCACACATTGAATGCAATGGGCCGGCCGGGGGCACCGATCGGTCCATTGCGGTACTAACGCGTACAGGGGTACAACGCGTACCCGCACACATTGAATGCAATGGGCCGGCCGGGGGCACCGATCGGTCCATTGCTGATCAACACGTACAGGGGTACAACGCGTACCCGCACACATTGAATGCAATGGGCCGGCCGGGGGCACCGATCGGTCCATTGCGGTACAACGCGTACAGGGGCACAACGCGTACCCGCACACATTGAATGCAATGGGCCGGCCGGGGGCACCGATCGGTCCATTGCTGATCAACGCGTACAGGGGTACAACGCGTACCTGCACACATTGAATGCAATGGGCCGGCCGGGGCACCGATCGGTCCATTGCGTTACAACGCGTACAGGGGTACAACGCGTACCTGCACACATTGAATGCAATGGGCCGGCCGGCGGCACCGATCGGTCCATTGCGGTATCAACGCGTACAGGGGTACAACGCGTACCCGCACACATTGAATGCAATGGGCCGGCCGGGGCACCGATCGGTCCATTGCTGATCAACGCGTACAGGGGTACAACGCGTACCCGCACACATTGAATGCAATGGGCCGGCCGGGGGCACCGATCGGTCCATTGCGGTACAACGCGTACAGGGGCACAACGCGTACCCGCACACATTGAATGCAATGGGCCGGCCGGGGGCACCGATCGGTCCATTGCTGATCAACGCGTACAGGGGTACAACGCGTACCTGCACACATTGAATGCAATGGGCCGGCCGGGGGCACCGATCGGTCCATTGCTGATCAACGCGTACAGGGGTACAACGCGTACCCGCACACATTGAATGCAATGGGCCGGCCGGGGCACCGATCGGTCCATTGCTGATCAACGCGTACAGGGGTACAACGCGTACCTGCACACATTGAATGCAATGGGCCGGCCGGGGAACCGATCGGTCCATTGCGGTACAACGCGTACAAGGGTACAACGCGTACCTGCACACATTGAATGCAATGGGCCGGCCGGGTGCACCGATCGGTCCATTGCTGTTCAACGCATCCCTGTACAAGTGACTGGCATATGTCACCATGCCTGTCTCAGATGGACATATGCCAGCCACAGATAGCTCCCAGGGAGTGAGGGGCACACCTACAACACGACAGCCTGTCCAAACTGTATGATAAGGCATGTAAGGCTGCATTTCCTATTGTGTGTATGTTGGTGTACATGTTGTCCTGTGGGTGTCACCTGGGGGCAGCCACCCCCAGGCTGTGCACGTGTTCATGGGGACAGGATCCTGGGTGTTACGTGTACATGACCACTGTGATGTGCAACTGTTCATATCTGTGCATGTGCCATGGTCACATTTCACGGTGGTGTATGTGTATGTCATGTCACATACCCCGTGAGTCCCATGTGGGATGGTATGTTTGAGCCAGGGTGTCCCAGTGGCACAATAGTGATGGTCCTCCACAGTCTGTGTGCATGTAGTGTTTACAATGTCTCTGATTTCATGTGCACAATGGGAGACAGTCTCCACATCCACGTTGTGTGTGCATGGACTTTGATGTTGTGCGTGTGTGTGTCACAGACGTCCATGTCTGTCCTGCAGTGGCAAGTGGGACCACTACCTGTGGGGGTCATAGTTGTTTTGCTGTGGTGTATACATGATACTCCATGTAATGCCAGTGTCCATGTGGCAATACAGGGTCCCTGGGAATGTACCTGTCGTTGAGCTGTGATGCCTGGGGCACATCTGTCCTCACATGTCACTGTGGGGGGTGATTGTGACACGGCAGCAGGAGATGGGAACTGTGACACGGCCTCATGATATCCAATGGGCCAACCTGGGATTTATTGATGCCACTTGTTGAACCGTGATGACAGATGTTGGCCATGTATGTACCATACATGTCCTTACGGAACTGCACACTTCATGTAGTTGTGCCTCATAATGATGTATGTTGGGATATTGAGTGTGTTCAATGCCGCATATGTGGGCTGACTGACAATCTTGCTTACTTCTCCTCTGCACTGCAGGGCTCCTGCTGTCCATCGACCATTCCCAGACCTGGCAACGATGGTGGAACGGGACAGCATCCGACGGTACCGCTTCACCAGGCAGCTGATTGAGGATTTGGCAGTGCAGTTGGCCCCACATTTGCAGCCTGGCCGGCCGTATCCTACAGCGCTGACCCCCAAGGTGAAGGTGACGGCAGCCCTACACTTCTTTGCCACCGGTACCTTCCAACATACTGTGGCGACTGCTGGTGGGATGTCACAGACCATGTTGAGCCGTGTGCTCCGCGATGTTTTGGCGGCAATGTTGCTATTCCTGAACCGGTACATCTATTTCCCTAGACTGCGACGACTCACTGACGTGAAGAGTGACTTCTATGCCCTGGGGAGGATGCCGCATGTCATTGGCTCCATTTATGGGACACATGTGGCTTTGGTACCACCACAGGCCCAGGAGCAGGCCTACAGGAACCGCAAGCACTACTACTCGGTCAATGCACTGGTGGTGTGTCTTGCAGATATGACCATCACACACATGTGTGCCCGTTTCCCTGGTTCAGCACACGATGCCTTTGTGACGAGGAGTAGTCGCATCCCCAGGATGATGGCACAGATGCAGAACCAGCGTGCCTGGCTTGTCGGTGTATACTGACTTTGTGCCATTGTGTGTGATCTGATCTGTAGTATTCCGCCCACTTTTCCAAGTCAGCTAATGTGCACTTGTCTGTCCGTAGGTGACTCGGGATACCCCAACATGCCGTGGTTGCTGACACCCCTCAGGAACCCTGTGACACCAGCCCAGATGCGCTACAATGAGGCACATGGTCGGACCAGGAGAGTGATTGAGCGGACATTTGGTCTCCTGAAGAGCCGCTTCCGCTGCCTGGACAAGACCGGAGGGTCCCTCCCATATGTCCCTGCGAAAGTGTGCAAGATTATCATCGTCTGCTGCATGCTCCACAACCTGGCAGTGCGGAAGGAGTTGCCTCTCATCCAGGATGACAATGACCAACATCCGCCACCTGTGGAGGATCCTGGCCTGGACCACGATGCCAGTGATGATGATGATGATGAGGGTGATGTCCGCACACAGCTCATCACCAACTTCTTTAGCTGAATGTGAGTATCCTGAGGTGTCATGTCAATGATGTGAGTTGGCATGATATGTGTAGGTGGTGCTCTGGTGCTGTTGGAGTGTGTCCATGGGCTACTTGACTGGATGTGTGTTGCGATGTGTGCTTACAGGTGGGCTGTACTCCCCAACAGTGTTGACATGCTAACTTGGTTCTGGGTGGGTATCTTGTAACATGTATTGTGCATGAGTTTTGCTGTTCTGTCCTGTTCTCCATTGCTTTTGACTGTGTGTCATTTCGGTCCTTCACAGGGTACTTTCAGATTCGTTTGGTCAACTGTGTCCACCGACGACGTGATTGCACTTCCAGGGTGGTAGCTGTTGTGTCCCTACAGGTGATGTGCGTCACACCCATGGACTTCCTTCCGTCTACAGTTGTTGACTGTGTGCCCGCTGCCAGGTGGGATTACCTTGCATCTGTAGTGGTTACGACATGTTGCAACTGTGTAATAAACCTGTGCTTCACTTTGTGATGTGCGTTGTCTGTGGTCACACATTTGACTGCCATTTGCTTACTGCACCTGTGGGCTACTTGACTACAACTGGGAATGGGTGTGGTGTCTGTGCATTGCACCGTCTTCCCTGGCAACATCAGTGTAGGCAATGAGTCAGATGGCCTAGGTGTGTATGTGTTGTGTAGCCCTGGTGGTGTGTCTCCCTCATATGTGTCACGTTGCCTTTACTCACATGCCTGTGTTGTACTTGCTGTTGCAGTTCGCATACACAGTGTAATTTTGCAGTTCATCATCCCCATAACAGCACCCACGTTGGAATCACAACAGAGGCAAGTATGGTGTATTAGTGTGTTTATTGTGATACATTTGTGTGAATAGTGCATAGGATGGGTAGTGCTGTACATAAATCTTGCAATCAGAAGTTCCTAGGTGAATTGAAAGTCCTGGTAGACAAAATCCCCAGTATCGGGGCCACAGTTGTCTGAGACATTGGTCCAACTTGTACTCCCCATGCAATGTGTGGGAGTAGTGTTGCCGTCAACAGGGTGAACAGTCTGTGCACAAAGGTGAACATCCAGAACAGGTTCAGGCTTCCTGGGAGTTGCGCTTGGCCATCGGCCTCTCACTTGCCCCTCCTCGGACGACCCCTCTTCTTTGGGGGGCCCCTCAAGTACAGGCTGCTGCGGTGCAGGGGACTCTCCGCCAGAGTCATCCTCCCTCCCTGTGGCAGTTGCAGTTTGTTCAGCACCAGATGTTGTTGGCACACAGGGAGGTGTGGACTGGTTGCTGTTCATCTGGCGGAGGCATTGTAAAATGTCCCTGTGCACCGCCGTCATCTCATGCAGTGCATCCCACTTGGACTCCACGCGGGACATGTGTGAGTCCACGCGGGACATGTGTGACTCCACGTGGGACATGTGAGAGTCCAAGCGGGCATGATGGGCAGCCTGCTGCTGTTTCATGTCTCTGAGGAGCCCCACTACCTGGCTGAGATCTCCGGTGCTGGACTGGTACGCATCAGCTATGCGTACCAGTTGTGGGTCATCATGCACACCAGCAACCTCTGCAAGCAGCGACCTCTGTCTCCCACCCCTCCCACCACCCCTGCTGACATGTGCAGTGCATGCAGTGGCACGCACAGATGACCCTGGTCCACCTTGGGGGTTGGTGGTGGTGGTGGTGTCCATGGCCCCAGGTTGGTCCAGGGTCCCTGTGCTGGTGTTGCTCCTTGTTCTGTCCATGTCGGCAGGGATGGTATTTGTGGTGACAGTCGTTGGAGGGGTGGGTGCAGGGGGTGCAGCTGGTGGTCTTGCTGGTGCTGCAGCTGGTGGTCCTGCTGGTGCTGCATGTAGACTTGCACCGGATGTGCCAGGTTGGTCTTCTTCGTCCGAGGAGGGCAGAGGCTGTACGACACCAGTGAGCTCCGCATCCTCTTGAGCCTGGGACTGGGACTCCTCAGCGTCTGCTGCTGTGTCCCCATCATCACCTGTTTTTGGGAGACACACACAATGTATGTTATGTTTCTGCAGGCATCAATGGTTGACACACCTGACAGTTGTGACTGTGCCTCTGGGTGCGGGCCTGTACATTGCATTGTCCTAAGTCGTCACAGTCAGGGGTTGATATTGGTGTGGCACATTGTCCTGCATTATTTGGGCATTTCTATGTATTTGTTGGGGTGTGAACATGGTCTGCATTGGTTGTATTTGGTTGACAGCCGGCCCTCCTTCCCACCCAGCCAGTCAGTTATCCCACCATGGACTGTGCTTGCATTGCAGGGAGTGGAAGTTGTCTCTCAGGATGTCAGTCAGTGGTGTCCTGCTGTTTGTTGGTGCACAGTTGCCAGCAGGGCCTTGTGCTCCCCACAGCAGTAGCCAGTGTCAGCCATCTTGTGAGTCCTTCTCCACTCCCTGTGATGTGAGCATGGTTCAGGGTGGTGTTGATGGGACAGTTGTGGGGGTGAGCTATGTCTGTGACTGTGACTCCCATCATGCTATTGCCTCCACCCCACTTCCCAGCATTCCCATACTTACTTGCTTTTGTGGGGAGTTCAGTGTGTGTGGGTGTGAGGGCAATGGCAAGATGGCTGACAGTGGTGTCCTGCTGTTGGTTGGTGTGCAGTTCCCAGCATGCCCTTGTGCTCCCCACAGCAGTAGCCAGTGTCAGCCATCTTGTGTGTCCTTATCCACTCCCTGTGATGTGAGCATGGTTCAGGGTGGTGTTGATGGGCCAGTTGTGAGGCTGAGCAATATCTGTGACTACCACTCCCATCATGCTATTGCCTCCACCCCCTTCCCAGCATGCCCATGCTTCCTTCCTTTTGACTCTGCTTCCCTGTGGGGTGGGCTGGCTGTGCTGACAGGATGGCTGGGAGTGTTGTCCTGGCAGTTGTTTGGCTAAAAGTCCCAAGAGTGTCCCTGTGCTTCACACAACATAACCCAGGGTGGTGGTTCTTTGTGGGATCTTGAGTTAGGATGGGAGGCATTGCATTCTACCAGGTGGGTTCTGTGGAGTTTGTGTTGAGGGGGTGTGAGGGGAGGTGCTTGTGACTATGGTCAGTGCTGCAAGTCCTCCTTCCCACCCAGCCAGCCAGATATCCCACCATGGTACGTGCTTGCATTGCAGGGAGTGGAAGTTGTCTCTCAGGATGTCAGTCAGTGGTGTCCTGCTGTTTGTTGGTGCACAGTTGCCAGCAGGGCCTTGTGCTCCCCACAGCAGTAGCCAGTGTCAGCCATCTTGTGAGTCCTTCTCCACTCCCTGTGATGTGAGCATGGTTCAGGGTGGTGTTGATGGGACAGTTGTGGGGGTGAGCTATGTCTGTGACTGTGACTCCCATCATGCTATTGCCTCCACCCCACTTCCCAGCATTCCCATACTTACTTGCTTTTGTGGGGAGTTCAGTGTGTGTGGGTGTGAGGGCAATGGCAAGATGGCTGAGAGTGGTGTCCTGCTGTTGGTTGGTGTGCAGTTCCCAGCATGCCCTTGTGCTCCCCACAGCAGTAGCCAGTGTCAGCCATCTTGTGTGTCCTTATCCACTCCCTGTGATGTGAGCATGGTTCAGGGTGGTGTTGATGGGCCAGTTGTGAGGCTGAGCAATATCTGTGACTACCACTCCCATCATGCTATTGCCTCCACCCCCTTCCCAGCATGCCCATGCTTCCTTCCTTTTGACTCTGCTTCCCTGTGGGGTGGGCTGGCTGTGCTGACAGGATGGCTGGGAGTGTTGTCCTGGCAGTTGTTTGGCTAAAAGTCCCAAGAGTGTCCCTGTGCTTCACACAACATAACCCAGGGTGGTGGTTCTTTGTGGGATCTTGAGTTAGGATGGGAGGCATTGCATTCTACCAGGTGGGTTCTGTGGAGTTTGTGTTGAGGGGGTGTGAGGGGAGGTGCTTGTGACTATGGTCAGTGCTGCAAGTCCTCCTTCCCACCCAGCCAGCCAGATATCCCACCATGGAACGTGCTTGCATTGCAGGGAGTGGAAGTTGTCTCTCAGGATGTCAGTCAGTGGTGTCCTGCTGTTTGTTGGTGCACAGTTGCCAGCAGGGCCTTGTGCTCCCCACAGCAGTTGCCAGTGTCAGCCATCTTGTCAGTTGTTTTCCACTCCCTGTGATGTGCGCATGGTTCAGGGTGGTGTTGATGGGACAGTTGTGGGGGTGACCAATATCTGTGACTACCACTCCCATCATGCTATTGCCTCCACCCCACTTCCCAGCATTCCCATACTTACTTGGTTTTGTGGGGAGTTCAGTGTGTGTGGGTGTGAGAGCAATGGCAAGATGGCTGACAGTGGTGTCCTGCTGTTGGTTGGTGTGCAGTTCCCAGCATGCCCTTGTGCTCCCCACGACACAGCAACAGTGTCAGACATCTTTGATGGGCCTTTCCACTCTCTGTGGGATGTGCATGCGTGAGTGTGAGCTTGCTGGGCCATGTGGTGGGGGATGTAGAGCTGTGACTACGACTCCCATCATGCTATTGCCTCCACCCCCTTCCCAGCATGCCCATGCTTCCTTCCTTTTGACTCTGCTTCCCTGTGGGGTGGGCTGCCTGTGCTGACAGGATGGCTGGGAGTGTTGTCCTGGCAGTTGTTTGGCTGAAAGTCCCATGAGTGTCCCTGTGCTTCACACGACATAACCCAGGGTGGAGGTTCTTTGTGGGACCTTGAGTTAGGATGTGTGGCATTGCATTCTCCCAGGTGGGTTATGTGGAGTATGTGTTGAGGGTGTGTGTGAGGGGAGGTGCTTGTGACTATGGTCAGTGGTGCGAGTCCTCCTTCCCACCCAGCCAGCCAGATATCCCACCATGGAACGTGCTTCCATTGCAGGGAGTGGAAGTTGTCTCTCAGGATGTCAGTCAGTGGTGTCCTGCTGTTTGTTGGTGCACAGTTGCCAGCAGGGCCTTGTGCTCCCCACAGCAGTTGCCAGTGTCAGCCATCTTGTGAGTCCTTCTCCACTCCCTGTGATGTGCGCATGGTTCATGGTGGTGTTGATGGGACAGTTGTGGGGGGCAATATGTGTGACTACGACTCCCATGATGCTATTGGCTACACTGACTTGGCCAGCATACACAGAATTCCTTCCTTTCAGTGGTCTTCACTGTGTGTTGGTGTTGTTGTGGTGGCTACATGTCTGGATGTGTTTGTTAGTTCTATTTGTGCCACTGCCTAGCTGTAGTTGTAGTTGTGTTTGTACATGTGATGGCACGGTTGAATGTAACTTTGAGATGGCATGTGTTGTGTTTCTCTGACTGACATACCCATTTTGGGATGATTCTGTTCTGGTTGCTGTGTAATTGCTATGAGTGCATGGTTTGACTCTCCCCTTGACAGTGATGTGTGTGTGTATTGTGGCAGAATATTGTGTACATTTGTTGTGTACTCACCAGGCTCTGGGATGTTCTCTAGTCCATATACGCTCACTGGCGGAAGGATGGCCCGCACCTTCTCCTCCCAGGGCCTGAGGTATACTGGCTTGGCAGGAGGGCCACTGCCGGTGTATTGGCTCAGGAGGTAGTCTTTCTTGAGCAGGTCCCGTACCCTCCTGCGCACGTCATACCACCTGTTCTGGATGTCGGTCTTTGTGCGCAGACATGGTGATTGTGCGTTCACCCTGTTGATGATCCTCTCCCACATCTTGGTTTTCTGGGAGATGGGGGTCTGTTGGACCAGTGTGCCAAACAGCTGTGGCTCTACCCTGAGGATCTCGTCTACCATGACTGCCAATTCACAATCTAGGAACTTGTGATTCTTCTTGGGGGGCATGGTGATGGGTGGTGATGGTGAGTGATGTGTGTGTTGGTGTGCAGGTGAGGGTGTGTGAGTGTGTGTTTTGCTGGGTGTATGTGAGGTAGGTATTTGTTGGTGTGCTGATGGTGTGTGGCTTGTGTGAGGGATGAGCTGTGGGTGTGTGGTTGCTGTCTGTTGGGTGCTGGCAGTGGAATGGCATTTGCAAAGGATCATGGTTGGGATTTGTGTCCTTTATATGGGTGGAGTTGTGGGTGTGTCTTTGTTCTCTGTCCCCACCCCCCACAGTATTTATTGGCTTTGTAATTGCTTGTTTGGCCTTTTTTTGTGTAATTTTTCCTTTGTACTGTCTGTGCATGTTGGAAACGTTCTTGTGACCGAGTCGGACCCTGCATTTGTCTCGTACGGCGTTCTCGGTTTCGTTCACGCTGTGTTTGTGCAGTTTCCTATGCTGCGTACGCGTCGGTCGCGGTGTTTTGTGTTACTTCGGCTCGGTTTTGTATGCGTGTCGGTCGTACGGCTTGTCCTCCGTCCGACTCGGTCGTGGTTTTCGCGCCTTGCATCGTACTTTGCGGTTTGGAGTTCGCGTGTACGTTTCGGTCGGATTTGTTCCGGGTGCGTGTCGGTCGGTTCGATTCGTGTGTTTTTCCGGCCGGATTGCTGTTTTCCGTGCGGCTCGGTCGTTCGGCTTGGGTTTGGTACGTGTCGGTCGGATTTTGCACGCTTTGCATCGTACTTGGTGTGTCGGGCGCCACAGGTACGTGTCGGTCGGAATAAATTCCGGCTCCGACTCAGTCGGTGCTTTTTCCGGCCCGAATCGGAATCGACCCCTTAATCTCTTCAATTAATCTCTTTGGTGCTGTAATTGTTTGACCTTATCGTATCGTATCGTGCGAAGCTGAGACCTGCCACCATCATCATCCTGGATCAGCTGGGATGGTGTAAGGCAGCAGTCGTCACTGGTGTTTCAGAATCAGTCTCTTCTTCACTATGGAGATCTGGTGAATTATGAATCAAATACCGAAAGTTAGGAGAGTCTCTGGTAATAGACTTCCCAGGGTGCTGGGCAGTCACCATGTGCCCTTTGGTCGACACTACTTTGAAAGGTTCTGCATCAAAGGGAGCATCAGATTTTCTTTTCCATATCTTCCGTACGAGCACTCTGTCTCCTCTCTAGAAGTCAATGTTTTTTGTATCTACTCTTCGGTCAGCATATCTTTTCATCTTTTGTTTCTGATCCAAGTCCCTTGTACAAGTTGCATTCTCTTTCATCTCTGATTGGTCTACTGCGGTATTATGGTTGTAATTGCTCTCCCGAACATCAATATTGCTGGACTTTCACTGGTGGTCAAGTGAGGTGTTGAACAGTAAGATCACAATGTAGAGTTTAACACAGTTTGTAAATTGAGCTTCTCAAGTGTAGCACACTGCACAGATTTCTTTAGCATACTCATAAATCTCTCAACCAGCCCATTGTCCTGAGGCCACAAAGGAGTGCTCTTTTGATGCTTTATACTTAGATGCTCTAAAATGTCCTTGTACTCCCAACTATTAAAAGGCAGGCTCTTATCAGATTTAGTATGACTGGAACACCCCATGTCGCAAAGATGACATCCAGTCTCTCAATGACTCGTTCTTGATTGCTGGATGAGAGATCCTCAATTAATGAAAATCGTGAGTATTCGTCCACAATCATCATCAGGTTATGCCAGTTTTCGAGTGGACCGAAAAAGTCAATGGCTATTCTCTCCCAGGCATGCTTTGGGAGTTGTGACATGTTTAGGATGTGCTGAGTCTCTTTTGCAGATAGGCAGTTGTATGGATGACAAGCCTTTAATTCCTCCTCAACTTACTCTTTGAGATACAGAAACCAGACTCGGTCTCGGAGAGCTCCTTTTGTGGCAACGATTCCCCTATGTCCTTCGTGGGCCACTTCAATCATTTTCTGCCGCAGACTCTTCAGAATCAAGATTCTGGACCCTTGCAACATAACTGCCTCTTGAGTTATGGACAGTTCATCTTTGAAATTCCAGTTTTTTTTATATTCATCATCACTGGTGAGAGGTCAAGTGTGCTGGTTCCACAACTGATGTGTAACTATATCCTTCAGCTTTAGCATGTCACTATCGTGGTTCATGGCAGTGATAATCTGGGCTAACAAAATGGCAGCTGATGTGTTTGATTTTACTATGAAGTTGATATAAGGTTCAGGTGACTTGGATGAAGTGCCATGATTTTGAATGTGCACTCTGGAAAAGTAGTCAGCAGGGTTCTAATCCTTTCCTGTATGAAGCACAATGTTGTAATTGTACTCCTGTAGCCGTAGTCCCCAGCGTTCAATGCGAGGAGTCATCTTGCCCTTTGGATTGCCAAATATTGTTAGCTAAGCTTGATGATTCGTTACTAGCATAAAAGGCTTTCCGTACAGGAAAACATGGAAGTGTTCACACGCCCTCACTCTAGTTAAACTTTCTTTCTCAGGTTGTGAGTAAGCACATTCTGTTTGGGACAAACTCCTACTTGCCTATGCCACAATATGCCTTTGAGCATTCGGGTGTCTACTGTGCTGTGCAAGGATAACACCTAATCCAAATGGGCTAGCATCAACGACAACCTCTGTATGAAGTTTCGGATTGAAATAAGCCATTTTAGTAGCATTCTCAACAGCTAGTTTGATTTTCTTGAAACTGTTCTCACATTCATGGGACCACTGGAATGAAACATTCTTTTTCATCAACTTTCTCAGTTTTTACAGTGGCAAAGTCTTGCATATATCTAGAACAGTAGCTGGCCATGCCAAGAAATGAACGTACCATGGAAACATCTGGTGGGGGATCAGCATTTGACAGCGCCTGTACTATAGCAGGATCTGGTATCATACCCCATTAGGAAAAGATTTGGCCAAAGAATTGTAGCTTTGTCATATGGGACTCACATTTATCTACATTTAAAGTCAAACCTGCTTCTGTAAGTAAACAACATACTTGTGTAAGAGATTTATCATGGTTTTTTTTGGGTAGCTCCGAAAAACAATATATCATCGCTATAATTGCATGCATTCATGACAGGCTTTGTTGTCTGTTCCCTGCGTGGCCCATTGTAGTTTTCCCTATGTTATCCTAACTGTGCACATTGTAGGCCTCCTTTCCCTTTGCACACATTACTATATAAACACGCTTGCTTTTGTGCCACATTGTACTTTCACACGGAACCTGCATATGTTTCTGTGTCCCGTTCTTTCCCTGGGATTTAGTCTGAACACCATAGACAAGGTCAGACAACAAAGTCCCTTGTTAATCTTTCTAGCTAGGCACTAGCACATATACATAACACAAGAATGCAGCTGTTGCTTATCTGCACACATGTCCTATCATATAGATGAGTCCATGAGCCAAAAACACACACATGGAACAAGAGTTCTGAGACAAGATCACTACATCTGCTGAGATGTAGAACATCCATCTGTGATTGCGTAGGTACGGGGTCTGCCAGTAATCCCAGAGATCTTTGATATATAAACATTAAGCTTCCTTAGCAAGGGAGGAGAGGTTTAGCTTACACAGTCCTATAAAATGACAGGACTTTTCATGGTATATGGATTATTAACCATACTAACAGTATTTTTAGCATGCATTTGTTTTCTAATTGTGGCACGTATACTGCCTTTCAGAGTACAATAGTTTAAATAAATATTCTAAACTTTCTTCGTTTCGCTTGGTTATCTTATTGTGGGCGAGTAGGAATGAGAAAGCGAAAGGGTATGTCCTGTTACTGTGATCCCTGTAAGGGTCGAGAGCGTTATGTTCTGGGGTGCAAATTCACTTGTTACTCTGGTAAGGTTAGGAGGGCAATTGAGGCATTATAGCTAGTCGGACTCAGACTCATAGATACTGAGGTAGTATGGTAACTCAGTCATTAAATTAAAAGAAATAAACATAGCCAAGATAAGGAACCTCTTGTGCATTTTATCAGAAAAAAAGTGAATGGGAAAAGTCCGTGCAGAGGTGAAAGAAGAGGTAAAATCCTAACCTTGAAGCGAAAATCTATAGCTCCTCCAAAATTTTGATGGTCCATCGAAGTTCAGAACAAAGCGTAAGTCCTATGTATTGTTGTGGTATCGGAAAGACCTATATGATAGATAAGAGGTATCAGGTCTACTAATAAAGCAACACAGATCGTGTAAGTTTGAGAAAGCAATAGTGTCTTTTATATACCTGGAGGAACTAAAAATAAGGTCTGGTATTTGCTGAAGTTTCTTCGCGATGCAACCAACTAGTCCCAGGAAAAGGGATGTATATCTAGTCAGAGAGTTTTATTATTAGCGATGGTAGGGCAATTGTAATGTAAAAACAATAATATCAAACTAGTCAGGTGAAGTAGAGAAGACTGATATGTCGAAAAATGAGAAGTAAACTTACATAAGTAATTCAGGGTATTTTATCAAATGAAAAAATAGAGCCGGGAAGTGGGCTTGTCTGAGGCTGTAAATAGACGTCCCTGTGAATAGAAAGTGGTCCATTTCACACAAATAGTTAGTGAATGGTGATAAAACCATATATGAAATGAGTCCTATGTAAAGACTTACTTTCCATATATTTTGACTAATGCATCACGTAGAGCTGTAGATGAGGCCAATAGGTCTGCCCATTTATCAGAGGACTATGGTAAGCCCCTCTAGAAAGAAAAGCAGAAGGAGAGATATTTGGGGAATTAATAGTAGAACACAGATGTGGTCGCAAAATCGGGTCCGTGCGTTGTGAAAAGCAGTATTTCAAGTGAAAAACCAAATCGTATTTAGTCCTTTGATACATCAGTTTAAAAATAAAATGATCCCTGTATGTATCCAGACAAACTTGAGGCACTAGATATTAAGGAAAGAAAGGGCTAAATTCAAAACGACTTACTTGAATTTCCAAGTATTATCGTGAGTAACTTCAGGGCTATATCTAAGCCACTGTAACGGAAAAAAAGGGCGAGTCTTAGAGTTGAAAGTACTAACGCTTGTGTCTTAAAAAACAAACAACCCCCCTTCCTATTTAACTTAAGTACTAACCTGGCAAAATATTGCCGTGAGCCGAATCCCCACTTCCCTCTGGTCCGCGTAAGGAAAGGTATGTGACGATTTGAGCGCTTTTTAAATACTCGCTGTACCGCTAATCATATCACCCTGAAGTGAACTCTGTCTGAAAAGGTTATAGTAGAAATCGAAAGCTTAATTCAAGAGAAAGTACTCTTGCGAGAGTGGTGGCCAAGATATAACGGGTCCTAAAATTGATAATTTTAAAGGGCCTAGTGTGCATTACCGAAAACTCTGGTAGGATTCTCAATTATAATAGGTCCTATTGAGTATTTGTGGAGACCCGAGTTTTAAATATTAATGTAAAGAGATGCCCTATACCATGAAGAGAGAGAGGTCTCAAAGTTCCTAATCCTAACGACGGCGGCCATTTTGAAATGGGTCCCGGAGTTTATATTTACGTTAGCAGGAAAAGTTTAAAGAGAAGAAAATATTAGTAAAAACAAGAAAAGGAAATGAAAAGAGAAAAAGACAAATTGTTAAAGTGTGCTAAACGCAAATCACATTCCAAATGTTGTAGCAATTTAGGATTCAAGAACAAATAAGTCTTTAGGTTACATATTTGACTGCTCCAAAGACAGGTAAATCATATCCCCAAGATACTACTAGTTACAGTAATAGTATTTGTAAGTTTAAACCATACGAAGTCACCACCCTAATTGGAACATGAAACTCACGCATGTCAGTCTTATGGGAAGCAGCTGGGAATTACATCAAAAAGCATGTTTACAAACACAAGGTCCATTATATGATAGTAGAGCTTAACAAATAGATTGTCATTCTGTTAGAAATACATGTAATTCCCGATCTACGTTAAGTCCTTTCTCCACAGCTCGTAATTTCAAAATCCACTGTGTTTCTGCCCTCCTGAGAGCTAGTGTTCTGTCACCACCCCTAGGATCACACTGTACAAGCATTATGCCATGGAATCTGATGCTAGTCATTGTCATGGAGGGGTGCGCAGTGTTGAAGTGTACAGCTAAGGGGTATTCCGTACTTTTATTTCGAATTGCCCTCATGTGCTCCTGAATTCTTTCTTTCAGGGGTCGTATTGTACTGCCAATATATATAAGTCCACATTGGCACCTGATGCAGTAAACAAAAAAGTTGGTGTTGCAATTAATAAATTGCTGTATACGATGTGTCACAGCAGTATTATATTGGAACTCTGTCAACTTGTTACATGCCAGAGAGCAGACACTACATTTAGTACATTTGTAAAAGCCCTTAGGCTTGTCAGGTAGCCAGGTGGTATTGACTGTTGTTGGTGGTAAGTAACTAGAAAATCTCTCAAGGTTTTGCCCCTTCTATGTACCACTCTGGGTTTGGTGGAGATGTGTTTTTCAAGTGCCTTGTCCAATGTTAGCAGGTGCCAGTGTTTGTGTAAGATTTTATATATCACATGGCTTTGAGTATTGTATCCCGTGACCAACGCGAGTTTCCTGTCTCTCTTGTACTTGTTAGTCCTGTGTTTGTTAAAGAGTAGCGTATTCCTTGGTGTGTTAAGTATTCTTTTCTTGGACTTATCGAGTATCGATGGTGAATAGCCCATATATTTAAAACGTTCTTCTAGTTTTGTAAGTTCATTGAGAAAAATGGGGTCCTCACTACAGTTTCTCCTGATCCTAGTATGCAGTACTGAGTTCTGTTTGGTTTTTCAAGCTTGAATATTAAAATGTTTTATAACCCATGCTTGTGCTACACTTTGAATCCTTCCTAAATTAGCTATGGTTCAACCCGTTGCTATTCCTGTTAATTGCCGCCCAGCTGTAACTCAGCATTTGATGCAACACGGAATTCCTAATACAGAAGCTGCTGTGATTTTTGTAATTCAAGTGGACGCAGCCTTCAGCTTTGCAGTATATTATTCTTGGGTCACCTTCCCGGCTGTTGATGCTAATAATAATACTTTCCATGAATACACCATTCCACTGGTTCATAATGCATAGCGCCCATATGCACTTACTGAGATTCCTCTTACCGTCTGGGAACACCAGACATGGCTTAATGCTGCCCTCCCCCATGTCCTTGGGACTGTTCGAATGAGTCCTTTATGAATTGAAGTGGCCGCATGGCCCGTGTTAGCGGGCTATACCCCCGTCCAAATTTAGGTAATTTAAATCTGTTAGAGGCTCGCACTTTATATAATGTTCCGGCTATCTTATATAGATGAATGACCCAATTCAGTGAACATGCCTTACAGGCTGGACCAAATAGGGTTGCCCTACAAGGACAACCTCAGGTACCTGCAGCTCATGTTATGAGTCCTGCAATTGCTAATTAGGTTATGGGCAAGCGTACCACGAATCATGATGAAATACACTTTTGGATTGCTTAAAAATAGATCGACTTGAAGCAGCGTTTCCTCTTATGGGACCATACGGCAAGCACAGAGTTTAAACTATGTGCTTGCAAAATGGACTGGTTCCCCCGCTATTGGACTGCAATGCCTGGGGGTCTATTTTTGCCACAGTATGCAATCTTTGCCATGGCACTCCCCCGATGGCAGTTATACCGAATGTCCTCAAACAGATAAAGAATGAGCATGGGGTGGGTCCTGCCCTCAATTTAGGGTTGAAACTTGTGGGAAATCTCCCTGTTGTTTCCGAAATTATTCATTCTATTGTTAAAGGTGAAGCAGTGTCTTTGACTATACGCTAGCGGCTTGCTGCAGTCGCAGTAGCTGACCATGAATGCGAGTTGCCTGTTATTACTGCTAATGTATACAAGTCTCTAGAATGTAATAGTTTGGGGACAAGACCTTCAGTACCACCACTTAGCAAGCCTAGTTCTGACAAGGATGCCAGACCTGCAGGTGAGTTTCCTAAAAAACTATGGATAAAGTCTAAACAATAACAAAAAACTAGACAACATGGAGGTTCTTCACCCCCAGAGTCCTCTGTACGAAATTACGACCTTCGTGATCGCACTAAGATTAGGACTCCTGAAAGGTATCAGTCTTCTGATACACATTCTCCTCATTCCTTTCAGGAATCGTCTGATCAACAATACAACAGAGGAGGGTGATCTGATCGCAGACAAGAAGAGTACGTTCAACCGAAACGGTAAACACAATGCGTGTCTGATGTGAAGATAAAAAAGGAGGCTAGACCCCTTGTTATAAACCCCCTTTTCAGAAAAAGAAAGTTGCTGCATTAACTGCAAAGTATGCCACAGACAGTGAGAACCCTCCTCCTGAAAAGGAGTCTGGGGGTGACTCTCAACTACAGCGCAGCAGAAGTCACCATAGAATATCTACCAATTTCTGGTAACAAGAGCAACTGATGCATTTATTACAGTTGAAACTGGGGATACCCAATTCGCCCCTCTAGACATATTATATTATTTGGATATACAAATTGAAGGTGACGTTAAACGCACAATTAAAGCAATATTTTGGGACAATTTAACTACATCTTATGACATTCTCTTGGCAGAGGTCAACTGGCCCTCACCTTTTTTACTTGCATGTCCCCAGGGTGAGGATGTCATTCTCCCTTCTTTCTCGCATCTTGTCCCGGACAAGGTTCAACATGCTTATGTCTCTGAATGGGCCCTTCCATTGGCCCCGCACTTTATCGTAACCATGCTGGTTGAGATAAGGATTCTCCTTACCATGTTATTAATATACAGCCCACACCTCAGGTACAACCACAGTATCCTATAAAACGGGATGCAAAGGCACCCGTTAAAGAAATTCTTTCACAACTGGAGTACCAAGGAGTAATTGAACCCTGTGTCTCTCAAATTAATAGTCATCTTTTTCTGATTCTAAAACCTGATCATTCCAATTGCATTGTCTTAGATTACAGACATTTGAATAGACATACTCGCACATTTTCTGTGCAAAATACCCATAGTATGGCACTGATTAATAATATCATCTGTAAAAAATATAAAAACCACTTTGGGCATTTCCAATGGTTTTTTAAGGCACAATTTTGCTCCAGAGAGCCGCAACTGGTCTGTGTTTAGCACCCTTGGTTTTCAGAGGTGCTACACCCGCCTTCCTAAGGGCTATAAGAACAGCCCAGTAGTTGTTGCAACACGCATTGTGTCGATGCTTCATGAGATAGACCCTGATGCTTTATCATATGTTGATGATATCTACTTAACTGACGATGAATTAAACCCCATTTGGCAAGGGTAGATCACATAATTTTGCGATTTGCGGAACTTGGTTCCAAGTTTAACTTCAAAAAGTCTTATATAGCTTTTCTCAGTGTCCTTTTCTTGGGATATGAACATACAAATAAGGGTAAAAGTCTTGCCCCTCATTTTCAGGAAAAGTGTGCTTGATTGCAGCCTCCACGTACTCTTAAAAAATTACAGTCTCTGCTTGGATTTTTTAATTTTGTCAGGACATATATACCTGATTATGCACAATGTATTAAACCCCTTTATGCCTTAATACGCCCTGGTTTTTCCATGTTTGACTGGACATCAGAACATACTGCCACACTCAGATCTTTACAGTCTGATTTATTTGAAACATGTAGCCTGCATAAATGTGTTAATACCACTAGCTTGGTCATCTGTGTTTTGCCGGGTGGAATTGGATTTACATACTTAACCTTTCATGAAGGTGAAACAGCACCCATTGGATATAAATCCCAGCTATATTCCTCTGCGGAAATGCATTTTGCTTCTACTGAAAAAATTCTGACATGTACAGATGGCCATCCTTAAAGAAAGGTCACTTGCTCAAGGTAAATGCATTATTGTCATATTTCCTCTGCCTTCCCTAGAGGAGGTCACAAAAGCCAGCATCTCTAACGCAAGAGCCCTCCATCCCTGATGGATACAATGGGCTACGTCCTTGACAGCCATAGATGTAGACTTCGTCTTTGACCCTTCTTTGCAAACACAATAATTTTTGCTATATGAACATGTTTTGCCTTCTTCGATTCTGCCTCTTGATCAATATGGATCAGTCATTTATACTTATCGTTCTCCTCAACTTACTATAGGTTCTAAGGAGCCATATATTCTGCTGCAAGCACCATCATTATTGGCTTTATGTCAGATGGTGTTTTTCACCCACAAATTACTCGCACACAGTCACTTGGGGACTATACGGAGCAATTGGCTGAATTGAAGGCTTTACTACTTGCACTTGAAAATACGGATCCTGAATTTTCCACCCTTATTGTGTGTGATTTGTATCACTGTGTACAGTCCTTTAATGACAACTTACATTTTTGGTGGCACGACGATTTTTAAAGGGTAGCACATTAAAGCACAAACTGCTTTGGGTTAGAGTGGCAGATTTTAAGGATAAGTTTCCACTAGCTCATGTTATTCATACATTTAGTCATCAACGTGTGGGAGTACATGTAGTAGGGAATTCTCTGACTGATGAAGCGGCCAAATCTGCAGTAGCCACAGCTAAAATAGCAGCAGTAACACGCTCTAAAACTTGTATCAATAACAATATGTTGGCTGCCGTGAATGCATTTCGAAATGGCAATCTTTTACCGAAGGGCTTTCCTTCAAAATATTCTTATCATTTAAATGATTGAAATATTCCTTTAGTAACTATTTCTATAGTTAGTGATCATGTGATTCCCAACACAGACCACATACATGATGTAATTGTGGCAGCATATGCAGGTATAGCTTCTGTGCATGCCGGTTTGGCTGCCACCATTTCACTCTTACAGCAAATATATTGGTGGCAAGGTTTATACCAACAAACCAGAAAATATGTTTTTACTTGTGACATTTGTCAACAAATTAAGAGTTACACTGTGTTTTGTCCACTACAGACACATCTATATATTTCAACCATACTTTTGGCTGCATTTACTTAGATCATTGTGGTCCACTGATTTCAGATACTGCATTTAAATATATTTTGGCAGCAGCCAATTCTTGCTCTAGATTCCTCTGGATTTGGCCACAGTGCTCGCCTAATTCG
Organism: Calotriton arnoldi; assembly: GCA_963921515.1. Taxonomy (NCBI): domain Eukaryota; kingdom Metazoa; phylum Chordata; class Amphibia; order Caudata; family Salamandridae; genus Calotriton; species Calotriton arnoldi. The sequence goes on along the minus strand of CAWUFW010007977.1, from coordinate 769,087 downwards.
AACTGTTATTTAAGACTTGCAGGTGTTTATCGTTACATATGCCTCTTGCGCATTCCATTCAGACCAAGGTCCGTCATCTGCTTCTAAACCATACCATGATTCGATGAACTCCATGGGTGTGCAAGTGCATTTTTCTTCTCCATATAGACCCGAGTGTAATTCTGTTGTGGAGAGAATGAAACGTGACTTAAAGCAGTCCTTAATGGCTAGGGTATTAGGTACAGGGCGTGGTTGGTCGAAACATTTGTATGGGGTTCAACAAGCATTAAATAACCTTCCTAAAAGATCTCTGGTTGGGCAGACCCCGTACAAAGTGCTTTTTGGCATCAAGATGTATGTTCCGGACATTGATGGTCCAGACGTTGTGCCGGCTGCCGCAACCTTTCACGTGGACCTACAAAAGTTCTGTGACACTCAATCCCGCAAACACTTGTTGGAGTCTCACTCTTCCAGTGCTACAGATCAAATTCCAGTTTCTGGCTGACTTCCAAATATCAGAAATATGTTTCGAGAGAAGGTGGCCATTAAAAAGGAATTCTGTCTGACATACCGTGCTCCGGTTCCAGTCCTTGGCCACCAATGCTGATACTCCCTGGCTGAGGGAGTGGAAGACTGAGTCCTCCGCCGACAATTTCCCTGACACGATTCCTGCTTCTAATATAACATCTTCTATAACAGATGTAATTTATAATGATTCACTGTTGGCGAGTCCATCTGAGTTGACCTTTTCAAGTCCTACTGTTGAGTATCAACCTCCTGTTTTTCAGCTGAGTACCACCGGGTACTATATGGATCAAGATAATTTTTCTTCCGACTGTTCTTCTATTCTGTACAAGCCTCCTGCATGGATTTGTGTTTTTATTTCATGGGTAAAATTAGGCCTGGGTGTTAAATTCTGCTACCAGAGTTTTTCCCACTCCACGTTCCGTATAGCGTGCAAAGTTCCCAAAAACTCTGCTCTGCAGAGTGGTGTTTTTTCCTTGCTCGCGCTCACCAACGTTAAGTTGGTGAGTGAGGAAAATCTTACTCCAGACCACCTCCTAGCGAAATTTCTCAATGTGGACAGTTACGGATGACCGCCACCACTTGCATTGAAATACGTTCCGTTCACATTGAGGAAGCTGCCACGTAAGTAGAATATCTGCTCGAGCGGCAGAAAGAAGTAGCGCCCTCTTGCACTGTGCATGGTATCATTCGCACTGATTTCCAGTGTGGGACGAACACCCTGCGCTAAAAATCAACATGAACAGCATGACCTAATGCACTCCACTGCTTGCGGAACTTTGCATAGCGCTGTGGAGTTTTTGGTCACTTCGTGTAGTTCTGCGTAGCAGAACTCCGCAAACTCCGCCCATGCCTAGTTAAAACGCACTTATTTAGTCCCTCCTTAGATATATGTCTGGATCATACTTTCCTTGGTTTTCTTGTTCATGTGGATTGGATTTGTAACTGTTTTTTCCTACTGATCAACGGCCATTACCTCTTGGAACGTTCTGATGCAAAACTGGTCGACTTAAACTGAAAAGAGACTTGTCTCTCATTAACATTTCAACCTTCCAGTGATTGATGGAATTGTTTGGGATAAAGTTCATTTCGAGATATTCGGTCCGACGGAGATCCTGCAGATACCACATATGCTAAAAGTTTCTATGGGTAATGTAATAGCACCGGGGTTACATTCAGATGATTGGGATGTTGATACTGTAAGTTCTATGCTTTTTGAATTGGAGTAGTGTACTGTTTTTGAATAAGAAGATTTATATCTTAACTCTGCCAATCACGCTGAGATATTCTGCTACCACCATTATGGACACAATTTTCTACATAGAACCGGTAGGCAGTATCCCCATTTTAGTCTTTCACAGTGGGAACATTGTCCAATTCCCCCTCTAGAGAGTTCTAAAAATTAAAAAGACAAATATACATATTTTTGGGATATAACACTTCAAACCCCATGTCATATTATTTTAAATGAACTCCGACACGGCCAAAGAAATAGATGCTTACTCAAATGAAGCTAATGTATACTACTACATTTTTTAATCAGTTGGCCCTTAAAGGTTATGATTACTGGAAGGACACTATTGATTTGAAATCGATTTGGGGTACTATATCCTGGCAGGTTCGGGGCACGGAAACCTTGTTTCGAGCCTGTTTAATTCCCACACAAATGATTTTCCTGAATGAAACATTCCAGCAGACTGCTTGTTTGGGATTGGCCAAAATGAAAGAAATCAATGCACCAACCATTTCCTCAGAAGCCCACTTTGATAATTGGCAGAGTTTTACAAACTATACAGAAGAACCATTAAATAGTGTGGTGCAGAACTGCACATTTAATTCTTCGCTTTCGGGTCCTGGTGGGTGGTTATTGTGGCCAGTATGCATAAATGGTTGTCATGCTCGTTTTTCTCAATTCCACACCTGGGTTTAAATCAAGTAGACCTGATCCCAAATACTCTCAGTCAACACCTTCTGGTATTGTTACCACCTATTCGATTGGGAAAGGTATGTCAACAATGGTTGGAACATTCCACACTGTCTGCAGTAAAGCAACATCTTTCTCTCCTGCCCAAGGATATGAATTTTCTTTTAGGTCCAAAACCCCCACGTTCTAAAAGATTTATATATGCTACCCATAATTAAATTTGGAAAATATACCAAATGGAAGCTGCTGCACGTTTAAGACAAATTGACCAAGATAATTTGGAAAAAGTACTTCTCTGGTGTTGATGATAGTATTAATACATTGTCATCTCATATTTACAACTTGAACAATATTGTGCGGTCTGTTATTGATATTGTGCAGAGTGACATGTCAATGCTGTATCATGGGCATAGTGAACTTAAGTCTATTATGCAGTTTTAGCTGGGCGCTTTAAACACTCAAAAATGGGCGCATTCCATGGCACTACTTGAATTGCAATGATTTGTTTTCACCTTTTAATTAACACATAAACAACAATTGATGGCCATGAAAGACATGACTTATACAATGCTGCATTTAGAGAAATTAGAACAGCTCCTATTCACCATAGCTGAAACGCCATCAGTGGTGTGGTTAATACACAGAGTTATTTCACTGCCTATATCAACATTTCGATACACTACTTGCATTATAGATTTTCCTGTAGGTAGATACGAACCCCTACGTAGCAGTTACATACATGAATTATGGTCACACACTTTTGCTTATCACTGGGAACGTAGCGATAAGGACGTTTTAATCACTGGTGAAGAATATGACTCTACTGTCGAACATTCACTTGTTTGCAAACACGTTAAAATTCACAGCACATGCAACACTCCAGCGCCTAATTCGGCTTGTTATTTAAAAGGAATCCTGGTTCCCAAAATATTTCCTTTCATTACGGTACTCTCTAATGGGAGTTATCTCATGTTTAGTGAGCTAGACTGTTGCAGAATGCGGACTTTAATCCCGTATATTTTGTCGGTTTCCCAGTTAGTCACTTGTTGCAACAGTGTCTTGTTTATCCCTTCTCATGAGATAGCTCATTGTGGCCTTCCATTCCAACTCTGAAGACAGATTTCAACAAATTAAGCAGACTAAATGCATTATTGTTCAAGTAAGAAGTAGCTCTTACATCTGCTCGCAAGACCTTTCAATTGCAAGTGGCAAGAACTTCCAGTGAAATACAGCCATTGTTAAATACTAAACTTCCCCTGCATTTCAGAGAATTAGGGCATCAAATCTTTAATTCCTCTAGTATGGCCAGCCTTTCACACTTTTTTTAAAGTTGTAGGCTCTGGCCTCATTAGTTCCTTTCAGACCATTTTTGGAGTAATACCAGCTTTTATCCACTCCATTTCTCTAGTGTAATCAGAGGATCCCCGTTGCTGTTATTACTCATTTGTGGCATTCTCATCTTATTCCTGCTTCTCCACAATAGATGCTCCTCTTGTGGGTGCTCCAGAACTGGCATCGCTCCAGATTACCGTGAGCGCATGAATCACATCTTTGGAATTCTTCTGCTGCAAGAACTGGATCTTGATTGGTCTCTGACATTTCCACGTGCCTGGTTTACCTGCATGCAACCCGTGTTCCACTGCATCTGGTGTTCTTTCGAATGGACACTGGATATATGCCTGGCTTTGCAAACACCTGCTGCCTTGGACTTTGGACTGCTGATGAGTCCCATACGACCCATTTTGAGAACTGTCCTGTGGGCTTGCGACTTCTTCACAATGCAATGTTTGAGCCTTTGATCTACGAGGAAACGTGCATCGGCACATGGATCACAAAATACAGGCACTATTAACATGGATGCAGGATGCCCGGTAACTGTCTCAGCATCGGCTGAGACCGGAGAGCATGTAGGTTCTTTGGAGCTCGTGACCTGGGCTGTGGACCAATCATTGTGTGCGGAATTGCATTCCTTCATGGAGTCTTTGGCCTATGAAATGGCGAGTGACATTATGGATTCCTCCGAATCACCTTAATTTGATTATTTTTCCAAATTGACATTTCTTTCTAATTGTAGTTTGTAGTCATTCACATTTCTGGAACAAAGCTGGGAGGGTGCTCACTTTCTGATTACGTTTATCATATCTGGTATCATTCGATTATTCTGACCATGTTGCAGGGATGCTGCTTTTGAACAGAACTATGCTCAGAACAATAGTAACTCAGTATGTAGGGACTGAGTCGCCATACCACCTCAGTATGTATGAGTCTGAGTCTGACTAGCTATAGTGCCTCACTTGCCCTCCTAACATTACCAGAGTAACAAGTGAATTGGCGCCCCAGAACACAACACTCTCGACCCTTTCAGGGATCGCGGTAACAGGACACACCATTTCACTCTCTCACTTGTACACAATTAGATAACCAGAAGACACAAAGGAAGTTTAGAATATTTATTTATACTATTGTGCTCTGTAATGCCGTATAACTGCAACAATTAGAAACAAATGCATTCTAAAAATACTGTTAGCATGGTTAATAATCCATATATCCTGAAAATCCCTGTCATTTTATAGGACACATAATCTAAACCCCTCCTCCCTTGCTAGGGAAGCCAAATCTATATATATCAAAGATCTCTGGGATTACTAGTGTCACGTCCTTTAGGCTAGTCCTGTCATGTATACCCCTGTTACATACATTTGTCCCATCCACATGACAATAACGATTCAAAATAGGTCACCTTTTACCTAGTAGCGTACTCCTGACTCTTTGACACCAGACTCTCGGTACTCTATCATAATCCCTGTACCTGACGTACATAAACATGTCCTCCGGCACGGCAGAATTATTCTGTATAAGGGTCACCACTTTTTTTATCCTTGGCCAAAAGCCAGCTGTGCATGATTGCACTTGTTTAGAAAAGCATTGGGGATTGTTTTCAAAACATTTATGATTGTTTTCAAAACATCCATGATTGTTTTGAAAACATATTGATTCTAGTAAAAACCCTGGAGTAACCACTTTAGTATAAAAGACCCTCACTCCCCCCTACAAATTGGAGGAGAATTCCTTCCAAGCTGAGACGGGGTCCTGCATGCTGAATCTTCGACACGCAGCGGGCTGTCATCCTCGAAGCAGAGATGGGGTCCTTCATTCTCAACACATCAGGTGAGGGGGGTGGTTCATCCCTAGAGATTTCTTGGCTACAGATACACATAGCTACACGCATATACATGCTACACATACAGATCTAGGCTAGGTACATTTAGGCAAATTACTTAGGGCGCACATTTTAGGAATATGCAAATGCTACTGTTTTTATCTGAACTGCTTATGTTCATCTTATTAGCACTATGGTAGAAATGTATCTACTATTTACTATATTGGAACTAGCAATCTCTTTCGTATGCTTTTCGGAACAGAGACGGCGCTGGTTATGGCAGTGGAGGAACTCAGGATAATCCTTGATGCAGGGGGGAAGGCCGCCTTGATCTTGTTAGATCTTTCGGCGGCCTTCGATACTGTTAACCATGAGATCTTAGCCAGTAGACTAGCAGAGATGGGGTTCCAAGATTCCTCACTAACTCTTCTGTCATCCTACCTAGCAGACAGAACCTTTTCGGTGGAACTGGGAGACTCTGCTTCTAAGTCCTTCAAACTGCCTTGTGGGGTACCGCAGGGGTCCTCACTTAGCCTCACCCTTTTCAATTTATATGTGGCTCCCTTGGCCTCCATTATTAGACAGTGTCGTTTTTCAGCTGTCTCGTATGCAGATGACACACAGGTGGTGGTGTCTGTCTCAAATAATATGGAGGAGACAGCCGACTGTTTCAATCACTGCATGACGCAGGTGAATGAATGGATGCAGTCCAACTGTTTGAAGCTAAATGGTGAAAAAACTGAAGTTATGCTGCTAGGATCCAACCCTTCCTTCTGGTCGCCGAGATGGTGGCCTGATAGTCTGGGCAACTGCCCAACCCCAGTCTCTAAGGTCAAGAACCTGGGGTTTGTCTTTGATGATAAACTAACTTTTAACGCTCAGATCAATAAGCTAACTTCTACCTTTTGGCTCATTATAAAAATGATTAGGAAAATTCGTCCCTTCATCCCTCCTGAGGCATTGAAGACATTAGTTACAGCTCTGGCCCTTTCCAGACTGGACTATGGCAATGCCCTCTATGTAGGGATGCAATCACAGCTGTTACTGAAACTGCAGAGACTGCAGAATGCAGCAGCAAGATTGATACTTGACATCCCCAGACATGAGCCTGTCGTCCATAGACTAGGAGCCCTACATTGGCTCCCAGTGGCCAAAAGGATTATTTTCAAATCCCAATGCCTGGCCTTCAAAGCTTTAGAAGGCACTGGCCCGCAGTTTTTGAAGACGCATTTGAAATGGTATACACCAGGTAGGAGCCTAAGATCGGCTCACTCTAAACTGTTACAAACACCCAAGTTCAAGCAGGTCCGGTGGGGAGGAAGAAGTTTCCTAGTGGGAACAATTAAAATCTGGAACCTCCTCCCAATCTCTATCAAGAGCAGCACTTCGCTTATGTCTTTCAGAAGAGCATTGAAGACCTGGCTCTTCGCAAACAGACTTGGCGCATAATTTGCATTACAACTATACTGTCCTACTGGCTCTAGCGCCAAGACGCCCTTGGGCATTCGTGCGCTGTATAAATCCAAAAATCAAATCAATCAGATGTATACTTCTGTCTTCTGATCATCGCAGCACATATGTTTTACACCAGGCTGTCGCTGGACCAATAAATTCTTATTTGAAACGTCCTAATCACCATCCTGTGTATTTTCTGAGAGCAAGCAAGCACGAGTGTCTGAGCGAAAAGTGCTGTACAGTTTTCCACAATCACTGAGGAATCAGGGTTGTCATGTTCAGTGGTTGCCAGAGACTACCTACACCACTGTAGAATACAGGGGGGTGGTAGTGGCACTGCAGAGCTAGCTGGTCTAACGGCTGACATATCCTGTGGGGGTGTCTGGAAGCGGTAGGGACACCAATCCCTCAGTTTAGGTCATCCAAAACGCTCAGGTCCTCAGGGTTTCCTAGTAACTACACGCCAACGTTCGTTTGGCTCTTATATTAATAGTGAAAATCTCAGTTGTTCAGCCATGCTTTCTCAGAAAGCCCTACTCACACCTTTCAGAGACGTATGAAGTGGGAAGGGGAATCCGCCTTTGCTGAGCAGATATTCTCTGTGTATTGGCTGAAGGTTTAGCAAGCTTGTAAGGCTTAACGGTTCCCCACATTGAGCAAAACCCTACCTCTTAACTTGCTATTCTCTTCTAAAATGACTGACCCCGCGAATAGCTCGGGGGAAGAAGAATTGGCTAACACTCTTAACATTACAGAAAACTGCAGATAGGCAGCGACTAAGAAATTGTTAGAACATGGCGTACACTTAACAGGTGGCTGTGTTACCTTTGTGATTGAGGCACACAAGGTGTTCGGATCAGAGGTATTCGATTCTTGGGTTCAGTTCCCACCTGCAGATCTGGTGACTAAATTGTTCCAGACATACATTGTAGTTGAACCATCAGATGAATACATTCCATACGAAGACATTGAAGTCCAGTTAACTTACCAGCAACACAGAAACTGGTTTAAATGCACCCTCCCACACTCAACATCTGTTGTGAGACTCAGTCCACTCAGCATAGAAGAAGCGACCTGGCCGGTCTTAGCGACATATACTCCACATCCAGAGATAGACACTACTAGTGGATGAAGTCCGTGCAATATACAGAGACATAGTCAGGCTATACAGACACATTGTCCAGTTCGTCATGCGAAAATTAACAGTCCAACCTGCGAGAAATTCTCCAGCTGGTCCACATCAGACCACACCTACAATTAACCCACAGACACTGAAATCAGTAATAGGGACAATTCCTTCCAAACGGGAGCAAATTCTGTTCTGGATAGCACAAAAAATAGCACAGCTGGAAGCAGTATTTCCGCATATGGGTCCACAGGAAAAACATAGAATGCTAACAATTTGCTTGCCAATGGGGATGGTTCCCTCGATTGAGCATTGTACCACTTGGGGAACAATCTTTGCTGCCATTTACATCAGAGTACACGGTACCCCTTCCTTAGCAGTTGCTCCTGATGTATTCAAACAGATACAGAACGAGTACGTGGCAGGACCTGCCCTGGACTTGGGAATGAAACTGATGGGTAATTTTGCCCAAGTCTCTGCAATCATGCTGAGCAACATAAAGGGGGAGGCAACAGCAGAGGCCATACACAGCCGCCTAAGGGAAACAGCTCCTATTAATCAGAATCAGAATTACCAAAAAGTATTGAAGAAACCTATGCTGCATTAGGTAGAGATAATTTGGGAACCAAAGCCGGGAAGCCCCAAATGGGTGGTAGTCCCGACAAGGACATCTCGAAGCAAGCACCGGCTTCTTCTAAAATGAAATGGGAAAACAAAAATTCAAAAAAGAATAATTCAGAAAAAAATTCACGATCAATGGGTGGGTCTCCCCAATGGGAGTCCTCTGAAAAGAGGTACAACCTTAGGAATCGTGATAACATTAGAAAACCTGATAGGTATCAGGACACTAATAAATGTTCCTGTCATTCCTTTCAGGGTTCATCAAAAAATTCAGAGAGGGACAGGCGATCAGAACAAAAGCAAGAAGATTGACCAAAGACAAAAAGGGAAACACATCGCACTTCAGATTATATTATCAAACAGGAAAAGAAACCTAAAGCAAAACCTCAATTCATAAAGAAGAAAGTAGCTGGCTTAAAAATTAGACATGCCCTGGTTACTGAGGACTCAGCTTCTGAACGGGGAATGGGCTCTGAAGATGCTAGACAGTGCGGCAAAAGTAACAATAGCTCACCGGAACCTGAAGGATTTTCTGGTGACAGCAGTCTTGAATGAGTACTGAGTTTGTGATGGAGTGCCCAAAAGGGGAAAGCGTCATTTTGCCTGCTGTCTCCGACCTCGTTCCAGAATCTTTAAAACATTCATACTCGCAGGAGTGGCCGCTAGCACTAGCTCCGGCATTATACCGCAACCATGTAGGGTGGGACATGGAGTCTACCCCCCCCCCCCACGAAATCCCATTAAAATCTACTCCGAATCCACGGAGTCAGTACCCTATAAAAAACGATGCAAAAAGACAGGTCAAAGAAATTGTAGACCAACTCGAATCCCTAGGTGTAATTGAGACTTGCTCTAACAAGTACTCTTGTCAGACCTCTATTATTTTGCTGATGGCCTCAAAGGGCTCTTCTTAACAGGCTGTTCCACAACAAATAGTCTTTCAATTCAAGATTGTACAAAATTCATTAATTTTTACAACAATTGTTTTCATTTTTATATATAGTCAACATTTTCTCATATTTTATACATTTGTGTAGTTTTTTGTTGAAAACAACAAACAATGCAGACATATACAGTTAATTACAATTATCAATTTGGTAGAAAACATGTCATGTTTCACATAAACCAAAAACATATTCTTTACAGATAAAATACATGGAAAGACATGATAAATCACTGTATGAATTCATACATACAACTCCAAAAATTCAAACCATCAAGTAATCACTCTCACCAATCAGAACACTCTCGCACAGGCAACACACTCACACACAGAAAACAATCCTAGGAAAACTTCTGCTTGTTCATATGACATACACTGATGGTAGTACTGTGGATTGACTCAATCTCTAAATTTTCCACTATTGTGTTGTCTTAAGGAGGTTTCCCACATACGGTCAAGGCACGTTTCGGTGGATGTAAATTACTACCAACTTCATCAGGACCACTGTTAGTAGTTCACTTTTCAAATGTGTGGACTGGGGTTCTCTGTGAAATAATGAAAAAAATATTAGATTGTTCATTTACGGAAGGAACTGCCCAGGGCAAACTAAGTCAAAAGATAGTTCAATTATAATGGATGGCATCCTTTGGTGCAAAAGACCTTACAGCTGCTTTTGTCTGTAATCCAAAAAGTGATCACCGTGCTGTGCGTTTTTATCTGTATTCACCCTGTAGTGCCCTTATGAGTGCTCAAAAGTGCTGTTCCATGCCACAAGCCTGAGTGAAAAGAGAGAAGAAAAAGCAAGAAAAAGTGTGAGAAAGGAACAAGAGGGGATGAAAATTAGAAAGAAAGAAAAAGTGAAGAAAGGAAAAGAAAAGGAGAAGATAAGAGGGGAAGAAAACATAGAAAAAAAGGAAAAAAGAGAAAAAGAAAATATCTTTCATCTGGCACCATATTGTGCAGAGAAGGGAGTCTTCGCTCCTATAGGTACATGTCTGTGGCTCACAGGTCGCAGGCATTGGTGGTGACACTTTTGTTAAATGAAATGCGTTGCAAGACAGACGGTTACTTATTACTCTGATGTGGAATTAGCTTTATGATACATCAGTATCCGGCTCTGTAAGGTAACATTAATGGAAGAAGCTCTCTGAATTTAAATGTAATTTACTTTATCAAGTGACATGTGGGTGTTATTTAATTACTCTAAGGGTCTTACCTTCATGCTGTGCAGTGATTCTGCTACATCTAATCAAAGGAAATATCCAAAGTCAGTCTTATGAGCTTGGTCTTGCCGCACTGTAGCAATTTTTTAATTCTGTTGGGTGACAAAGTAAGAGATTTGATATTATAGTTGCCCCTGGGCCTATATTACATGGACTTGCAGTTGTTATCGCTATAATTGTACTGTGGCACAAGTGCCTCTTAAGATTGCAGTTTGTGTGGAGCCTCTCTCATAGGTTTCTCTATGGCACCCAGGAATTAGTAATGCATCACCCCTAACTATGCTTGTAGGCATAGCTAACAACAGATAACGATTGGTGATCTGTCCCTGGAATTAATGGCGGTCTGATATTCTCGAGTGGTGCAGCTCGTGTAACCCTAAGGAGAATCCTACTGAGATATGCGGTGGCACCATCCACGGTGTTATTAAGGACTACCACAGTGTTTTGTGGCAAGAGATGTATGATGGGGGGCGTGGCCGACCAGCAACCAAGATGTCCGCGTCGGAGTAGAGCACTGCAACTCGAAAACCAAAACCCCTTAAATCCGTCAAAAATATCTGATTAATCCCGAAGATAAAAGTGTTCCTGTGGTTCCCGGTCCCTCGGAAAGACTCGCTCACGAAACTGCGTTCCTGAGACCCCGCTGGGCTGCGAAATAGCTTGAGGGCTGTGACCGGCGATGGGGGCCTACTGAGCCTAGTGATCGCGTGAACTGCAACTGCGGAGGGCCGCAAGAGATGCATGGAGGCCGAGACAGCCGACAGCGAACAGCGACGTCCTCTGTGGGGCTTCCCCCATCCTCTCCCGGAGCAGACTGCAATATGACCAGCACTTAGAGACGGCACGGCACAACGAGGCACGGAATCCACCCGCGTCACGGGGAGGTGGACGCCATTACTGAAGAGAGCTCGGAGGACCTGCAGAGCTGGGTCTGGCACACCGGAGTGATCCGTAACTCCTGCAAGATCGACGATAGGGGCAGCGGGATCTTAGAGAGCGCACCCTCCCTCTCCCCTTCATCCTCCCTCCTCGAGACAATAAGGCGCTGGCTGCAGGCAGAAGCGGCGGAGATGGACTAGGCTGCTGTACCAGGCTGGAAATTCAGCTGATTTGCGGCTGACACACGGAAAGGGAGAAATTGAACAAAGGCAGTAAATAGGCCTTACAGAGGGCTGATTAGATACGTAGCGGCAAATTGTGATGCCCCCGGGGGTGGCATCATACAGGCGGCACAGTGCGGAGGAGAGCAGTGGTGCGGCAGGAAGGGCTTTCTTTGTTTAATGTACCCTGTTTGAGCACAGAACCGGGGCCCCCATGAGGTGCTGAACAGCTGGGGCGTACAGTTAACACCGTGGTTGAATGGCCGCAGACACACAGGTGGTTGCCGCGACTATGGCCTCTCTTAGGGGCTAGAGTATGAACTGGACTACTCCCAGGAGGCAAAACTGGTATCGGGAGACTGGATCATATTAAAAAACGACGGTAAGGACGGCAGAATCTTCGAGGAGAGCGTGCCATCTCCCCTCCCCCTCCTCCTCGCCTGCCCCTATCGAGACTTACCACATGGGGCTGGCCGCAGGACAGGGTTGTAGGGGTGAGCCAGGCTGGAGTTGGGAGACCGTCATAGGCCACACAGAGGGGCGGACAGATATTCTGTGGTAAACTGAGAGGTCCCAGGGAGGAATACCAGACTGGCGGCATTGAAAGGAGGAAGCTGGTGGGGCAGTAAAAGTTGGTTTATCTGTTCGCCGTAACACGTTTGAACACAAGACCGGAGTCCCTCAAAACTAAGGCATATTCTGGGGTGTGGGGGGAAAAGCACTGTGGATGATCAGATGTAGATATATCGGTGGTCACTGTAACTATAGCCTTTCCCCTGCGCCGCGGGAAGAATCGGATTACCTTCAACAGCCACAACTCATACCAGGCCTTAGTGGTGGGTGGTTTGACATGGGTGAGAGTGGGACCCGCTCGGGAGGACTCTACCATGTCGACACTAAAAGGGTCCAAACAAATGCATCAAGCCAAACTAGATAAATATGCACATTCTAAGTCAGAAAATATGGATGAGAAAAACAAAGCACAAGGGGCGAAGAAACAGTCGGATGATGGTGCCCCTACCCTCCAAGACATTATGGAGGCTATACAGGGGGTCCGTACAACTCTTGAACAAAAAATTGATTCGGTGACAACGGAGGTTACCCTAATGCACGCAGACCTACGCACGTTGGGGGAGAGGGTGAAAGTAACAGAAGACTCTGTCGCTGAGCTGCAATCCTCCACTAAAACATTAGAACGAACAGTGAAGAAACTTCAATTGACGACAACGGATCTGGAAGCCAAGCTTGAAGATTATGAGGGGCGGGCGCGCTAGACTAACGTTCGAATCTTGGGAGTTCCGGAACGGGCGGAGGGACAAGCCGCGGATTTATTTGTGGAAGACCTAATACAAAATCACCTGCAACTCCGCTCTCTCTCCCAATACTTCTCTGTAGAACGTGCCCACAGAGTGCCAGGGGGTCCCCCAAAACCTGGCACACCCCCACGTCCTATCCTGGCCAGAATATTCAACTGCAGGGAGAGAGACGTAATTCTACAAACAGCGCGCACTGCCCCTCCAACGAAGTTTGAGAACTCCACGATCACATTCTTCCTGGACTTTACGATTAAGGTCCAGAAAATGAGAAGATCCTTCTTGGAGGCAAAAAGAGCGCTTCGTGAAAAGAACATTAAATATGCAATGCTCTTCCCGGCGAAGCTGCGAGTGATGGCAGACGGGAAAGGTTGGTTCTTTCTGACCCCAGAGGAAACATGGGACTGGCTGGAGGGGTGGCAAACCCATGGAACTCAAAGGAATAACTTGCAAAGGCATGTGAAGGGCAAGAAAGTCGGCAAGATGTCCGTGAACTCAGAGACGGCCCTCGAAAAGACACGGGTCAAAATGATGCAGCTAGGCAGAGTAGAGGGTCCCTAGAAAATCACTGATCTTCGAATGATAAGCTGGGAGCAGAAAGAGGCTATTCGATGTCCAATGGAGAAGCTGAAGACTGCTAAGTAACTCGATTGTTGGAGAGGAGGGTAAATTGTGGAACTGTTGGACTCTTGGGCTCTTTGTTATTAACGTGAAGCTGAGTGCCTAGGAAAATTACAAGAGGTATGCTGGGTATTACTGTTTTTGATATAGACACAAACATAAGGGCGTTAATGACATTGAATTGGGGGAATCTACGATTTTTGGCTTGGGTTTGACTGGGCCACATTCCCCTATGCAAGGTTTGATGGGGTTGGGCATACAGGTGCTCTGCAAAGTTGGGGGGTGGGCAGTTTGGAGTCCACGTTGCAGGGAGGCAGGGAGGGGGGTGGGTTTGGGTGGATCCCTAAGGGATTGTTATGGTATTGTTGAATGTGGTTTAGAGTAATAATTGTTGACAGTGCATGGGAAGTACATGATCTAGCAGTAGACCGACCGACATTAAGACAGGCCGGACAGCTGGCCACTACGCCGCTGCTTACACACGGAGAGGAGGAAGATGGGGGTCCGTGTGTACATTATCTCTGTGAACTTCCGGCGTTAAGTACACCAACCAAATGACCAAAGACCGGGGGGAGAATCCACGACTGGGCCGCATCAAAATACTTTCGTGGAATGTTAATGGGTTGGGAGACAGAATAAAGAGGGGAATTGTTCTGAAATATGTAAAGAGACAGGCCCCTGACGTGGTGTTACTGCAGGAAACCCACATACAAGGTACCTCTTATTGCGCTCTGAACAGATGGGGGTATAAACCTAGTGGCCCACGCAGGATACACGAAGGGATCGAGAGGGGTGGGGATTCTTCTTCCCAATTCGTTCCCTTTCCAGGTTCAATCTGTGACACATGACACCAAGGGTAGGTTCATGACCCTGTTGGGTACATGGGAGGGCAGATTACTCAACATTATATCTCTTTACGTTCCGCACCGACTGCACTCCCCAGCCCTGGCCGATCTGGGAACACATTTGCTTAAATTGCCTGAGGGGGAATCGTTGATTGGGGAGAATTGTAATGCTGCCTTGAATGGGGACTTGGATAGGAGTCCACCGAAACAGAGAGAGCCGGCTGGAAGAGCGCTAGGAGAATTTTTAAAAGCAATGGGCTTGATGGATGTTTGGAGAGCGTACAACCCGTCATCCCTCCAATATACCTTCCACTCGGGAGTATATGGGAGTCTGTCAAGAATAGACTATATATTCGGTAGAGCCGAACAGCTCTCTATGTTCGGAGAAGTGGCACACCTACCCAGAGGTATCTCAGACCATTCTCCAGTTGTAGTTACCTACGGAGGTAACCCCTCCGCCAAGAGACACGAGATGACACTTAATCCCTGGTATTTAAGAATACCGACTATACGGGAGGGGCTTATTGGAGCGCCAGAAAATTATTTTAAAAAAAATAAGGGGTCGGTTGATGCAGCCTCCACGCTATGGGAGGCATATAAAATGGTGATCAGGGGGCAGGGAGTATCAGTAATTGCGGGATACAAAAAAGAAAGCGAAAGCAGGTACGTACAATAGAAGAAGAAATCTCCCAGTTAGAAGGCGAGCTAGTGAACCTGGCAACCCCCGAAGTTAAACACAGATTGCTCCTAAAACAAAAAGAATATAGAGACATTGCCGAAGAGGCGGCTAAGGCTCATTACCGGGCCACGCAATGTCGTGTATACGAGACAGGGGACAAAGCGAGCAAACTCCTGGCATGGCTGGACAAGCGTGAGCAGGCCTCCAGATGGGTGTTTGAGACTGTGACGGAGGGGGGGGACCGACTCAAAGATAGGAACAGTATAGCAGTGGCCTTCGCAGAACACCTTCAGGGGTTTGTTAAAGCGTGACTACTCACCCGTAAGGGTCTCAAGGCGCTAAATCCTTACATTGATATACGAGCCCTCAGGTACACATTCTAACGGAGAAGCGAGGGTGTTGCTGGCCACACTTAAACTCCCTGTTTTGGACGACACAGAGGTTGAAGAGCTAGAAGAGCTAGAGTTAGATCTTACTAAAGAAGAAGTGACCAAGGCAATTGGAGCATTACAATCCGGAAAAGCAATGGGACCAAGTGGTCTTCCTGTTGAGTTATTTAAAACGAATGCATCAACTATTGCCCCCTACTTGATAGATATGTATGAAGAAAGTGTTGCTAAGGGGATCCTCCCTGAAACACAATGGATGGCCAATGTGGTAGTGATCCATAAGAAGGGAAAACCTCCTGAGCGATGCGGGTCATACCGACCGATTTCGTTGCTAAACACAGAAGTGAAGATCCTGGCAAAAATCTTGGCCATGCGGTTGTCAACCTTACTCCATAAATTGATTCATCCTGATCAGTCCGGCTTTATGCCGGGCAGGAATACTGCACTCAATCTTCGACATCTTAATGGGGTATTGGGCAGGGCGGGGACCATAAAAGAGGATGCAGTGATAATGTCCCTGGATGCCAAAATGGCTTTTGATCTGATTGAATGGCCCTACTTGTTTGCGGTGCTTGAACGTTATGGCTTCGGACTGAAATTCCTGTCATGGGTGCGGCTCCTTTACTCGGAGCCCCTGGCGAGAGTGACGGTAAATGGGGGCCGGTCGGCAACCTTCACCTTACAGAGGGGGACGAGACAGGGATGTCCACTTTCCCTGCTGATATTTGCTCTGGTCCTTGAACTTTGGCAGTTTGGATTAGAGGAGACCCCCTTATAAGGGGACTAAATTGGACAGCGGACTGGGAGGATAGAATCTCCCTTTATGCCGATGATATTTTACTTTATGTGGCCAAACCATATTTCTCAATACACAGAATACTACATATATTCACCCTTTTTCAAAAATACTTCGGTTATACCATAAATTGGGATAAATCACTTATCTACATACTTTCAGGGAAGAGTTTTAGGTTGCCCATACATTGCGGTGCTAGGGTTGTCACTGAGGGCTTTCGATACCTGGGGATCTATGTCATGACAGATCCAGTGGTATTTTATGATAACAACTTGGCCCCCCCGCTCCGATGCTTACAAGACGATGTGCAGCATTGGAAGACCTTGCCACTCACGTTACTGGGTAGAGCGGCGTTATATAAAATGATGGCTCTGCCCCGATTTGTTTACGCTGTACACAACACACCTTACCCTGTCCCAATCAGATATTTCCAGGCCATGGAGTCAGAAGTCCGGACCCTTCTCTGGAACAATGGGACCCCCCGCATCTCATTGATAAAGCTCATGAAAAGCTGGTACGATGGCGGAATTGCCCTCCCAGCAATCAAAAGTTACTACTGGGCCTCCCAGTTAACAGTCACAAATCACTGGGTACACTGGCCAGTGACCGAATCTGCTTATAGGATGGACAGATACAATATGACAGCAGGGTCTTATCAAAGGGCATTATATGGAGGAAGGAAAAATGAACCAGTATATACCCCAAACGCGACCATAGTTATAGTATGGCACGCGGCGACGTCCGCTTTGGGATGGAAAAACAAGATTACACAGGCTACCCCCCTTTTCGAGACAGATCGTTTGGGGCTCCTGGCAAAAAGTTCTGGATTCGATAAATGGGACCTCATTGGGCTTTCAAGAGTCGGGGATGGTTTGGGCGGGAGGTAGAGTGGTTCCTTTCAGTGACCTTCAACGAGATTATGAGCTAAGCGCGAGGGAAACTTTTAGATACTTCCAAGTCCGGAACGCGCTATATAAGGCAGTCCCTAAGGGTACGGATCTTCCGGCCGCCTCACCACTGGAGGACAGACTCCTTGATGATTATCTAAAGGAAAAAGCAATCTCCTTGACTTACAGGAAGATATTAAATAATACACCAGATGTGCTGGGGAAAATCCAAGCCAAGTGAGTGGATGACGTGGGTGATTTAGATGATGAAGAATGGCAGGATGCATTGGCATCCCCTCGTGAGGTGGCAATTCGGTCCAGGTTCAAGTTAATTCAGCTTAAGCTCCTACACAGAGTATATTAAACCAGTGTAGCGCCGGTTAAAATGGGTACTATAAGCTCCTCTCTATGCCCCAGAGGTTGTGGTCAGGTTGGGACGTATTTACACCAGTGGTGGTATTGCCCGATTGTGCAGTCGTATTGGGAGAAAATATCCTCAAAAATGTGGGAAGTCTGCGGGAAAGCTATGGAAGTCACGCCCCGGTTGTGCCTTCTCAATATATGGGATGCAACTGATCTGACGTCAAAAGAGAGGATCTGGGCCTCCCTTGGAAGTGTGGTGGCAAAACGTAATATAGCAAGAACTTAGAAGGGAGCCACAACGCAGCGGCTCTGTGACTGGGAGGCCGACATGGATTGGTGCATGCAGACGGAGAGGGTGATATAAGAAGGGAGAGGGTGCCCGCAAAATTGGACTAAGATTTGGGGGGCGTGGAATAAAAGTAGAGGAATGTTGTGTGTACCGTTTAATGATCCCCCCCTGCAGGAATGAATAAATCCTGGGATATAGGCGGTCACGAAGTAGAGATGATGGTATGTAATAAATGGAAAATGTTGGTCTGTGGCAACGAAATGATGGAAAATGTACAAATGCACTGTATCACTTTATTGTCAACTGTTATTAGTCTGTTTTTTTTATTCAAAAAAAGATTTTTTTTATAAAAAAGAGATGTATGATGGTCTGATGGAGATTTGGGGAAAATGATAAGAATCCCATCCTAAGCGATAGATGCCCGTACACTAAATAGGCACAATGGTAAAGGAGTAAAAATTACCCACCCGCATTACGCAGCTAAAACCTTTACGTTTATTAGCCTGGCACTTACTAGTTTGTTCTGTAGGCGGCTATCGGCGTGTCTGGCTCCCGGCCTGCTCGGGTACAAACATGTCTGTTTGTGAAGACACTACTTTTATAATCCGCCGGCCCTGATTTAAAAATTGGTCATGTGATATAAAATGAGTCAAGTGTCATCTGACACTGACTGCCGTCGGATCATTGGCAGTATTGTGTGCAGCGTCTGAAGTGTGGGCGCCATCTTGGACTGGAGTCCGCGCCTATTAATGTGACAAAGTGTACATAATTTTTTACTTTTGCGTTGCTGTATGCCCTGCTTACCCCTGAATATTGCAGACTCATCACAGAGAGTGAGTCCCTGAATCTTGTATGATAAGTGCGACAAGATTATCTTACATCATCTTGAACTGTGAGCCGCACCTACTAGTATGATGGGGTGTACATCGTTTATGCATTTACGTTGCTATGTGCCCTACTTTTTCCTGGACTTAAAAAAATACGGTAAACTCTTTGCAGAGAAGGAAAATTAGTACCTCCTTCTTATATTGTGTTTATAACAAGATCATCCTCATTTACCTGATTTGGGCACCATCTTGGAGTGGCCCAAACTTGAGAGAGCCTCTGGATCGAATATCTAATTCATCCATTACATTGTTATTAGTGACACATGCATGAGGCTTTTATTGCACTCCGTGTAGTTCTTGTCATATGTTATGCGATCCCCGACAAATACCACGTTTGGGCGCCATCTTGAAATGGCCTACACTAAAGGGAGCTTTGTGATTTGAAATCTAGTTCACGTGTGTCACGTCATTAATATCTCCCCATATAAGAGAAAAGATAATCCCTAATTTATGTGAAGTCCATGGGAGTGTCTATCCTTGTGTGGTCACACTTATCCACAATATCTCATCATTGAGACCTCAATGCACTGTGCCCACAGTAAAAATCCAAAATGTCTCCCTTTCTTTGCAGACTTTCTCAAGCAGACTTCCTGGCTTAATTTTATATTTCTCCAGGATAAGCCATTTCAGATCATCGCCAGTGTGTTGGAGATCAAGGCAGTGTCTAACCAGCGGTGCCTGCAGTTTGTGCGTTCTAATTGCCGATTTGTGTTCTGAGTAGCGAATGCGACATTCTCTCCCTGTCTCTCCTATCTACCCTAGGCCACAGGGGCAGAGAATAAGATAGAAAATATTGGTGCTTCTGCAGTTTGTCATATCTCTCAGCTGTCCTGTTTTACTCCCATAACTCCATTGCTGAGTAGTAATGGCGGAAACACATGCATGGCAATTGCCACATATGTGGTTCCCTTTAATGGGGGAGAAACCATCAATCACCTCCTGCTGCCTGCCTTTCTTTGATGGTAGTCTGCTATGCACTAGTTTGTCTTTAAGGTTGGCATTCCTCCTGTATGCTACAGTAGGTTTCTGTAATTGTTCATCTTCCATATTGATATTAAGGATCTTCCAGTTTTTGTCAAGGATTTGCTTTATTTTATAGTTGATGTTAGAATGATTAACGACACATACTAGTTTTTCTTGTTGTTGTTTCATTTGTCCTGAAATGAGTGTATCCCTGTTTTATTATTTTGCTAGCTTAAAAGCTTGTCTTACTAAGCGTTTAGGGTAGCCTCTAGCTAGTAGTCGTTTTTGCAATTGCTCTGCATGTGCCAAATATTCCTTGATGTTAGTGCAATTGCGCCGTATTCTTAGAAACTCACCAAACGGTATGGACTCCTTCTGACAGTGTGGATGGAAGCTACTGTGTTCTAAAATGGTGTTCTTCGCCGTTGGTTTCCTATATAGGCTCACCTGCAAGATATCTTCTGCACCTGTGATCCATATATCGAGAAATTCAACTTTCTCCTTACTGTACTTAACTGTAAATTTAAGGTTCTCATCACTAAGATTTAACCATGTGATGAAATTCAAGAGTTCGGTTTCCTCGCCCGTCCAGATAAAGATGTCATCTATGAACCTGTGCCAACACTGTATGTTTTCATAGAAGGGTGCCACTTCGTTAAAAATGTGTTTATGTTCATATTCTCCCATGAAAATGTTGGCTACACTAGGGGCACAAGAGGCCCCCATGCTGGTCTCCTTAATGTGTTGGTACAGGGTATCGTCAAATTCAAAGTAGTTGTTATGCAAGACAATATCTAGGCATTCTAAGATAAATGAGTTAGGTCTTTCCCCAGGAATTCTGGCCAAAAGAGTTGCCATAGACTCCATGGCCAGGCCCTGGGGAATGTTGGTATATAATGACCCTATGTCTAGAGTGACGAGGAACTGTAGCTCTTTTTTATATGGCAAGTGTTCTATTTTCGCTATCATATGCCCTGTGTCTCTAATGTAGGATGCATACTGTGTTGTAAGTGGGCATAGGAAGGCATCCACATATTTCGAAAGAAGCTCTGTACTCGAGTTTATAGAAGATATGATCGGTCGCAATGGGGGATCATGAGTGTCCTTATGTGTTTTAGGGACTCCGTATATTGCGGGAGTCACAACGTCGATTTTGTTGAGGAAGTCCCACTCTCTTTTACAGATATGTCCATCCATCAAGGCTCTTGATGTGATGGTTTCTAGTTGTACCTTCAATTGTTCCAAAACTGCTCTGTTTACTCTTTTATAGTGTTCTGGGACTTCTAACATGGATGTGATTTTAGCCATGTAGTGTTGAGTGTCCATGACCACTATGCTCCTTGCTTTATCACACGGTTTGATCGTGATGTTGGTGTTGTTTTGCAGGTGTCTAAGTGCCTCCATTTTCTGGGCAGTCAAATTGGGTGTAACAGGAGGAACATGCTTAGTGATGCGTTGCAGAACTCTAAGTGCTGATATTTAAAAAGTAGCCACATCTGGGCCCACCATTTCTAAAGTTGGTATACATTTGAAGGGGGCCTGCACCCAGAAAGGTTTGTCTCTTGTTCTCGCTGACTGTTTTGCTCAAAGAATTTTTTTAATCTCACTTTGCGAAAAAAGGTGAAGATATCTTGGTTTAATCTGAATAAGTTGTTCACGGGTGCTAGGAACAAAGGAAAGGCCTTTGCTAAGAAGGGTACTTTCCTCCTCTGTGAGGTCATGATTGGACAGGTTAAAAATCGGGATGGTGTCTACGTCACCACCACACAGTCACTTCAAGTTCTCCAGTATTGCTGGTTGCTTGTCCTCATATATGGTTGTGGATGTTGAGGCTCCACTTGCTGATACTGGTTCCTCTCCTGTCTCTGATATCTCTTGCGGCCCCTGGCACGGCCCCTCTGTAAAAAAGGGGACTGTGCTTGATGGTAATAATAGTCTCCTTGTTGGCCTCTTTGGTTTCTAGGGTTAAAGGTAGCTCCTTCACTAGGTCCTGGGCAGTCACCTTCAGAGTCAGTGAAAATGTTGACTATATATAAAAGGGAAAACATTTGTGATAAAAATTAATGAATTTTTTACAATCTTGAATGGAAAGACTATTTGTTGTGGAGCAGCCTGTTAAGAAGAGCCCTTTGAGGCCATCAGCAAAGTAATAGAGGTCTGACAAGAGTACTTGTTAGAGTATTTGTTGTTTTTCCCATTACTCTTGGACCTTTAGGTACATATTGGGGGTACCTTTTTTGGATATGTAATTGAGACTTGCACCTCACAGATGAATAATCCTTTTTTTCCAGTAATGAAACCTAACAACACATATTGTCTAGTTTTAGATTACCGACATTTAAACACATGCACACAAACATTTGTGGCTCAAAATGCACACATTGCCACATTAATGAATAACATTGTGCGGAAAAAATAACAAACAACATTAGATATCTCAAATGGATTCTTCTGCCAAAATATAGCTCCAGAAAGCAGATATTTGACAGCATTCTCTGCCCTAGGCACTCAGCGAAATGTTTGTTGTTTGCCTCAGGGGTAGAAGAACAGCCCGGAGCTATTCTCGGCAAGAGTGTCAGAATTATTACAAACATGTGACGAGGAGGCTGTGTCCTATGTAAATTATATCTACCTGACGGACGATGAATTACTTGAACATTTGTGCAGGGTGAACAACATAATTGTGGGATTCGCCAATTTGGGCTTCAAATTTAATTTAAAAAAATCTAAAATTGCCTATCTCAATGTCCTGTTTTTGGGATATGAACTGTCAAGTGAAGGCAAGAGCCTGGCAGCCAACTTTTTAGAAAAGTGAGCGCTGCTCCAACCTCCTAAGACTCTCAAAGGTTTGCAATCCATACAAGGATTTCTAAATTTTGGCAGAACATACATTCTCGATTATGCAGAAAGAGTAAAACCTTCCTCCGAATTAATTAGACCTGATTTCACACCACATCAGTGGACACAGCAACACACAGATACGCTACGTTCAGTTCAGGCTGACATGATAGCATCTAAACATTTGCACACACGTGTAAATACCACTAACTTGGTGATCTGGGTCGTCCCCGGTTTATCAGGATATACTTACCTCACTTTCAATGAAGGTGAGACAGTTCCAGTTGCATACAAATCACATTTATACACAAATGCTGCAATGCCATTTGCGGCAACAGAAAAAATACTGACCGCAGTACAGACTGCTGTAGTGAGAGAAGAGCACTAGCACAGGGGAAAGGCATTATTGTTGTATCCCCGGTACCAACTTTAGAAGCTGTTACCAAAGCAAGCATTCCAAATGCAGAAGCACTACATCTGCGATGGGTACAATGGGCTAATTCTCTCACTGCAACAGATGTAGATTACAGATACGACTCTACATTAAAAACGCAAGCGTTCCTGCAGTACGAACAAGGATACCCTCTCCCAAATTAAATCTTGCCTCTAGTGAAATATGAATACATCATTTACACTGATGGATCTGCTCAGCCTGCCATAGGAAGTAAACAGCAATATAGCGCAGCATGTGCTATAATGAAGGGTCGTATGCAGGATGGTAAGTTGCATCCCAGCAATACGACTACACAATCTCTAGGAGATTGTGCAGCACAGTTGGCAGAGCTGAAAGCCCTGATACTGGCACTACAGCATACGGATCGGGAATTCCCCACACTAATAGTGTGCGATTCGTTTTACTGCGTGCAGCCCTGGGGATGAATATCTTCATTACTGGGACCAGAATGGGTTAAGATACTCCAAGGGTTGCACAATTAAACATAAATTGTTATGGGAACAAGTGGCAAAGCTGAAAGCATGCCTGCCACGGGCTCAAGTTATTCACACCTTGAGTCATCAGCATGTTGGCAAACATGTTGAAGGGAATTCACTAGGTGATGAAGCCACCAAGGCGACAGTGTGAACTGCTGCCATTGCTGCATTCACTCGTTCTAGCACGAGGATAGACAGAGACAAACTGATAGCTGTCAATGCCTCAAAGAACGGCTCTGCTGTTCCGAAGGGCTTTCCACTCAAATATTCCTATAAATTGGATGCACAAAACACACCATATGCTCAAATTCTAGGAGTGGGGGATAGAGTTATACCAAACATGGATCGCAGATTAGGTTTAATTCTAGCTGCACACAAGGGTCTGGGCTCTGCATGCGCAGGAGTCACCGCTACAGTTTCGTTACTGAAGCGGCGATTCTGGTGGCCAGGTTTGTCTAAACAAAGAAAGGCTTATGTCTTAAAGTGCGACATCTGTCAGCAGATGAAAGGCTCCACCGTAGCACGGCCACCACAAACACCATTACTCATTTCAGACAGACCTCTCGCATGTGTCTATTTGGATCACTGCGGCCCCTTAAATTCAGACAGGGCTTACAAGTACATCTTGGTGGCAGTGGATTCATGCTCTAGATTTCTATGGGTTTGGCCTCTGTGCTCGGCTGACGCACGAACTCTTGTAAAGGATTTGCGAGTCTTTATTGGGACATACGCAATTGACACGTTACATTCCAACTGTGGCCCTGCGTTTAGCTCTTGGGCTTACAAGGAAGCCATGGAAAGTTTGGCGTGGCCTTGCGGTACTCCTCCCCCTACCATCCTGAGGGAAATTCAGTGGTGGAGAGGAAAAACCGGGACCTAAAGCAATCCTTAACAGCAAGGGTATTAGATGCGGGCGGTAGTTGGCTCAATCACCTATATGGGGTCCAGAGGGCACTTAACAATATGCCAAAAAAATCCTTGGGAGGACGTACCCCCTATGAGATCCTGTTTGGGACAATAATGTGGGTACCTGACCTCAATTGTGCTAGCACAGTGGCAGATGTAAAACCATTTGAATTGAATGATCGTTTAGCTGTTTTACAGGAACTCATTGATTTCTGGGCATTACAAAGCAACGTCCAAGTAAAACGCACCGCCAATGGGGAAGTGAAACCGGTTCCGGCAAGACCTGTCTGGGTCCCAAAGGTTGGGAACCTGGTCAGAGAAAAGATCATGGAAAAGAAGGAGTTTGGGCCATCCTACAGAACACCTATTCCTGTCCTGGCGGTTCAAGGAACAAGAACAGTACTTCTTCCGCCTCTTGCCGGCCGAAAAGATAAAAGATTTGTCTCCATTGATATGATCAAACCACACTATGTGGCTGATTCTCAACAGCAGGCCGCATGGAGTTCTGAGTAGTAGCAGATCTCCTCTCGCTACTATACAGGAAGCTCAGATGGAAAGACTAATATTGTTTCAAGACTCCTCTGTGCAAGATGCAAGAGTAGCCAATAACGGAGTACGAATCACATCTGTTGAAACATCCAAATGAAACTGAAACGCAAAATTGCAATTCGGCCCAAAAATGAACTTTACATCAATATGTCTTCACAAGAAGCAACTGCCAGTTCTACAAACACTGCTGAGCTCACAAAGACAGATCGAACTGCGTCTGGCTACTTCATCAACTTCAATGACTTTTCTTCAGATCCAAGTGAACGTGAGCAAATGCCACCCATCTCTAAAAAAGAACAATTTCAACAATTCTATCTATGGCTGAAAAAGCCTTACTTTGTGTACCCTTGGTTGCATCTTTGGTTTGCATTAGGGATCCTGTTCCTGTTAATTTGGATTTATATAGTAACTGTCTTTTTCCTACTACTGAATGGACATTACTTCCCACAACCCTCTGCAGTACAACCTGTGAACTTGGTCTTGAAACCACGTATGTCATCACACCGTGAACAAAGAGACTTGTCCCTAGTGAACATTTCAGCAGTTCCAGTACTGGATGGTAAAGTTTGGGATAGGGTTTCATATGATGTATTTGGTCCCACCAAACATTGAAAAATTCCACACGTGTTTAAAATTTCAATGAATGATTTCATTACCCCAAGTACATTCTCTGATGATTGGGACATTGAGACTGTAAATACTATGCTCTGAGATTTAGAACAACCTGATGCATTTTCTTACAGGGAATTGTAGGAAGATACACCTGACTTCAACAGTATGTATTGTTACCAGCACTATGGTCATCACCTTTTGCACAGAGCTAGTGTTCCACACACTGTAAACACTTACCATCAATGGAAACATTGCCCGACACCATCTAAAGGTAGTTCTGCCACATTCGCACAGAAATGTACATACTTTTCAGGGTTCAATACATAAGACCCAATGTCATACTATTATAAGCTTATGTAAATGAATGCAACTGGAAAGAAAATTATGCTGACAAATACCAAGCTCATATATTCTGCACCTTTCATCTCTTAACTGTCCATACCAGGTTTCGACTATTGGAGGGACACGATGGAGACAAAATCCATCTGGGGGAGGAAAGATTGGCAGGTTCAGGGAACAGAGGCTTTATTTAGAGCTTGCCTCATACTGTTAAAGATAATATTCCTGAACAGAACAGTGCAACAAACTACCTGCTATGGGTTTGCAAAAATTAAAAACCTGAAAACACCATGCATCCCCTCGCCCATACCTATTGAAGGTATGTTGAATGATACACTGATTAGTGAGAAGGTACTGCGTGCAATGATACAGAATGGAACATACAATTCCTCAGCTCCCAATTGGAAGGGATGGTTGGTTTGGCCTATCGACACAAATAGGTGGCAATCAAGATTCAAGGGAACCACCAGAGGGTTTAGTATCCACAGGCCTGACCCACTCTATGTACACACAGACGACCCAGGGGTAGTGACTTCTTATAGTGTTGGGAAGTTGTGCCTAGAATGGCTAAAAACCTCAACACTACAACTGGTGAAACAGCACTTGTCTCTTCTAGCTGACAACATGGATCTTAGGGTTTTCTTGTTAGGTCCCAAAAAACCGCGTAAGAAACGCTTCTTATATGCCATCTACAATGAACTGTGGAAAGTCTCCCAACAGGATGCTGCTGAGAGATTACGTGACATTGATAGGATTAACCTAGAAAAGGCCCTGGCTGTGATAGACAATGGTATGACCACACTAACCTCAAGTATTTATTCACTGGGCAACATTGTGTCCTCGGCAATCGACATAATGGAACAAGATTTGCCTATTCTACAACATGGGCATTCTTAATTAAGCTCCATTATGCTTTTAAGCTGGACGCTGCAATCATTGCGATACATTAACAGCACAAGTTTGTTCTCGGTTTACAATCTGACAGACAGATAGTTGACTATGGCACGCAGAGACGCAAGTACACCATGCTGCTCATTGAAAAAATATAGAAGTTACCTGTCACAGTAGCTGGGTCTCCTTCTACTGAATGGTTAATTCAAGGCTATATCACACTGTGAATCACAACATTTCAGTTCCAGTACATCCAAGCAGTCAGGTATGAGGCGATAGGTGAAGGGTACATACAGGAAACCTGGGAGTTACCGTATAGATATAGGTGCAGAAATAAGGACACTGAAGCTTTATTGAGTGGTACTGCGGGAAGGCTTTAAGTGGGTCTTTAGTGTGCAAAGAAGTGTCGCTTCATGGAACGTGTAATGCGTCAAAAGCGAACTTATCTTACTACTTGAAAGGCTCCACAGCTGCTGTGATTCATCCGGTTTTTGTATTACTTTCGAATGGAAGTTATTTAGTGCTGAATGATCAAAGCTGTTGTGGAATGGCGCCAGGCATCGCATATCTAGTCACAGTAAACTTCAGGGTTGTTTGCTGTAAGCAAGTATTGTTTCCCCCGGCTCGCACAGTTAGGGAGGCACCACTTTGGCCTTCATTGAATGTTTCCAGTATACGGTTTGATTCGCTGAGCAGACTGAAAGCCATGTCTTTGAATGGCCAAGGTCCCAGTTACCTAGCAGATAAATTTATCAAATATTTGCCACTTAGGTCCCTTCGATCAGGGACCAAATCTTTACTTCTTACTCCACGTTACAAAAAATCTCGCCTAGGTGGTAAAGCTTTCTCCCACCTAGCCTCTTCTTATTGGAACCAACTTCCCATCCACTTGCGACAATGTCCAGATCATTTACAGTTCAGAAGGCTTCTAAAAACCCCATTGTTCTAATTCGCTCCTCTTCTGTGGCTGGCTGTACCAACTCTATAGCGCGGAGATACCCCTGGTGGGGTGATTCAGGCGCTTTATAAATCAATAAATATCAAATATTAAATATCATGTTGTTTCAACAAAATGTGGCCTTAACTTCAGCCCGAGAGACTTTTGATCTCCAGGTTGCACGGTCTTCAGAAGAGATATAGGCCCTAGTCCATATGAACTTCCCGATCCATTTCAGAGAAATGGTTCATCGTATCTTTAACATGTCTGATATGAGTGGGATCGCACACTAATTTAAGCGACTTGGATCAGGTCTCTTAACCACCTTTCAGACCATCTTCGGAGTAATTCCAGCCTTCATACACTCCGTACTTGGAAGCATTTTTGGAGGGCTTCCTTTGGTCCTGCCTTCGGTAGCAGGCATCCTGATTTTAATACACTTGCTTCGCAATGGATGTCGCAATCTCTCAAGAAATGGAGAGAACACTGCTGGAACAACGTTGTCATGAGAGCATAGTGTTCTACCTGACTACGCCTCAGCTTCGAGAGCTGAGTGAACATTGTTTCCTGTCTTTCAGACTGGTCTGGCTAGACTGTGTCCTGCCTGTGTTCTGTTGCCTCTTCTGCAGATTAGGCTGCGTGTTGGACCTGTGTCTGACACTTCCATCGGTTGCACCGCCAGACATAGATGCGCTACTGGCGCCTTTGCAGGCCCACGCGTGCAGTTGTCCCCAGCTTATTCCCATGTTGATGACAGAATTCTTGGAGCCTCCACGGGATGCTTCCGCTCCTGTTGGAAGGGATATCGACTCTTCTTCAGAGGTACAGACATCAGTATCAGGCATACAGGCATCTAATTCTTCCCCGGCGGCTGCCGTGGGAACCAGAGATGAACATCTTTGCTCACTGTACATGATACTGGAAGTTCTGGAGGGACTGCCACCTGCAGATACGATGTTCAGCGATGTTGAGTCTTCAGCACAGGATTCTTAAAACAATCTGGCCTCTCCTGTGCTGGAAACCGTTTGGCAACTTTTTGAACATTTACCAAATTGAAGGTCGAGTGTGACTTTGTTTTATTTTTATTTTCGGCTCCAACTGAGCTTCATGGCTTTCAAGGTGCTCAGTGCAATAATCACAATATATACAAGTTTAGAGGACCTTTTAAATGCTTTTTAGGGAAAAATGACTTTTCTTTTACGAACATTTTTTCGGGCTTTTAAAAGTACTTTTTAGTATTTTTTATTGTAAATAATTGTTATGCTTTTTAATGGCCTTAAGCTTTATCATCATCTGGCTGACCTTGTTGACCTTTTGATGAGGAATGGGTGTCATGTCCTTTAGGCTAGTCCTGTCATGTATACCCCTGTTACATACATTTGTCCCATCCACACGACAATAACAATTCTAAATAGTTGACCTTTTACCTAGTAGCTTGCTCCTGTCTCTTCGACACCAGGCTCTCAGTACTCTTACATAATCCCTGTACCTGAAGTACATAAACATGTCCTCCGGCACGGCAGAATTATTCTGTATAAGGGTCACCACTTTTTTCATCCTTGGCCAGCAACCTGCTGTGCATGATCGCACTTGTTTAGAAAAGCATTGGTGATTGTTTTCAAAACATTTAAGATTGTTTTCAAAACATCCATGATTGTTTTTAAAAAATATCAATTCTCGAAAAAACCTTGGAGTGACCACTTTAGTAAAAAAGACCCTTACTCCCCCCTACAAATTAGAGGAGAATTTCTTCCAAGCTAAGACGGCGTCCTGCATACTGAATCTTTGACAAGCAAGGTCTGACATCCCTTGCGGGCTGTCATACTCAAAGCAGAGATGGGGTCCTTCATTCTCAACCATCAGGTGAGGAGACTGGTTCATCCCTAGAGGTTTCTTGGCTACAGATACACATAGCTACACGCATATACATGCTACACATACAGATCTAGGCTAGGTACATTTAGGCAAATTACTTAGGGTACGCATTTTAGGAATATGCAAATGCTACTGTTTTTATCTGAACTGCTTATGTTCATCTTCTTAGCACTATGGTAGAAATGTATCTACTATTTACTATCTTGGTACTAGCAATCTCTTTCGTATGCTTCTGTCTCCTGATCATCACAGCACATATGTTTTACACCAGGCTGTCGCTGGACCAATAAATTCTTAATGAAACGTCCTAATCGCCATCCTGTGTATTTTCTGAGAGTAGGCAAGCACGAGTGTCTGAGCGCAATGTACTGCACTGTTTTCCACGGTCCCTGAGGAATCAGGGTTGTCCCTGTAGAATACAGGGGGGTGGTAGTGGCACTGTAGAGCAAGCTGGTCGAACAGCTGACATATCCTAGGTCATCCAAAACACGCAGGTCCTGGGGGATTCCTAGGAACTACACGACACGGGCAGACCTCGTACCCTAGCATTCACAGATGGATGTTCTACATCTTAGCGGGATGCAGTGCTCTTGTCTCAGAACTCTCATTCCATGTATGTGCTTTTGGCTCAAGGACTCATATGATAGGACATGTGTGCACATAAACAACAGCTCCATTCTTGTGTTATGTCTAGGTGCTAGTGCCTGACCAGAAAGAATAACAAGGGACATTGTTGTCTGGCCTTGTCTATGGTGTACAGACTAAATCCCAGAAAAAGAACAGAAAACAAACACATATGCAGGTTCTGTGTGAAATTACAATGTGGCACAAAAGCAAGCATGATTGGTTAAATAGTAACGTGTGCAAAGGAAAATGAGGCCTACAACGTGCACAGTTAGGCGAACATAGGGAAAACTACAATGGGCCACACAGAAACACACAACAGCTGCATGATACATCGAATGACATGTTAAAACAGTTCAGCAGCAGATGACACACCAGTTTGTATCAAAACAGAACAACGTGTAGAAAAGGTTGTAATGTGCCTGCAATCTTCTTTGAGTTCCAACTGATGATAACCTTTATTTAAATCAAGGCGAGAAAAGACCTTTGCACCATTATTTATTATTTATTATTATTTATTTATTATTATTTATTTATTATTTATTTTACTAGTTATTAATTACTGTTTATTGTTTATTATTTATTATTTATGATTTATGATTTATTTATTATTATTTATTATTATTATTATTATTATTGTTATTTATTATTATTATTTATGTGTCATTATTTATTATCTATTATTATTATTTATTATTTATTATTATTATTTATTTATTATTATTTATTATTTATTATTTTATTATTATTATTATGCTTTATCATGTCATGTCAGCAATGTGTGGACCTGGATGTCGTTCTCTTTCAATTGCCTTGTTTGCCTGACGCATGCCAACGCATATGCGTACCGCTCCTTCAGTGTCCTTTTTGGGCACTACCATGATGGGAGAAACCCATGGCGTTGGACCAGTAGAATGCTCAATGATATCATGCTTAATTCATGATTCAAGTTCTTCTTTAACAGCATCTTGTAAATGAAAAGCAATTCATCTATCCCTCTGAGCAGCAGGACGGACGTCCTCATTAGTATGCAACTTTTCCTTACTAGTATGCAACTTTACTTTCATAGTCTTAAGCTTTCCCAAACCATGAAAGAATGAAGTGAACTGATTTACTATTTCATGGTGAGCATTCATGTTGTGGTTCATGGAAATCAGTCCCATATCAGCAGCAGTGCTGAAACTGAGTAGACAGGCACTTGACGCTGTCCCTTGAAGCACATGGATGGGTGTTTTCAGCTTTGTTTTCTTTTGTTTCAGCATCGCTACAAATGAATCTTGACTTTTTAAGGGTGCCGATGCACACCACTGGCGATGATGAAAGGTATTGAACAACCATTTATTTCAGTGTAATTTTCATACAATGTTTGAATGACTTTGGTGCTTTGGTATGTTGACTGTTCTTTGACGGACATTTTTCTTTACATGTGGCCAGTCCAACATGCACACTTTTCTGAAGTGAACATCGACATGGCACAACCATCTTCTTCACTTTCACTTTCACTTGCTACTGATATAGATAAACTGTTTGCTGATGATTTTGATGAAAATCGACTTTGTTCAGTGTCGATTTATTGTACCTGACGCCTCTGCTGAGTCTAGTGGGCATGCGTTGAATGTTGCTTCTGAAACATTCCAGCAGCCAATTTGTCTTCACGTTGTGACGCACTTGTTTTTCCCTTTTCTTAGCTCATCGTCACAAAATGGTTATCCTTCCAACAGCCCTTACATATCTGCCAATGGACATTTGTCTTCATGTGGAAACGAAAATCCACATCTAAAACATTACTTCTTTTTATGTGAAGACATCACCTTGTGTCCTTCGTGTCCTTTAGTCTTTTGCTTTGACACGCTTTTCACACTCATGACTGATTCATTCTGGGCTCCTCCGACCTCCATGTCAGCAGCTACTCGATTGGCAAGCACTTCAGCTCTGGGAGCCATTAACACTCACTTCAGACTTTATTCCTTATTATGAGTACGGCGGTCCTCAGGACCGTTGTACTTGTGGTGGCGGTCCGACCACTGCCACCACTGCAGGTCCACCTGCAGTATTCTGAGTGTGGCGGTCAAACCGCTACTGGACTGCCATGGCGGTGTGGACAGGGGATGTAATATTCTGGCGGTGCCAATGCCAATTCACTTGTCTCTCCACTGGGATCCCGCCATGAAAAGGGTGGTGGAGATGCAGGTAAGGGGGCCCTGAGAGGGCCTCCGGTCACATCTGGGCATGGGGGTGCATGTGGAGGGGCACATGTTGTGCTCCCCTACAATTGCACCTTTGTTCCTGCACCGAATGTGCAGTCAGCACTCTCACAGCAGCAGTCTGCATGTTAGGCTCTCATATGAGCCTAACATACTACCACCGTGAGGATGCCGCACTGCCTTACTGCCCTGGATTCAACTCGGATTCCGGCTGATGCACCACAGGCTTGCCAACCCTTCTGTGGGCATGGCAGTCCTACAGGAGGACTGCCAATGTCGTAATAAGGCCTAAGATTTTCTCTAAGCATTTGCCGTCTAAATGAATCGAACAAGCATCCATCAATTACCTTGTTACGTATGGCCTCTTCATTATTAAATTAATTGAACTTACAGTGTTTAATGAGTGTGTCAAGTCTTTCTTCAAAATCATCGATGGTCTCAAAAACTTTTTGTCGTTCTTGAATGAAAATATATCTTTCACAGTCAACATTTGGCATTGGATTGAACTTGAGACTCAAGGTTTCTTAATCTGACGTTATATGATTTCTTCGTCAGTTCATGGCATTTTCTTTATTACTTCCTTCACGCCATCACCAGCAAGATTTTTGAGGTATTTTTATCAGCCTCTTCAAGTGCATCAATGAAATCTTCAAATGTTTCTATCCTCACAGCCCATAGGTCACCAACATTTTGCTTTTTGGAGGTATCGAATGATGATCGTGTTTTCAAGTAAGCAGCAGCATTGTAACTATTTGTGGGAGTGGCTGACGCTGAGGGTGGAGTTCTCTCTGACACACTCTGCTTCCTGCCAGGAGCTGGATCATCCGCACCATCTCTGAGGCCCTGTGATGTGCAGGCCTCCAGGTCAGCATGGACAGTCGGTGGACTGGTGACTTCTCTCTTGGTCTCCATTGGAGCCCTTCATTGTCTCTGAGACCTTTGGCACTGCTCTGAGCTGCAACACAGCAGCTTTGGTGGTGTGCCACTACTGGTATTGCACAACTGAGTGAGCACAACCCCAGTGCTTCTTCTAGGGTCTCTTCACCCGCCTCTAAGGTCTTGGAGCTCATCCTTTTTGAAGGCTCTGGTGATAGTATATGATTTTCTGCTTCCAAACACAGCGTTCTCTTGCACTTGTCTGTCCATTTGGACATTTTTTGACACCTGGTTGAGCTCTACCTAGCACCACTAGTAATCACAGCATTGTTTTGCACTTGGCTGACGCTTTGTATTTTTTGACACCAGGTTGATCTGTGTTTGGCAGCACTTGTAATCTCAGTGTTATCACTCCGTACTATGAATAGCTTTATGTTGCGTAGTAGTGAAATACTATTATGTATGGCCTGACCAACAGGTTCTCAACCAGCAACGTGTGGATTCTCTGTAAAACCCGTAATTTTCACCTGCTTCACAGTGGCTGGAACTGCACTTTGACTCCACATGCATTCAGAATTGATTCTGTACTTCGTGATGGCACACGTGGCATGCTTGAGCAGTTTGCCTGGACCATGGCAAACTCTATGAGAGCATTGTCAATCTTCGGGTTACTGATTCCCTATCTTATCACCATTTGTAGCTTCTTCCCAGCCCAGGTACCCGTAAATTACTACGCCACACACAGAGCTTGGTATCTTTATTTATCTGCGTGTAACTGCTAACTCAACATTCATTACAATACACTCTATTCATTACGTCATAATTCTACGGAGTTCACCAGCAGTCAAAAAGGTTTCCAACATTGTTAACTCGCAAAACAGTACACATACTACACCTGCATCACTTTCTTGCTGATTACATTTGCTAGACTTGTTCTTTGTATGACGTTTGGATTTTTTTCAATCCCTATCACTTCAGTGAACACGCATGGCAGCTCACCCACTCTAAAAATTGTTCCAGCACCACTGTCTGTGCCCTTCCCAAGCTGACAACCGAACTCGTCTTCTGTCATGTTATGTATAACAATTCTCTTCAAATACATTCAAACATGTTGTGGGAAATGTGCTAGAGAGAGAAACAAATGGTTTTAGCCACTCCACCTAGTCACACTGAACAAAAATTCCAGAAACGAAAACCAATCTGCAGTGTTTACTTCTCTGTCCTGCTTCACTTCACGTTCTATATTCGGAGTCTGCATTTACATGTGAAAGGAGATATCAAAATAGCTGAACTGCTGCAGCAGGTAGTGGGTGGGAAGCAGTGAATAATTTAGATAAATTAACAGGGTTTCAGAGGAAACACTTCGTAATCACTTACAGCTTCTAAATGAGTAGGAAGACGCAATTTTAGACACAGAGGTGGCTACACAGATGGAGGGAAGTGGAGGAGGATCATCATCACATTTTTCAGTTTTTTCTTTCACAGAAATACATGCTGGATAATTTCAAACATTTTGAATTAGTTCCCTTACACAATGATTATCATTGATCAGTATAGTCAGAATGCCATTGTGAAGTCTAGAGGGTAATACTTGGGCTTTTAAGGGACTATCCAGAATAGAGAAAAATAACAATTCAATTATTCCAGACCTGCAAGCACCACAATAGGCATTTTAGAATGTTGCTGTTTGATGACGTCAGCTGGAGTTTTGAAATATATTGTGGCATCATTTCCTGGATGGTCCCTTTTAACAAGCAAAGCAAATACAAGGAGATGATGGACGGAGTGCTAAAACTTTTCAGACACTCACCCCCAGCCACAGATCTGGGTTGAATCCATCATCGTTCTTTAGCTCACTTTGCCACTCCAGTTCAGACCCAGCCATCTGCAAATCAGTCTTGACCCTGTGCCCCATGGGAACAGTCCTGCCCGAACTGCCAAGCCAGTTCCTCCCTGGAACGGAAACAAGCATACTGGGACCGGTTGCAGGGTAACACCCCTCATCAGCCAGGCTAAGCTTGAATCCAGTGGCAAAGTGAGCAAGGGACCCAAGCAAGCAACATACAACAACCATGTGGAACATCCCAAAAACTCATTACAATTGGTGCAGGTCACAAGCATAATATTGCCAAGTCTGACAAAGCACTGTATCAGCAGAGTGCTAAAAACATTTTAATACTGTCTGGTGGTAAAAAAGATTACTTTGGCTAAAGTTGTGAAAACTTGATGCTGGTCAAAGGTCATTGATTCATTGGCTTCTATTCCTAGGCCCAAAATAAAATTACTTAGAATAGAAAACTGCAAAGGAGAATAATATGTTGCAGCCATTTAGGTCAGCTCCTGCAAAGAAAGTGTTCCTTCAGCAACAGGCAATGCAGGGATTGCAAAAAAGCCCGTTGTCCCTTTCAAGGCTGAGCTTGTTGCTGGGGTGCTGTGCAGGCTGAAATATCCCGGCTGCATCAACCTCAACAACAGCTGCTGTAGCCATGAATGCGAGGGAGTACTGATGAGAAGCATAATAAACTTCTACAGTAAATAGAAACATCCGATGAATGACAGATTAGGTCTTTCAGTCACCCAAGATGGCTTTTCTATTATACTATAAGGATTTCCTTCTGGACCAATACTTCAAGGCACTCCAGTACCGAAATCAGAAATAAATGAAAACATTCCCTCTGAAGGGAATACTGGTTTTCCTCAAAATAGTGCAACAGACGCCCCTTTTGCACAGAGACATCGGGGAATTTACTGATTCTTGTTTTGGTGCTAAAGCTGGATGGAGGATATCAGGTAGTGTTGAATGAGAGGTTTGGGAACCAGCTTGTCCTATATACACCTTTGAGGATGACCATGATAAAATTAGTGATCCCACTGATATCCAAAGGAGACCTTTTAATAACTTTAGACCACCAAGATACCTACTTCTATATTCCCACTCGTTGGGAGAGCCAGTCATACCTACGGTTTTCAGTAAATGGGCATCAATTCCAGATCAGAACTCTTCCATTTAGTATTTTATCAGAACCAAGTGTCTTCACAAAGGTACTAGATACAGTAGTATCTTCACTGCATTTAGAAGGTATTGAAATATAGCCACACCTAAATTACTGTTTTATTTCTGCTCCTTCTTTGTCTAAGGTGGAGACCAATGTGAGAATAGTGTGCAATAGTCTTAAACGTTTAGGGTTTGTTCTGAATCTCTAGAAATTGAACATGCTCCTAGCCTAAGAGAGAATGTTTATTGGCACCCTGTTCAACACGAAGGGAGTTTCAGTCTATCTTCCACAATCAAGGAGGGTGGTGCTCTAAGACAACATAGTCCAACTCCTGTCTCTTGCACAACCGTCTGCCAGGTTCAGAGTACAGAGTCTGATTGTAAAGACAATGGTGTTGTTCCATCGGCACAACATCACCTCTAGCTTCTTCTTCACCAACTTGTGAGATATTGGTCTCTGGACTCTTAAGATTATGAAACAATGATTCCTGTTTCAGATTCAATAGCCCAGGATATCCAGCTGTGGTTAGTCCTAGAAAATCTGCAGGAGGAAGTGTCAATGATTCCCTTTGTTCTTTTAGTTCTAAATAATACGTAAATCATGAGTGTGTGGATCCACTTTGGAAGGGATGGAGATACAGTGAAACTGGTTCCAGCCAGATACTCTTCAGTCTTGGACCTTGTGGGTATTATTGGAAATTCTGAGAGCGCTACAAGAATTTGTTGGTTCTGTACACAGACAGCCAAGTAGCCTGAGTGGCAAATACCATTTGCTCCTGGAAGGAAGCCCACATAATTACCTTACAAGCAACTTTCATCCTGGGAAGAGATACTACCATCTAGGCAACCTGAGCAGGAACTTTCTGTCCTCAGTGAATTTTCAAATTGGGATCAAAGCATTTCAACAGATGATAGCTAACAATGTCTGGACCTGTTTGTGTCTCCAGCCAATGCTCTTCTTCCTCATTCTGCTCGTAAACATGGTGCCAGACTGCAATGGGGATAGATGCACTTTCAATTCTGTGGCCAACATGCCTTCTTTATGATTTCCTTCCATTCTTCTTTTGCTCCAGGTGCTTCAGAAGATTCAGGAGGAGAATTGTAACAGTGATTCTAATCACCGATACTTACCTCAGAGACCATAGTTTCCAACTTTAATGCAGCTGGGAATTCTTCCTCTGCAGCCTTCGTCTCAAGCCACCGATAGTTACCTCAGATGTTTCTGGAGATCATTCCCATCTCAGGGTAAAAGTTGAGAGGATTGGACTCTTAATGGTAGAGTTGTACTTATTTGAATTCAGTTGTTAAGAACACATTCTACCTATACATCTGATGCTGGACATTAAAAACATTTAGAATTCGGAAGGCTGGTATCAGAAAAAACATAAATCCAGCTTCTTGTGATCAGTTCTTAATCTTGGATTTCTTTAAAAATGATTTCCAGAAAGGTCTTGCTCCCTCCACCTTAATAGCTCAATGGACAGCTATCAGAGTATTCTGAGAGTCATTAGGGCCTGTTTCAAATATTATTCCATTAGTGAGGAGGTTGCTGAAGAGTTTTATATTAGAAAGTCCACTTTCATGTACAAATCTTCCTCCTTGGGATCTCAAAATAGTATTGAGAGGGTTACTATGTCTGCCTTTTGCACCATTAGAGACAGCAACAATTCATTGGTTGACAGCAAAGTTAATAACTTTCCCTGCAACGCACCACACCACAGCAACCAAAGTTGCTGCTCTGCATAAGACGTGGGAGGGGAAACAGCATCATATCCACTAAGATATGATGCTGTTTCCTCTCTCCTTGTGATGGGGCACTTCAGACTGCCATGCACCAACACAAACTACCCTTACATCAAAAGTCAAGGGTGTGTGCATTTTGTCAAGCATAGGTTCCAGTACAAAAACTATGATTTATTACGTTTTCCACATGCTATGTGTGCTGTATAGTGCATCACACATGCAAGGTTTAAAAAATGTGAAGAATTTTAAAACTTGCTCCATAATTACGCCTGCCTGAAGGAGACGTACGATTTTACAAATGTCCGTCTACCAATGTTAGTGGATAAGGATATGCATCAAAAGCCATGGGTGATTGCATGGGAATGATCATGTGCCACCCATGAAACACCCCCTTGTTTCAAAAGTAGGGCAAAAATAGCTCATAGTGCTAATGCTGGTTTGCATGGGAAAGTAAATACCTCCAAAACACTTTGTGCCGGTTTTGTGTTAAAAAACTACCAGAAACTTGAAGCAAACAACTAGTAAATCCGGGGCAAAGTTTTTATTATGACTATAATTTGGCATAGAGCTAGGAGAGATAGGAGCCTTACTATCCGCAAGGCTTTATTCCTGATAAGGTGGTACTATGCCTGGATTCTAAGGCACAAAACCAGTTTCACTTGACACAAGAGGAGGCTCTTCTTCTGGTCTTTAAATGAGATTCAGATCCTAATGTGCATTTAAAGTTAGATGTGAGGAGTACACTACTGATTTACTTGGAGGGAACAAAAGACTTTAGAGATTGAAAAACCATATAATTTTTGTGGTCCAACTGATAAGGGAAATAAACCATCAACACCAATGATAAGTGTATGGCTGTTCCTATTGCTCAAGCATGTCTTTGGGGGTTGGTATGCTGGGTACATTCAAGGTAGATCCAATGTAGTTCTGCTAATTAACACATAAAAAATGTGTTTTGGAATTATTTTAGTGCTGCTAACTGTAGGCCTAAGTAAATAAGGTGCATAACAGAAAATGTGCATGACTTTGTCTCTCTGTAAAACATAAACATGTTGTGAATGAATATTCTTTTGTTAATCATTTTTTTTTATTAATTCTGGATTAATCATGTCACATATACAGTAGTACAGAGAAAAAAATGCTAGGGGTCACAGCCCCTTTGGTCAACAGTAGGGTGCACATAGTATAAGGAAGCACTAATATATCCAACCGGGATGGTGATACAACACACAAAAACAGGAGAGGAAATGTGTAAGAGAAAGTGTAAAAGAAAAAAATGAGTAGAAAGCATATAAAAATAGACAAATAGAGGGCTGACCAGATACCATTATACAAAGAGAAAAGAATCGTTAAGCATACGAGAGACTCACTAATATTAGTAGATAATCTGCAGGTCCCAATTAAACCCCACCGATATTCTTTGACATTTCTTAAGCAAGCGAGTGTCCTTGCTCAAGCCAAAGCCTGTTCTGAGTCATGTATTTGCTGGATCACGTACCACCATTCAGTAGCTCGCGGGGGAACTGCTGATTCCCAAGATCTAGCAATACAGGGGCAGATCTACAAGGAAGTGCCGCAGCGTGGCAACGCATGCCCTTTGGCTGCGCCACGCTGCGGCACTTCCGAAGCACTGGAATGCGACATATTTTCAACAATATATCTCATTCCTGTGCTCTCCCCTGCGCTGGGGCACAAACTGCAGCCATGCGCCGGCGTAGGCATCCTTGCACCATGGTGCAAGGATGCCTGCGTCATGGGAGATTGTTGTTGTGCAGGAAGGGGCACCTTCTCCATAGGAGTAAACTGAGTTACATAACCTAAACATGCCATAATCAATTGAGTCACCACTTCCCAAAACTCCTTGAGAGCAGGGCATGCAAAAAACATATGGCAAATGTTGGCTGCTTGACAGCCAGACTTGTGACAACTAGCTTTATCAGCGTTAGGGTTCTTCGTGTAATGTAACATTCAAACAGTCTTGAATTGCTGCAGTTACAGATTTACAGAATGTACTGAGCCCTCCACCATCTCCAAACCCCTATGCATTTCTGATGGCAGCACCACATCAGAGAGCACTTTGCTCCAGAAGCTAAAAGTAGGCGGTCATCACTCCTATGCTCACAAAGCCCTCTATGGATCGTACTAAGCAAATAATTTCGACTAGCTTTAAGCATACTTGACATAATGTCGGAGCCTTCCAGATCGATGGGAGCCTTACATCCAGAGTGGAGATAGTCCCTAAACTGCAAATATTTAAAAATGATGATGAGAAAGGTTAAAAGCATCTTGCAGCCCAGCAAACAAGCAAAATCCATTCACGTCAAAGAGCTGTCGGTCCGTCTCCACTCCTCATCTCGACCAGGCCTTACAAATGGGACCATGAAACACCCAAGGAAACGCTGGGTTGTCCCAGAGGGGCGTATTCCTGAAGAGAATTTGGCACAAATGTTCCGTCAGATGTTTACCGTATCCCTGTCAGATTTTAACTTTACCTGCTTATAGTAGCTAGGGTTGTGAATCACTTTTCATGTGCTAGTCTTGCTGCTGGTCACTGTATCTTTTTTTTTTAGATAAGGATATAGGGGCAGATTTACAAGCCCTTTGCGCCACTTTTGCATCACTTTTCCCATGTTAAAAATGACACAAAAGTGGCGCAAGGGCCTTGTAAATAAGCCCCATAGTGTTTCAAGGCTGAAGGCCACAGCCTGATGGCAGAAGTGAATGTTTTCATAGTTTATTATGTTGAGTTCCTTTCACCATGATACATTCAGAAACGACAGTGCAGGAAGAACGATGTGAGAAAGTGCAAGAAATTAATTCATGCAATGTATTTTAAAGATGTTATTTTACTTTTGAAGTAAAGAATATATGAAGAATGACTGCACATACATTAATAATGCGTTTTATTTTTAACAATACACATATCCAGATGGAGAGCATGAGAAATGTTTTTAGTATTGTGTATCAGCCCATTTCCTAAACCTGTTGCTGACTGAATGTGATGTATTTACAAATGCCACAATTTGTTTTGTATAATGTGTATTGTTTGAGACAGTGTAAATGGACTGGAGTTACTGTCAGTTAGATTCTTTTTTATTTACTTCATTGTGCTCATATCTCTGTTGATCTGAGCTGTTTTTATTTGGAGCTATTTTTTGTAGAGCACTTCATTTTGGTACATATGCTCTTATTTTGAATGTTTGCTATTTTATTACTTTAGAGCTCTGTTGACTGCTCATTTTATCTTACTTGGCACAGTTGCTTATTTTAACTTATTGTCAGGCTTGCTCAATTTGTGCATAATTTATCATGCATAGTATTTCGTTACATATTCTGAATGACTCGGTAATTTGATTATGACTTTTTAATCTAGTTTGTCTACCGTATCCTTCAATAATTTATGTACCGTGAACATGCAATTGATTTTCTGCTTTTCACTTTTCTTGCTGGCTACTTTTCTGATGTAATTTTAAATATATTCATTGAATAAATCTAACGATGAAGAGGCCAAGCTAGTGCCTCTTTGTAAATTGTTTTTGGCACAGTTTTTAATCCACTTTGCCTCCCACTCATCCTGTGGCTCAATCCCTTCTGATGAAAGGAAATCGTTGACACTACCAGCGGAGTTACTGCACAATGGAAGACATCAAATAGTGTTTCTCAGAGATTTGCAGGGCAGCGACATAGTACATTGTTACAAAGTGCGACACTGCGTAGACATTGGAGATAACTTTATTCACATCTCAACACCACCACATGTTCCAATCAGCTGGAGTCACCTGTATAACCTTCAGATAACAATAGAGAGGCACATTCCAAAAGGGGTAAGGCAGATGGGGGGAGAAAGAAAGTACCAACAGGCAAATTATAACATGACTGCCGTGGCAGGGAGAAAAATATATGCTAACAATAGTTAAAAAAAGGCAAAAAGAAATACATAACAGGAAATGGAAATGCATGTCACAGAAGATAGAACAAA
Organism: Calotriton arnoldi; assembly: GCA_963921515.1. Classification (NCBI taxonomy): domain Eukaryota; kingdom Metazoa; phylum Chordata; class Amphibia; order Caudata; family Salamandridae; genus Calotriton; species Calotriton arnoldi. The sequence goes on along the minus strand of CAWUFW010007977.1, from coordinate 726,701 downwards.
TTACATGACAGTGATAGTTACTATATAAGTCAAGCAGATAAATATTGGTAGACTACCACAACCAAGATATACATGTCAATAGAGAAAATACAGGAGAAAGTAGAGAGCTTTATCACAAGCTGTAATCGTTATGCCATGCTGGAAAAACATTAATGCTCTGAGACCTCCTGGGAGGGTTATCCCTTTTCTCGGATTGTACACTTGTTGCACTGGAACATTCCCCAGGAACCTGAGTAGTTTTGAGCGGAACAATTTTGTTCATACCCCAAGTTTAACCATTCTCAAGATGTACAACATTCTTCTCCACACTTATCTTATAAGGCTCAGAGAACCTGGAATCTTCTTTTCTACGTGGTTTAGGAAGATCTACTCGGACCCAATTTCTTTGTCTAAATAAAGGTGTTTTAACACACTTGGTGATGTCATGTCTGAGTTTGTACTTGTCCTGCTGCTGAGTTATTCTCCTAGATATTTCAGTCCTGTCCACCATATATGCACTTTTCCTCCTCAACCTTACAGCGTTCAAATTGGTTTTGGGGTTTCTTCCCTTCAGGGAATCAAAAGGAGAAACTCCTGTGACACCGTTTGGTGCAGTACGATAAGCCCATATTGTGTCTTGGAGGGCTGTCTTAGCAGATAAACCCATTACTTCCACTCTTTGTAAACATTCTATTACAACTCGATTCATCCTTTCAAAAAGCACATTCGCACGTGGGCAATATAGGGCAGTTTTGTGAAGTTGTATTTGTAGATCAGAAAGGAACTCCTTCATTAGATCAGATGTAAATTGTACTCCACTATCCGGAACTAGAATATCCGGTATTCCTACTTCATAGAAGGTCTCTTTAAGAAATTGTATGAGGGAATTAGTTTCCATTTGATGCACACACTTAGGGCCAAATTATGAAAATTTGAAAGAACGGTGGTGTGGCGGTGCAAATCGCCCCGCCGCCGCTCTGCCAAAGCTCGCGCTGCCTGCCCATCAGATTACGACTTATTTTGTGACGGGTGGGGCAAAAAGGCATCGCAATGGGAACGCCTCACAAGGTTTTTGCACGGCATGGGCTTGTAAATCCATGTTGTGAGGAACCTATATGCATGTACACAGGGGGACACATGTTATGCCCCCCTGTGTGCACCCACATATGTCTGAGGCACAGGGGGCCCTGTAGGACCCCCTTTGCTTCCTCTCCACCAGAGTTTTCATGCCGCCAAGCATATTGCAGCCTCTGACCACCGCTCCAAAGCCAGGGAACAGTGGTTCCCTGGTGGGGCCGGTGGTCATTGTGCGGTCTGACTGCCCGAGTCGTAATTGGCCCTTAGTGACCACCCAACGTGTGTGGTAGTCAATAAGTACTAATACAAAACGTTCACTTAACCACTTAAGGTTCAGTGTGCCTATTCTGTAAAGAGCTAGTTTAGACCATGGAGTGTAGGGGAACTTGAACTGGAGAAAGGTGATGTTTTCTGACTTGGTGTGTCTTGTCACTCCTCATACATTCCCTGCAGTCTTTGACTTTTGCCTCCATAATAGTTACCATGCCAGGCCACCAATATTCCACTCATACCTTGTTTTTTGTGAGGCTACGACCTAAATGTTCTGCATGTGCAAGGTCAAGGTCAATTATCTTATTTATCTTATTTGTAATTTCCACTGGGGGTACTATCTTTTTGCCCCAGTAAACAGTCTCACCTTGTGTACTCAATTCAAATCTCACCTCCTAAAATTTGGATAATCTGGTAGGTAGCTCATGTTTGTTATTGGGCCATTCTCCTCGTATGTGTTGTTTTAATGAAATCATATCCTTGTCCAACAACATACATTTATCCCACTCTTCCTTGTTAATACTGGTCACTTTTAGTGCTATTTCCATGTCCTCCTCTATATGGGTGTCTCTCTCTTCCTCTATAGGTGCACTAGAAAACAAATCTGCATTTACATTTTGAGTACCTGGGACATACTGTACTTTGAATTATAGCTTTCTAATCCCAAAATCCATCTGGAAATCCTGGGCGTGGTTCTGGCAGACCCTTTAGTGCTAAATGCATACATTAAAGGTTTATGGTCAGTTTTAACTGTGAAAGGTATGCCCCATAATAAAAAAATTTAATGTCTGATCGCCCAGAAATATGCAAGGGCCTCTTTCTCCACCAACAGAATAATGTTTCTCTGCCCTGTTCAATGCCCTCGAAGCACACACCACTACCTACTCTCTGCCATCTGCCCATTGCCTGCTTGCATTGAGTGAGGCTAGCTCCAAAGCCTTTATTACTAGCATCCGTGGACAGAATAGTAGGTTTGGTAAGGTCAAATCTGCCCAAGGAGGGGGCTTTTAGTTTTTACAGAAAGAAATGCAGTTTGGCAGCCTTTGCTCCATATGAAAGGAACTTTTGTCCTGAGTAAATTGTGCAAAGGTTCAACTATACAGACATAATTCTGTATCCACTTTGACTAGTATTCTGAGAGTCCTAAAAAAGATTTAAGTTCTTCAACATTGTTGGGTGCAGTGGTATTTAGGATGGCTTCTACCAGATTAAGTTTGGGTTTAATGCCGTCATGTTAAATGAGGTGCCCTAAGTATTCCACACACCCCACACCAATCTGGCATTTTTCATTCTTTAAGGTAAGCCCAGCATTGCGTAATTTGATTAATACTTCTCTAAGCATTTCATTATGGTCTTTTATGTCCTTGCCATGGATGAGGATGTCATCCTGGAAACATAGGGTACCAGGGAAATCCTTTAAAACATGCTGCATGTAGTCGTGCAAGCGCGCGCAGCAAGATGGCCGCCTCCAGCCGATGCTCCGATTTTGCCTGCAAAACGATGAGTCAAATTGATGATTAGGGCATTCATTTTACTTACTTTTTGCCCAGAACTTGGTTGGTGGACCTCAACTCTTCCATTTAGAAGGTTTGTGGAAGCTTTTTGGGTAGGTTTTGTGCTTCCTTCCTTTCTGCTGCTCTTGTCGGTTGCTCTGTCTCTGCTCTGCTGTGGTTTTCTGTCAGGAAGGCAGAGTTTAACTCTGGAAAGGGCAAGGCTGCGGCTTAAAGCCACTCCTACAGTTGGTTTTAGCTACTGCACATTCAGCTTCTATGGTGAATATCATTTATTTCTGCTTCTTCAGCGCTATTTCTGGTGAGAATTAACTTTCATATATTTGATTGTAATTATTTCAGCAAAATGGAAGGAAAAAATATTTCTTCTGGACATAACGTAAACAAACTATTTCTCCTCTACCTGTCAAATCTAAAATTGTTGATTCTAATGAACATTCTTTATCCACTCTGTTGGAGGAGCTACAGGTTGTACGTTTAAATACTGATTCTATTGCGTCAGAAATAAAAAATATTTGCAAAGACATGGCTAGACTTTCTATGAAAGTTTCTGATAACGCAATTAAAATTCAAGATAATAAAGCCAAAAATTGATAGCCTCACACATATGGCAGCAAAAATCTTACCAATGAGTAAGTTGTTGGATTTAGAAAACCGTAATCACCAATACAGCTTACGCATTTTTAATTTGCCAGAAAATGTGAAAGGAAATGATTGTAGGCAGTATTTAGAGCAGGGGTCTCCAACCTTTTCTGTAACAAGAGCTACCTATGTGCAACAAAAATTATCCTGAGCTATTAATATTATTATTGTTGCAATAGTGAACAGAATATGCAAGATTACATTAGCGGCCGCGCTATGTTAGATTACCAACGACGATCACCTCAGTGCATCAGGCAGGGTTGCGAGTAGCAATGTGGGAAACAGTTTTTGTCAATCTGGAATGCCTGCAGCCATAGTTGCTACTCTCGTATCACAAAGGTAATAATATAAATAATAATTCTTTCCATCGCTACATGATTTATCATTTAAATATTAGCTTTAAAAATATTTTGGAAATTCAAGCATTTTCCTCTTAATATCTTATGAGTTCCAACAATGGACACATTTTCGTCTTGAATAAACACTGTTCAGTTTTTTTACAAATATTTTCAGCCAAGCAAAAGCTTTTTTTCCCAAACCTCAGCTTCTGAGTTCTGAAAAATGCACGCTTTTCAATTTTGATATGCATTTATTAATTTACCCCAAAAAAGCATGTAATTAGTAGGCTGAGCAGCACACAGGAGAGCTACTCACACGTAGCTTGAGAGCTACCAGTAGCTCACGGGCTACTCGTTGGAGAAGCCTGATTCAGAGAAACTATTGCCTAGCCTGTTACAGTTAAAATTTCCTGAAAAATTTGAAGTGGACAAGGCACATAGAGTTCCTTCTCACGAAACCCTCGTCAAGGTAAACCACGACAAATGATATTTAAAGTTCTGCGCTATAACCATTTGGTGATGATCAGGAAAGGCAGCTAGAGAACTTCTGTCTTTAATAGTAAATGGAAATAAAATCTACATTCATCAAGACTTTGCTAAGGAATCTGTTCATGTTCGTAAAGAGTTTGCTGAGCTGCGACCACGACTTTGATACTCTGGTTTTAAATATGGTCTCTTTGATCCTTCTACAATGAGAAACTGGAAAGACGGTGTTTCAAAGTAATTTCAAGGACCGGAAGAGCTACGTAATCTTAGACCAAGAATTCCCAGTGCCTATGGATACAAATGCTACTGATACTTGATTTTATCAGCTTTAGTTTTCAGTCAAATCTGCCTTTTCTCTAAGATTAGTTATGTAGGCGTTTTCTGGGTAGGTTGATCTTGGCGTGTGCGGGATTCTGCAATTGTATTTAGTTTTTATGTTTGTCCTTGTCTTGCCTTCTATCCCTGTTTTTTGTATCTAAAGCTACTTTTTGTATATTATCTTTCTTTTTTTTGTCCTTTTCTTTTGACTTTTCTCTCACAATATGGCCAATATGGCCAATATTAAAATTGTTTCTTTGAATGTTAAAGGTTTAAGACATCCTGTTAAATGTGTTAAAATTGTAGATTATTTAGCTAGTCATAAAGCTGGTATTAGTTTTTTACAGGAGACACATATTGTTAATATGGTTCTAGCTTATATCCAGAAAAAAGAAGTTGGTATAATGCTTTCTTCGCGTGCAGTTAATAAGAAGAATGGAGTGGCCAAGAGATTACTTTTTAAAATATTGAGCAAAGTTTCAGATAGAGGAGGTCGTTACATTATTGTCAAAATTCTATTGGATAATACGGCTATTCATTTAATTAATGTTTATGGGCCAACAAATGATGATCCCAAATTTTGGTCCCTCTTTACGATAGAGGTACTCAAATTAGGTAATGTTCCACTCATTATTGGGGGAAATTTCAATTTAATCTGTGATCCTTTGTTAGATAGATCATCACAATCTAAATATCGTACGCCTAAATCTTTTTTTACTCTGAAGTCCTTTATTAAAACAACTAAACTGGTTGATATTTGGCAGTTACATTAACCAACTGAAAAATCTTTTACGTTTTTCTCTAATCCTCATAATTCTTATTCACAACTTGATCATTTATTAGTATCCCAATTCATTCAATTTCTACTCCGTTAATACATAATATAGATATTTCTTATCATGCACTTATTTCAGCTGTTTTTCAATTCACCCCTACGCTTTCTACTCAATCCAGATGGCGTATGAATACTCATACTGTTCTCAATGAACTTAATAAACCAAAACTTTTATCTGCAATTTAAGATTCTTTTTCTTTTAACCCTGAGGGTTCTGTTTCTTTGGTAACCCGATAGGATGCTTTTAAGCCATGTATTAGAGGTGTAACCATTTCTCTTATTGCTCATGAAAACAAATCTGTTAATGCTCAAATTAAAGATTTGGACAAACAAATTGTAAATTTAGAGAGGATATTTATCTTGTCTAATCATCTCAAATATAAAACGCAACTACAAAAACTTCATTACGAATTTAATTCCATATTCAGTGAACAAACGGGTATACAACTCTCTAATAATAAGGCCAAATTTTCTTTTAATGCTTATAGATCAGGTAGATTTTTGGCAAATTACTTGCGTCTTAAAAAAGATAAAACTCATATTACTGCAATTCATGGTGTCAATGGTAATATTGCCTTATCCCATAAAGATATAGTTAATGAATTTTTTAATTATTATAAAACCTTATATAATAAACCTCCCTCTGTGGACTCTTCATTGATTGATAATTTTTGCACAATTGTGGTTTACAAAAAATATCACAATCAACCAAAGAAGATTTACATTCACTAATTACTTAGAAGAGATTAATCTGGCTATCAAATCCCTTAAACTTAATAAATCTCCTGGACCTGAAATAACAGCTGTGCTTTATAAAGATTTTGCTTCCCATCTCATACCTCACTTACATCAGCTTTTTTCCTCTTTTAGCTCTTTAGGAACAACTTCTGGATCATTTACTGAAGCATTAAATGTTGTCCTTCTAAAACCTAACAAAGCCCCTACTATTGTTTCAAATTATAGACCGATTTCCCTATCAAATCAAGATTGTAAACTTTATGCTAAAATACTTGCTATTAGGTTGACCTCTGTGCTTGATTCTATTATACATCCTGATGAATCTGACTTTGTGAAACTTCGATATTCTATTCTGCCAATAATACCAGGGTGTTTCTTCATTCTATTGAACAAGGACATACTTTGTCGATACCCTCTGGAGTGTTAGCATTAGATGCTGAAAAAGCTTTTGATAAAGTTCACTGGCATTTGTTATTTCAAACATTAGCTGCATTTAATTTTGGAGACTCATTTGTTCGCATGATATCTGCTCTTTATTCTAGGCCTTATGCTCGAATTTTTATAAATCGTCATATTTCTAATCAATTTTTCTTTTCAGAGGTACAAGACAAGGTTGTTCTTTGTCCTTCTGGTTATTGAATCTTTACTCACTGCTATTACAAATTGTACAGGAATTGCTGGTGTTAGTATTAATGATGTTATTATAAAAACATTAGCTTATGCAGAAGATATTGTTTTATTTATTAGTAATCGTGAATCATCTCTTCCTCCTTTATTTGATTTAATCTCGTTATATTCTCAGATTTCTGGATATAAGTTAAATACCAACAAAACAGATTTTTTTCCTTTAAATGTTTATTGTACTAGTGACATCTTTCCCATTCAAGATATAGGGGGTCATTACGATGGCGATGAACCCGCCACTGACAGGCTGTCGGTGGCGGGTTCACTGCCATCGTGAGGCCATTTTCCGCAAACTATATTATGATGGCGGGCGGTAAGGTGACTGTCGGAAACACCGACCTCCACGTATCCGACGTGTTCCTTCATCCCGCCGGTTGCTGCAGAGGCCCTCAGCATGTAATGCATGCCAGCAGTGCCGTTGAGGGCCCCCCTTGTGCAGGGGCAGTTGGTTTTTGCACTTGGGGGGCATTTCCCTGCACCATGTGGCAGGCACCATGTGGTGCCTGCCACGTAGTGCAGGAAAGCAAAACCTGCCTTTTTTCCATTGCGGCGGTTGCTGCAGCCAGCAGCACCCGCGGCAATAGAAAAAATGCATATGTGGGACCGCCACCTTATAGGCGGGGGTCCCCATCCCTGGGACTATGGAGGACAGACAGAAATCCGTCCACCATCGTAATCAGGCCCATAATTTGGCAAAAAGTGAAATTTAAATATCTTGGTGTTTTTTTTTCCCATAGTATTAAAACATCAATCTCATTAAACTGTGACAACATTATAAATTATATCAATAAAAAATTGCCCAAATGGTCTTCTTTACATCTCTCATAGTGGGGAAAAATAGGTTCAATAAATATGGCAATTGCTTCCAAAATATTTGATCTCTTTGCTATGTTGCCGACTCAATTCCCTAGGTCATTTTATAAAACTATTAAATGTATTTGGAACAATAAAACACCTCATATTAGTTATAATAAATTAAAATTTACAAAATGCAATGGAGATTTGGGGTTACCTGATTTTTTGAATTATCACAAAGCATTTATATCAAAAACAAAGTTCTCTTTGGTTTACTCATTTTCAACTTACTAATCCTCCTTCCTGGCTTGTAATAGAAGAAGGGTTAATAGCTCCATTTCCTTCACCTGCTTTATTAACCATGTCTAATACTTCAACATTACTTAATAAGTCTACTATTTTAAAATTCACTAAACTGATATTACACAATTTAGATTCATTATTTCAATCTTCATCCTCCCATTCCTTAAAAAAATCGTTATGGTATAAACCACAGTTGAAACTTTCCAGAAATATACGATTTTGGAAGACTTGGACAATGGCAGGCATTTTTTTTCTTAAAGACATATATCATAATAATGCCTTTTTCTCATTTTGCGGAATTGGAACAAAAATTTGGTTTGCCTTCATCTAATTTTCCTAAATATGAACTTTTATGTGATTCTATTTTAGATTCCTTTTCTAATAATATTCCCTCAAATAATACCTCTGATTTTGAAATGTATCTTCAAATGTTGAATACCTCAGCTCATGCTGTAGCCCTAATTTATAAAAAGATGCAAACTTTTCGTGGCAATAATATCGACATGATTTCTAACTTCTGGCATAAAGAATTATCTTTATCAAGTCAAGTCAAGTCAATTCAGCTTTATTCGGTGTGAAATGTACAACCATAAAAGCATACTACAAAAACAGAAAAATATAACATATCAATAATTCATTAGAGGGATCACACATAATTTATCACTGAAAATATTAAAATGTCCTCCTTATACACGGTTACAATATATACACTTATTTAAAAAATACACAACTATATAACATTTAATATAAAATTTCTCATATTTTCGAATGTACTTATTCTACAGGCTGTTTCTTAAATTAATTCAGTGTTAAACAGACCTAGTTATTCTCGTCAGGTTTCTCATATAATAATGCATCTAAATATGTTAATTCTCTTCTTTTCCTGACTGCTTTTACAATAAAACGAATAACTGAACACACAGTTTTCATATTGTCCAAGCTACATAGAAATATAAAAGCCTGTTTATAATCAAAAAGCCTGTTAGTTATGAACAGTGGTTTTAAAACAGTTTTCCTAATATCACTGTAGAAAGTACAAAATAATAAAAAGTGCAACATGGACTGTGGGGTGTTTCCATTACACGGGCAATTCGGTAAATTATAGGACCACCTTTCCTTATCGGAAAATGCAATTAGGTGATGTAAAGTACCAAGTCTAAGCCTTGTTAGGTAATATCTGTGTTGGGTATTCCTTACTAGGGTTAGGTATGTTTGTATACCCTCCACCAAGGGAATTTCACAGTAAGTAGTAACACTTTGCTTCTGTCTTGTATCATCATATCTGTCTTGTTCGCTGGCCAGGGTATATCTCAACTTCAGATCTTTCTTACTTATATCCAGAATAGACTCTGGATCCGTTTTATTAAAGTTTAACTTACAATATTTAAATAGATTAGAGATATGCTCTAGCCAGGGAATTTTTTTACAGTGATCGAGGGCCAAACAGTCCTTTATCAGGTCAGTTGTAAATTTGGTCTCCTTTTTGGCCCATAGCCCACGCCAGAATGTAAGTCCTGCAATATTTATAAAATCACTAATGTATGATACCGACAGTTCTTTATGTATTATAAAATTGGCTGTGGAATTCGAGACAGCCAATACTCTTTTAAAAATTTATTCTCCTGTGTTTGTAAGGACGTAATATTTGCTCTTCCCCATATCGCTGACCCATGGCATACACCCGTCACACACTTAGTTCTATATAGAGTGAGAATTTCCCTTATGGGTTTATTTCCCATTTTTGCTGCAAATCTGAAAATTCCTTCAATTATTCTTAGAAATTTCAGATTGCATGAGTCGATATGTGGTTTCCATGAGTCCTTACTGTTAAATAGAAGACCTAAATAAGAGAACGTTAGCACTCTCCCTATAACTACTCCTCCAGCGTGATGTGTTTTATGCTTCAACTTATATTTCCCACATGTCATTACAAATGTTTTAGTAAGGTTTAACTTTAAATCCTTATTTGACATGAATTCAGCAAACTTCTCAATTAAATTTTGTAAGCCATTCGCTGTCCTCGATAAAAGGACAGCGTCATCGGCATAAAGTAAAACTGGAGTGTTACGTGTTCCAACTTTTGGGGTATCTGCGTTTTCATTTTGTAAATAGGTATCTATATTATTAATATATAAAGAAAAGAGCAGTGGCGCCAGTACACAGCCCTGGCGTATTCCCCTTGTAACTCTAAAATCCTCGGTACATTCACCCTTTGTTCCAAAACGTACTCTTGAGGTTAAAAATGAATAAATTTGGGACAAATATATAAGATATTAGTGGGTGCTCCTTGCTCATTCAGGGTTTGCCACAATTTGGTATGATTAACGAGGTCAAACGCACTTGTTAAGGCTACAAAGCAAAGATGAAGAGCCCCCTCCTTAGCAAGAGTATATTTTCCTATAAGTAATTCCAAATTTAAACACTGTTCTACAGTTCCAATTCCCCTTCTGAACCCATACTGAGCTTCAGAAAGAATATTATGTTTGTTTGCCCATTCTTCCAGCCTCCCCAGAAGAATTCTTCCCATTAGTTTCGAGGTTGAGTCCAGAAGGGATATGGGTCTGTAACAATTTGCCTTCCCTCTATCTCCTTTTTTAAAAATTGGTACGATAATGCTTTCTGCCCAAGATGCAGGCAGAAAACCCCTTATCGCAACGTTAAAAACCTTTAATAGGATCGGAGTCCAATAATCCATATTACATTTAAAAATATCGATGGGTACCACATCTGGGCCAGCGGCTTTTCCGCTAGCACTTTTATGGAGGGCGATTTTAATTTCTTCAGAGGTAATTGGTAAGATTTCTACGGGGTCAACTAAAATAAAATTACTGTTCTTTATTTTACTAATTTTTACTGCTTCTGGATTAAAAATACTCTCAAAGTGGGTAATCCAGTCTTCAGGGGGAACAGCTATTGCTATTCTCCCTGTTGCATTATCTTTAAAAAACGGGTGATCAATTGTTTTCCAAAATAGGGCCGCATTTCTTGTTTCTGCGGCCTCTACTAGACTTGCCCACGCATCCTCACGTATTTCACCTTTTCGTTGGTTTAAGGTTCTCCTATAATCCTTCCTTAGGTTACTAATTTTAACGTTATCCCTAGGTTTTATTTTTAGGGCTGTTTTCAGATCTCTATTTAATTTGGAGCATTCTCTATTAAACCATCTTGGGTTATTATCACAGGCCTTATGCTTCTTTTTAAATGTTAAATCACCCGCTATCTCCATAGTAATATTACTAAAAGCATTTATAGTTTCTACATCTGTTGAAAAGTTATTCATGCAGATACTAATTTCCTTTTGTATTTTCCCTTTTAGGTTATTTAAAAAGCTTGTTGGATCTATACTTGACCACTTAATGGATACTCCATTTTTTCCTAGAGGTTTTAGTTCTGAATTTGAGGCTTTTCCCCTCAATTGTTGTGAAAGGTTAAGCCTCAACGTCAGTATTAGTGGGTGATGGTCGCTATGCAGTGTTTCTGAAATTGAGCATTTTTCCACCAAACCCTTGTATTTATAGATATAACAAAATGATCAATACTTGATACTGATCTACCTCCTACATACGTATGTTTCACTACTTCTCCCTCTAAAATTTCGGGTTCTATAATCGCTAGATTATATTTAGAAATACTATTATTTATTTCTTCCCCATAAGCGTCATGTGGGAAATGGGGAATTCGGTCTCCAAAGTAATCGCTGAACCCACATTGTTCACCAACCAAAATGGCACAAGTTTCACAGTTAAAATCACCCGCCCAAATAAGTGTGTACTCCCCTCCCAATTCCTTTATAAAAAGCTCTAGATCTTCCTCTAGGGCCTTAATTACCATTGGTCTAGTAACATAAAAAATATTGTTATAAAAATTAATTAACACCATTGTCTGTTTCCCTTCCGAATAAAGTTGTATCAATTGATAGTATTGTGACTTGGTATTGACTTCCTTTACTATTAGAGGCACAGTTACAGCTATTAATGTTGCTAGGCCTCCTTTTGCTCTCCCCCTTCTAGACGGGCTAGCATTAGTACAAATTACTTTAAAATCATTAATAAAAAAGGTTCAGTAGTCCATGTTTCCTGGATCATAATTACTTCACATCCCTCTATCGTTTCAAGCCAGTCGTCATTAGTTATCTTATTTTTAACTCCTGCTACATTCCAGGACATGATACTAGTAGCTTTGTGATTTTGTACAATTAAATGGTCTCCAGCAGCCCCCTCCATATCCCTAGAAGGGGTATCCTCCCCGATAATAGGGGAAACATTTTGTACATTAATAAGTATTTGTGGACATAAGCCACCTTCTGGCTTGTTTACCATCGGGGTGTGTGCTGGGGTTCTAACAACATCAATTGCTGTGTCCTCCCTATGTCAATTGATCTCACTACAGGATTGTAATGGTTCATACCTATTGTATGTAGGAGCATTTATCGTGGATCTATACACATTAGGATTAGAACCATTGACTTTGTTGTTCTTATTGGTTATCCTGTAAAAATAGCCCAGCGGGACAGCAGTTACATCTTCAACTGTATTAGGATTCATTGCTGCGACTTTATATGCAAGTACCTCCAACAAATCTCTTACCAGTTCCCTGCTACAAAAGTTTATTACTATGCAATTTCCTACGCATTGTTTCATGGATCTACCCACCCATCTCACCCTTCTCAGCATTATTATATTTCTTAGTAAGACATTTCTATCCATATTCGTATTTGCTGTGAACCAATATATCACTTTGTTTTTTAATGTCTCATAAGACTCAAGCTTCTTATCCTCCAACCTGGTCACATTTTTGAGTATGATAACATATGGTGTCGCCTGCGGTGGAAGGTGTAAAGAAGCTAACTGTCGGAACTCATCCTTGTTAGTGTCTGTATTCGCAGATCTGCTTGAATCAACCCTTTTCTTGGTTTCTTTAGGGCATATGGGGGGGAATTGCTGTACATTTGGTGGCCTTTGGTTTTGTGCAGATTGTATATTTTCCCCTGTAGTAGGCTTGGTCGAACTTTGTTTTGGCTGAACAACAGTTAGGGCTTCTTTTTGCCTTGGTGTTGATTTATTACTCACGGATGGTAGGCTAGAATTTTTTGGAGTGATAAATCCCGTTACCAGGTCCATTAGGGAGGTTACATCTTTTTGGACCAATTTAATCTCTGACATTACTCGGCGTTCAATATTGTCCAGTTTAGAATGCAGTTTTTTAAATAATGTCTCGAAATTATGGATCGCTTGATCATTTCCTTTTAGATTTTCCCCCTCCTTTAGTCGTTTATCTGACCTACCGCCTTTGTTTACCTTCTGGTTCGGTCTAGGTTTCCCACTCTTACTGTCATCAGACCTAGGTTTTGATTTCGGCACTTGTTTAGCTTTTTTTGCTGGTGGTGTAACTAAATCTAAGTTATTCGATAGGGCTGTAATTTCCAGCGATGTTGTTAGTGTACACGGATTATCTGATTTCCTGAATATGGCCTTTTTATTCACAGATTGACTACCTGGCACAACCTCTAGTTCTATAGGCTTCTCTTTACCAATGGACACCTGATTCGTGGGCTCACAACAGTCTTCTGGGGTCTCGTGTACCGATACCATCAAGGCGGCATCAGGTGCTGTTTTTGTCGCTGCCAATTGTTCCTCCACGAGAACAATCTCACTGTCAATCCTTCCCACAGCAGATTTTAAATACTTCGTGATTGGCATATTATCTGTATGCGGTTTTCCCGTGGAGTACGGTTGCTTCCTTTTGCCCATTTTCCCGCGAGTAGTGAAACGTAAACAATAAGAATGTTTTAAAGCAAACGATGGATCACCTTACCAGGCTTCTCCGTTGTTCTTTTTATATGCAGCCAAGGGGGGTGGCCCTGCCCTGCCTCTTCCTGTCGCTGACGGGCGCAGACGGGCCCGCCCTTGGCCCGGGCTTCGCCCGCGCGCGTCCCGCGCTGGAAGCTTTTCAAAGCGCCTCCTGGCGCACAGGCAACGCTGGCAGCAGCGCGACGGTGCTACAACCAGCAAAGGACACTGGGAGATGGAGTCCTTGCTCTGGGTCCGCTCCGCACACCACCGCTGTCTCCCGGTCCGTAGCCCCCAGCAGGGGGTGAAGCAGGCTGCAATTGGGTGTCTTTGGTTTACTCATTTTCAACTTACTAATCCTCCTGCCTGGCTTGTTATAGAAGAAGGGTTAATAGCTCCATTTCCTTCACCTGCTTTATTAACCATGTCTAATACTTCAACATTACTTAATAAGTCTACTATTTTAAAATTCACTAAACTGATATTACACAATTTAGATTCGTTATTTCAATCTCCATCCTCCCATTCCTTAAAAAAATCGTTATGGTATGAACCACAGTTGAAACTTTCCAGAAATATACGATTTTGGAAGACTTGGACAATGGCAGGCATTTTTTTTCTTAAAGACATATATCATAATAATGCCTTTTTCTCATTTGCGGAATTGGAACAAAAATTTGGTTTGCCTTCATCTAATTTTCCTAAATATGAACTTTTATGTGATTCTATTTTAGATTCCTTTTCTAATAATATTCCCTCAAATAATACCTCTGATTTAGAAATTTATCTTCAAATGTTGAATACCTCAGCTCATGCTGTAGCCCTAATTTATAAAAAGATGCAAACTTTTCGTGGCAATAATATCGACATGATTTCTAACTTCTGGCATAAAGAATTATCTTTATCAATATTGCAAGATATTTGGCAGAAAATCTGGTTAAATAGGGTTTCCGGATGGCTTCCTGTGTCCTTATACCAAACCAACTCTCATATTATTTATAGTTGTTTATGGACTCCTTTAAAGGTATTTCAAGCTAAGCTTGTACCTACTCCTTGTTGTTGGCATTGTAAACTGCATACAGGTTCATTAAAACGTTTGCTTTATGAATGCAATATTGTTTTTCAATTTTGGAAAGAGGTGTGGGATGTTATCCAAAGTATATTTAACTTTTCTGAACCAATTTCGTATATTATTTTGATTTGTAAATCTGTTGTTCTTTCTATGAATATGTCTATGCTAGAACGTAAACTCTTTGATTTGTTAATATCAGCAGCCTTAAATGAGGCTGTCAACAGTTAACAGTTACTGGTTCTCGGCATGAATGAAACACCTTGAGGGGTCCGACTTTGAATTCCCTGCCCATTCCATATGGTTATCACTCGATGCCTATGTTGGAAACACACGGAACAGTTTGTGCTGCCCTCGAATGATATGGTATTTCATTTTGCTCAATTTGTGACTGTTAGAGCGCTAATATTGACTTTAAACTGAGTATGTTCAAATGTTTGTCACATGCAATTTTGTTCAATACCGACTTGGAAAGTTTGCCGAGTTCGGGCACATCATGACAAGGGGCATTATGGGGCAGGTAGTCCCTACGGGATACTAGCCATAATGTAGAGGCCGCTATTTTAGCTCCAAGAGTGCCCATTATGTGTTTCCAGCCTCTAAGGATGCTCATTAGCCTTATGTTCCATTGCCCCGTAGCGTTCATCATGTGTAGATTTGTGAGCAAAACCGGGCAGTGAACAGTTAACAGTTAATGTTTCCCGGCATGAACGGAATAGCAAGGGTTATGGATTCAGCCTGCAAGTTATTTAAAGCCATAACTTATCAACTTAGGTGGATGTTGCCTCTTACTAGGGTACAAGTTTTACTCTCAGCGCGTTTTATTCTATTGTATTTTATTTTTGATGGTTAGCATTTCCTGAGAGGGTTTGCGCCATATAGTGGATTTTATATTTTATTTTTTATTCCCTTATTATCACATGTTTAAAATAAGGGCAGGTGATACTTTCCGTGTGCAACACAGAGATTGGGATATATCATAAAGGACTATGTGGTCAATGTTGCATCATGCATTCAATTTGCATCATTTTTTGAACTATGGGTGCTAAATGCTTTTAGTTACTACAGTATTTACTTGTCATTTATATTGTTCTGTATGCTATGATATTTCCTGGCATTCTAAAACAGATTGAGATGTGTTTTAGGTACAACACTGCACTACGGATTAACCTCTTCTATATCTATGAAATTTCTTCTATGCCTATGACTGTGATGGGGTATATATGTCTTAATGTTAAAGGCGCTTGCCAGATTGAGAAAGGCTGCTGCGACAGCCAAAACGCGTCTCTTCAGTCGTGGGGTCATGAGAGGCCAGATGAAATAAAGAAGCATTTACCCTGCAGCCCTCGTGTGCGTGCCTTCTTCAAGTGTGGAGTAGGAGTTGTTTTGGATGTATATATATATATGTATGAACAAAGTTCGCCACCACCATCGCCTCACACGGACAAAGGACGAAAAGCGGACCCAATGGTTCTTGGTGCAAATCAGGTGTAGTTTATTTTGTGCCCAGCAAATCCGCCATTACGCGTTTCGACCCCCACTCGGGTCTTGATCACATGACGCGTTGCATAGTAAAACAAGCGACCTTTAAAGTGATATGGTGCAGGAAATGACTACATGAAGTCAAAGTGCAAAGTATGGTAACTGAAGAGTTACTCTTAGCAGCATGTTAAGTTCTATTGAATGTGCAAAGCTTCATGCATGTTACAATAAATAAGCCAATAAATATATCAATATAAATAAATATGCTTATAAATGCTAAAACAGTTACTATAAAACACACAGTGTGTAAAAAGAAACCTTTTGCATTATAGAGTTGCTTTTAACTTTGCAAAGTTGTCCTATAAATGACAACTAAATCCTATGTCATGATGCCCAAGTGGGCCTTCAAACATGAATGTCAATCATATTTTTCCCTTGCATTACATTCACCTAGTCAGCCTAAAATATGTGCAAACAAATGTGTAACTCAATTTTCTTAAAAGAAGTGCAAACTAATTCTAAAATTATGTAAAAAGTGATTATATACATTTCATATGTTATTGAGGAGGTAAGACCATACAACATGCCTAGTTTGTTATTCCTCACATTAGATCTCTAAAATATATAAAAAAAACAACTGATTTTGATGCCCCATACTCTTGTGATCACTCATGATATTCTTTGACCCACTAATCTAGGCCTTCACAAGCATGTGAAAAGGTCTTCGCTGGCATTTAACCCTGCAGGATATTTTGTATCGAGTTCCAATATGTACCGGGTTTCTAGGAGGCGTAACTTCGCCTCCCGGTTTCCACCTCGTTTAAGCAGTAAAACCGTGTCGATAACATAATACTGGAGATACGCAGGGTTACTTTCATGTTTAAGCTCAAAGTGCCTCGCGACTGGGTAAGCCTGATCTTTGCCACTAATTGCCCTTATGTGCTGGAGTATCCTATATATATATGTATATGTATATATATATTATCTACTGGCGGTCACCAGTAGATAGTTATAGTTAGGACCTATTTTCCATAGGAAATCCGCAACATTCTATTTGAAATAACGCTGGCGCCGGTTGACGAATCTTCGCGAAATTTTCCAACTTGTTGGGGCGCTCCGGACCGCTCCTATCCTGAAAGTCTCGGGGTGATTCGTCAAGCGGGGGCCGAGAAAAAAGGGGGGTCCCAAAACGCGTTTTCCCCATGCAATTTTCCATAGGAACCTTTAGTCGCAGCTACAGCCCGAACTGCTGAACGGAATTACACCAAATTTGGCAAAGAGGTAGCCCTTGGTTCAGTGTCGTGCCTTTTGCTTAAATGGTGTAAATACGTTCAGTAGTTCCTGAGAAAATCAAAAGTAAAGTCACATATATATCTATGGCCGAGTAGGGTCCGCGTACCCTCCCGATCACGAGCTGCTTGCTAATTGGCTGTCAAGTGGCTGTCAACACTCCAAATCAGGAAGTGTTGGCAGCCATTTTATGTCTCGGTAGAACCGAGGCACAGAAACACGTCGCCAAACGCAACAAGGGGGCAGGGTAGAAACACCCTGACCCCCTAGGTCTGCTCAGGGGGTCCCACATGCTTAGGGTGCGCGGATCCCGCCGATAAAAAAAAATCGAGCGCGGTCTCTTGCGCTTCGATGCTATTTTGCCCCGGGTGGCCCAAGTCCCGGGGGCATGCGAAGGGTGGGTTTATATTTTATGTGGGGGCCTCTAAGGCCCCCAAGCCCCGGGGACCGCCACCCCCGGGGCTTTAAATAAAAAATGGTGCGGGAGGGCTCTCCGCCCTCCCGCAGCCCCGGGGACCGCCACCTCCCCGGGGCTTCTTTTTTTTTCTTCTTAATTACCTGTGTGGGGGGGCTCCAGTTTCCCCACATGCCCCGGGGACCACCACCTCCCCGGGGCACTTAGAAAACAAATGTGGGGGTCCGTTTTGGACCCCCGAAGCCGGGGACCACCACCTCCCGGGGCTGTGCAGTGAAGGGAGGGGGCCGCGCGGCCTCCTCCTGGAGCCTGTGGTGGCCCTGGGGACCGCCACCCCCAGGAGCCGGCTCCTGCAGTGTCCCGGGGTGCCTACCCCCGGGTCACTGTAGTTTGCTATGACAGGACGGGAGCCTCGCGGCTCACGTCCTGTCATAGCCAAACTGCTTTGGTTTTGGAACAGAGGCAGGAAACCTGCTCTCTCTTCCAAAAACCAAAGCACATTGCTTTTCCACACGGGGAGCTGCATGTTAGCAGCTCCCCATGTGAAAAAGCAATGCCGCTCCAGCAGGAGGCGGGGAGCCGGCATGGTCCGTGGGGAGTTGGGGTCCCCCACAGACCCCAAAGGATAGGGCCAGCCCGGGGGATGGGGTCCCCGGGGCAAGTAGTGGCCCGGGAGGGGGCCACGCGGCCCCCTCCACAAATTAGGAAAATTTTGTTTTTTTTTAAAAAGGCCGGCCCCGGGGGATGGGGTCCACGGGGCCTAAGGAGGCCTGAGGAGGGGGGCAACGCAGCCCCCTCCATGATTTTTTTTTTTTACAAAAACAGGTGGCAATGACCCGGGGAATGGGTCCCCGGGCCAAAATTGGCCACGGGAGGGGGGCCCACGCGGTCCCCTTCTCGTTACTTTAAAAAAAAAAAAAAAAAAGGGGTTAGGCCCTGGGGGATGGGGTCCCCAGGGCCCAAAATAAGTAAAAGAAAGGGGCCACAGAGGCCCCTTTTAAAAAAATCCCCCAAAAAATCCGGCATCGCGCCGGAGGCTCACGCCCTCCTTGGCAGCACTCTGCAAACGCGCCCCTGGCGAGTTTGCAAAGAGAAACGATTCCCCTTGAATACTGGGGGTCCCTGGGGGCCAACTAGCCCACCAGGAACCTCCAGTATGCGCCCCTTTTTACACCTCTCTGCAACGCAGCTCTGTGGCGCTTAATGGAGGTAGCTGGTGGGCTAGTTGCACCCCAGGGACCCTCAGGATTCAAGGGGAGTTAATCCCCCGACTTAAAACGCGCCACGGGGTCGTTTGCACAGTGGTGAAGGGAGGGGCGGGGCTTGAGGTGACATGTGTGCAAACAGGCCCCGTGGCGCGTTTTAAGATGGGGAATTAAATCCTCTTCAATCCTGAGGGTCCCTGGGGGCCAACTAGCCCACCAGGTACGTCCAGAAAGCACCACAGAGCTGCGTTGGAGAGAGGTGCAAAAAGGGGCGTGGCCTCAGAACACCTCTCTGCAACGCAGCCCCTGAGCATACTGGAGGTTCCTGGTGGGCTAGTTGCACCCAGGCACCTCAGTATTCAAGGAATTCGTTCCCCATCTGCAAACGCACCAGGGGCGCATTTGCAAAGTGGTGAAAGAAGGGGCGTGGCCTCCGGCGCGATGCCGGTGTTTTTGTTTTTTTTTTAAGAAGGGGGGCTGTGTGGCCCCCTTCTTTTTCTAATTTATTGGTACTGGGGACCCCATCCCCAGGGCCTGCCCCCTATTTATTAAAAAAAAATAATAATTTGGAAGGGGGCGCGTGGCCCCCCTCCCGAGGCTTTAATCGGCCCCGGGGACCCCATCCCCCATCCCCCGGGCAATGGCCTTTTTAAAAAAAAATTATTGTTTTGGAGAGGGGCTGCGTTGCCCCCCTCCTCAGGCCACTTATGGCCCCAGGGACCCCATCCCCCGGGGCCGGCCTTTGTTTTTTTTTTATTTTGGGGAAGGGGGCCACTACTTGCCCCGGGGACCCCATCCCCCGGGGCTGGCCCTCTCCGTTGGGGACTGTGGGGGGGTCCCCAATCCCCCCACAGTCCCGCCGGCTCCTCGCGTCTCTTGGGAGCTGGCATTGCTTTTCCACATGGGGAGCTGCTAAGATGCAGCTCCCCATGTGGAAAAGCAATTTGCTTTGGATATTGGAAGCGAGAGCAGGTTTCCCTGCTCTGGCTCCAATATCCAAAGCGAGTTTGCTATGACAGGACGGGAGCCTGTCATAGCAAACTACAGTGTCCCGAGGGTAGGCACCCCGGGACACTGCAGGAGCCGGCCCTGGGGGTGGCGGTCCCCAGGGCCATCAAGGGCTCCAGGAGGGGGGCCGCGCGGCCCCCCTCCCTTGAATTGCACAGCCCCGGGGAGGTGGTGGTCCCCGGGGCTCTGGGGGTCCGTAACGGACCCCCACATTAAAATATTTAGTGCCCCGGGGAGGTGGCAGTCCCCGGGGCGTGTGGTGGGGCTCAAGCCCCCCCCACATAGGTTACTTTAAAAAAATAAAAAGAAGCCCCGGGGGTGGCGGTCCCCGGGGCTGCGGGAAGGCCGAGAGCCCTCCCGCATCATTTTTATTAAAGGCCTGGGGGGTGGCGGTCCCCGGAGCTTGGGGGGCCTTAGAGGCCCCCACATCATAAACTTAACCCTCCCATGCCCCCGGGACTTGGCCCACCCGGGGGCCAATTACAAAGAAGCGCGGGAGCCCGCGCTTCGTTTTTCGGCAGGATCCGCGCACCGTGGCGCATCCTGCCGATTTAAAAAAAAAAAAATTTGGGCCCTGGGGGTCCTTGTAGGACCCCTGAGCAGGCCTAGGGGTCAGGGTGTTTCTACCCTGCCCCTTTTTGCGTATTGCGCACTTTTTTTTACTGCTTTCTTGTTCCTCGGTTCTACCGAGGAACAAGATAACTGCCAACACTTCCTGATTTGGAGTGTTGACAGCCAATTAGCATGCAGCTCGTGGTCGGGAGGGTGCGCGGATCCTCCGTGCCTCTATATATCGAAACTTTTATTTTGGATTTTCTCAGCAACTACTGAATGGATGTACACCATTTTTAAAATGGGTGCTTTTTGAACCAAGCACTACCTTTTTGCCAAATTTGGTGTAATTCCGTTCAGCAGTTTTTGCTGTAGCCTTGCATAAAGTTTCCTATGGGAAATCGATTTTTTCACTCTAATTTTTTGAATTTCTCCGCAACTACTGAACGGATTTACACCATTTAAAAAAAGGTCGCTTTCTGAACCAAGCGCTACCTTTTTGCAAAATTTGGTGTAATTCCGTTCAGCAGTTCGAGGCTGTAGCCGTGGCTAAAATTTCCTATGGGAATTAACATGGAGAAAACGGAGAAAACGCGTTTTGGGACCCCCTTTTCTCGGCCCCCGCTTGACGAATCAACCCGAGACTTTCAGGGTAGGAGCGGAGCGGAGCGCCCTAACAAGTTGGAAGCTTTCGCGAAGATTCGTCAACCGGCGCAAGAGTTATTTCAAATAGAATGTTGCGGATTTCCTATGGATAAAGGTCCTAACTATAACTATCTACTGGCGACCGCCAGTAGATAATGTATATATATATGTGATGTCACTGACCATGTCATGAGTGATGTAATATGTGACGTCATCAGCAGTGCATTGCGGGGGCGCGAGTTATAGTTAGCTGAACTAACTATAACGGGGGAATTTCTATGGTTTTGTACGAGTGAAATGTCCAACTAACTATAACTGTCCCTAAAACCTATGGTTTTTTCAGTGAATTTCAAAGGTTTTTTAAATGCAAATTTCTAACTATAACGCCCCTGAAACCTATGGTTTTTCAGTGAATTTCAAAGGTTTTTTAAATGCTAATTTCTAACTATAACGTGCCTGAAACCTATGGTTTTTTCAGTGAATTTCAAAGGTTTTTTAAATGCTAATTCCTAACTATAACATGTCTGAAACCTATGGTTTTTTTCAGTGAATTTCCAAGGTTTTGTAAATGACAATTTTTAAATGTATTAATTGTTATATTTATTTTTTTGATACTGATTTTCTACATTTTTTAAACTATTTATTTTTTAAATTACATTGTAATTACATTATACATTACATTACAAAATATACTTTCTCAGAATGAATTACTTTAGTTTAAATTCTTTGCAAATAGGCAATAGACTTCTAAGTATAGTAGTTACAGTTGTTGCAATAGGCAACACAATTTCAAACACAATGCAACATTGAGCTCAATGTGAATTTCAAGTTAAATGCAATTAGTTACTTTATGGATTACTTTTCTAACCACAGGACTGGATCCTAGATTCAGTCCTGGGACATCTCCTGTAAACAGTTGAGTAAAAACGTTTTGGTTACAGTTGTGATTTTTAAGGGATATTATTGTATTTTAAAAGTTGACACTTAGAAACTTTTTCACATAAAATCACCAATGTTATCCTATGGCTGGAAATTCACTTAGCAGGTAAGTAGTGTTATCGTTACTTTTCTTACTCAGTGGTGGATCCTGGATCCAGCACTGGTGCATCTCCTGTAAACAGTTGAAAGAATGCGTTTAAGTCATACAGGCGATTTTTAAGGAATATTTGTAGTTTGTGAAAATCGACACTTTGAAACTTTTCTGCTGAAAACCAGACAATGGATTCCTATGGAAGGAAATACAAGTAACTGGTAAGTACGGTTAGAATTACTTTTCAGGGTCAGTGCTGGGCTAAAAGATGCAGCACTGGGTTCTCTCCTGATAACAGGTGAGTAAATCGGAATTACGTAGTTCAGCTGATTTTAGAGGAATATTATAAAGTTCCAAACTCCACACTTAGAAGAATTTCCAAGTGAAACCAGTCAATGTTAGCCTATGGAAGGAAATTCAAGTTACTGGTAAGTACGGTTAGAATTACTTTTCAAGGTCAGTGCTGGGCTAAAGATGCAGCACTGGGTTCTCTCCTGATAACAGGTGAGTAAATTGGAATTCGTAGTTCGGCTGATTTTAGAGGAATATTATAAAGTTCCAAAACTCCACACTTAGAAGAATTTCCAAGTGAAACCAGTCAATGTTAGCCTATGGAAGGAAATTCAAGTTCCTGGTAAGTTCGGTTAAAATTACTTTTCAGGATCAGTACTGGGCTGAAAGATGCAGCACTGAGGTCTCTCCTGATAACAGGTGAGTAAATCGGAATCCGTATTTCGGCTGATTTTAGAGGAATATTATAAAGTTCCAAAACTGCACACTTAGAAGAATTTCCAAGTGAAACCAGTCAATGTTAGCCTATGGAAGAAAATTCAAGTTACTGGTAAGTACGGTTAGAATTACTTTTCAGGACCAGTACTGGGCTGAAAGATGCAGCACTGAGGTCTCTCCTGATAACACGTGAGTAAATCGGAATTCGTATTTCGGCTGATTTTAGAGGAATATTTGCACAATGGTGAAGGGAGGGGCGGGGCCTGAGGTGACATCTGTGCAAACGCGCCCCGTGGCGCGTTTTAACTGGGTATTAAGTCCCCTTGAATCATGAGGGTCCCTGGGGCCAACTAGCCCACCAGGAACCTCCAGTATGCGCCAGGGGGCTGCGTTGTAGAGACGTGTACAGAGGCCACACCCCTTTTACACCTCTCTGCAACGCAGCTCTGTGGCGCTTTCTGGACGTACCTGTTGGGCTAGTTGGCCCCCAGGGACCCTCAGGAGTGAAGGGATTTAATTCCCCATCTTAAAATGCGCCACGGGGCCTGTTTGCACACGTCACCTGAAGCCCCGCCCCTCCCTTCACCACTGTGCAAACGCGCCCCGTGGCGCATTTTAAGTTGGGGGATTAAGTCCCCTTGAATCCTGAGGGTCCCTGGAGTCCAACTAGCCCACCATGTACCTCCAAAAGCGCCACAGAGCTGCGTTGCAGAGAGGTGTAAAAGGGGCATGGCCTCTGTACACCTCTCTGCAACGCAGCCCCTGGCACATACTGGAGGTTCCTGGTGGGCTAGTTGGCCCCAGGGACCCCCAGTATTCAAGGGGAATTGTTCCCCATCTGCAAACGCGCCAGGGGACGCGTTTGCAGAGTGCTGCAGGGTGGGGCGGGTCCTCCGGCACGATGCCGGTCTTTTTTTTTTTTGTATAGGAGGGGGCTGCGTGGCCCCCTTCCCTTGGCCTCTTTTGGCCCCGGGGACCCCATCCCCCGGGGCATGAGGATTTTCATTTTTTTTAAAAATGATAATAAAACGGGAAGGGGACGCGTGGCCCCCTTCCCTGGGCCTATATTGACCCCGGGGACCCCATCCCCCGGGGCATGCCCTCTTTTTTTTAATTTTTAAATATTTGGAGGGGGCTGCGCGGCCCCCCTCCTCAGGCCATTTAAGGCCCGGGGACCGCATCCCCCGGGGCCGGCCTTTCATTTTAAAAAAAAAAAAAAAAAATTTGGGGAGGGGGGCCGCGTGGCCCCCCTCCCGGGCCACTACTTGCCCCGGGGACCCCATCCCCCGGGGCTGGCCCTCTCCGTTGGGGACTGTGGGGGGGTCCCCAATCCCCCACAGTCCCGCCGGCTCCCCGCGTCCCTTGGGAGCCGGCATTGCTTTTCCACATGGGGAGCTGCTAAGATGCAGCTCCCCATGTGGAAAAGCAATGTGCTTTGGATATTGGAAGAGAGAGCAGGTTTCCCTGCTCTCTCTTCCAATATCCAAAGCAGTTTGCTATGACAGGACGGGAGCCGCGAGGCTCCGTCCTGTCATAGCAAACTACAGTGTCCCGGGGGTAGGCACCCCGGGACACTGCAGGAGCCGGCCCTGGGGGGTGGCGGTCCCCAGGGCCATCAAGGGTTCCAGGAGGGGGCCGCGCGGCCCCCTCCCTTGAATTGCACAGCCCCGGGGAGGTGGTGGTCCCCGGGGCTCTGGGGTCCGTAACGGACCCCCACATTTATTTTCTATGTGCCCTGGGGAGGTGGTGGTCCCCGGGGCGTGTGGGGGGGCTGGAGCCCCCCACACATTATTTAAAATATAAAAACGAAGCCCCGGGGGGTGGCGGTCCCCGGGGCTGCGGGAGGGCAGGAGAGCCCTCCCGCACCATTTTTTTTTATTGAGCCCCGGAAGGTGGCGGTCCCCGGTGCTTGGGGGGCCTTAGAAGCCCCCCATATAAACAATAAACCCACCCCCCCCGCATGCCCCCGGGACTTGGGCCACCCGGGGGCAAATTTGCATTTTTTTTTTCCGGCAGGATCCGCGCACCCTGAGCGCATCCTGCCGATTAAAAAAAAAAAAAATGCTTTTTTCTGCCCAGGGGGTCATTGTGGGACCCCCTGAGCAGACCTAGGGGGTCAGGGTATTTCTACCCTGCCCCCTTTTTGCGCTTTGCGCACTTGTTTCTGTCCCTCGGTTCTACCGAGGGACAAAATGGCTGCCAACACTTCCTGATTTGGAGTGTTGACAGCCAATTAGCATGCAGCTTGTGATCGGGAGGGTGCGCGAATCCGACGCGGCCATAGATATATATGTGATTTTCATTTTGATTTTCTCAGGAACTACTGAACGGATTTACACCATTTAACAAAAGGGTTCTTTCTGAACCAAGAACTACCTCTTTGCCAAATTTGGTGTAATTCCGTTCAGCAGTTCGAGGCTGTAGCCGTGTCTAAAGTTTCCTATGGGAAAATGAATGGGGAAAACACGTTTTGGGACCCCCCTTTTTCTCGGCCCCCGCTTGACGAATCACCCCGAGACTTTCAGGGTAGGAGCGGACCGGAGCGGGCCATAAAGTTTGAAAATTTTGCGAAGATTCGTCAACCGGCAAGAGAGTTATTTCAAATAGAATGTCGCGGATTTCCTATGGAAAATAGGTCCTAACTATAACTATCTACTGGCGACCGCCAGTAGATAATATATATGTATATAATGTATATATACATATATGTATATGTATATATATATATGTATATATGTATATATATACTTGCCTAATCCTCTTTCCAGAAGAAAACGGACCGCACTCATGCAGGTTTTGCGATTTTTATTTTTCTATCTCCTCTATTAGATGTTCATATTTGGATACAGGTGAAACAAAAGATCTACGCGTTTCGGTATTACAAATACCTTGCTCACTTATACACCCACTCATTCTTCAATACGCCTTTCCCTATATATATTAAACATATTTAAACTTTACAGAAACACACAGTCACTGGATGATGTCATCAGTGATGTCATTTGAGATGTCATCAGTGATGTCATCAGTGATGTCACTGATGATGTCATGAGTGATGTAATATGTGACGTCATCAGCAGTGCATCGCGGGGTCGCGAGTTATAGTTAGCTGAACTAACTATAACGGGGGAATATCACGGGTTTTGTACGAGTGCAATGTCTAACTATAACTGTCCCTAAAACCTATGGTTTTTTCAGTGAATTTCAAAGGTTTTTTAAATGCTAATTTCTAACTATAACGTGTCTGAAACCTATGGTTTTTTCAGTGAATTTCAAAGGTTTTTAAAATGCTAATTTGTAACTATAACGTGCCTGAAACCTACGGTTTTTTCAGTGAATTTCAAAGGTTTTTTAAATGACAATTTTTAAATGTATTAATTTTTATATTAATTTTTTTCACACTGATTTACTACATTTTTAGAAACAATTTCTTTTACATATGTTATTTTTTATATTACATTGTAATTACATTATACATTACATTACAAAAAATACTTTCTCAGAATGAATTACTTTAGTTTAAATACTTTGCACATAGGCAATAGACTTTTAAGTACAGTAGTTACAGTTGTTGCAATGGGCAACACATTTTCATACACAATGCAACATTCAGCTCAATGTGAATTTCTAGTTAAATGCAATTAGTTACTTTATGGATTACTTTTCTAACCACAGGACTGGATCCTAGATTCAGTCCTGGTACATCTCCTGTAAACAGTTGAGTAAAAGCGTTTTGGTTACAGTCGTGATTTTTAAGGAATATTATTGTATTTTAAAAGTTGACACTTAGAAACTTTTTCTCATAGAATCACCAATGTTATCCTATGGAAGGAAATTCACTTAGCAGGTAAAAACTGTTATCGTTACTTTTTCTTACTCAGTGTTGGATCCTGGATCCAGCACTGGTGCATCTCCTGTAAACAGTTGAAAGAATGCGTTTAAGTCATACAGGCGATTTTTAAGGAATATTTGTAGTTTGTGAAAATCGACACTTTGAAACTTTTCTGCTGAAAACCAGACAATGGATTCCTATGGAAGAAAATATAAGTTACTGGTAAGTACGGTTAAAATTACTTTTCAGGACCAGTACTGGGCTGAAAGATACAGCACTGAGGTCTCTCCTTATAACAGGTGAGTAAATCGGAATTCGTATTTCGGCAGATTTTAGAGGAATATTTGTATGTTTCAAAAATCAACACTTAGAAACTTTTTCAGCAAAAAGCAGGCAATGATATCCTATGGAAGGAAATTCAAGTTACTGGTAAGTACGGTTAAAATTACTTTTGAGGATCAGTACTGGGCTGAAAGATGCAGCACTGAGGTCTCTCCTGATAACAGATGAGTAAATCGGAATTCGTATTTCGGCTGATTTTAGATGAATATTTTAAAGTTCCAAAACTCCACACTTAGAAGAATTTCCAAGTGAAACCAGTCAATGTTAGTCTATGGAAGGAAATTCAAGTTACCGGTAAGTACGGTTAAAATTACTTTTCAGGACCAGTACTGGGCTGAAAGATACAGCACTGAGGTCTCTCCTGATAACAGGTGAATAAATCGGAATTCGTATTTCAGCTGATTTTAGAGGAATAGTTGTATGTTTCAAAAATCAACACTTAGAAACTTTTTCAGCAAAAAGCAGGCAATGATATCCTATGGAAGGAAATTCAAGTTACTGTTAAGTACGGTTAAAATTACTTTTGAGGATCAGTACTGGGCTGAAAGATGCAGCACTGAGGTCTCTCCTGATAACAGGTGAGTAAATCGGAATTCGTATTTCGGCTGATTTTAGAGGAATATTTTAGAGTTCCAAAACTCCACACTTAGAAGAATTTCCAAGTGAAACCAGTCAATGTTAGCCTAGGAAGGAAATTCAAGTTACCGGTAAGTACGGTTAAAATTACTTTTCAGGATCAGTACTGGGCTGAAAGATGCAGCACTGAGGTCTCTCCTGATAACAGGTGAGTAAATCGGAATTCGTATTTCGGCTAATTTCTAACTATAACGTGTCTGAAACCTATGGTTTTTTCAGTGAATTTCAAAGGTTTTTAAAATGCTAATTTCTAACTATAACGTGCCTGAAACCTACGGTTTTTTCAGTGAATTTCAAAGGTTTTTTAAATGACAATTTTTAAATGTATTAATTTTTATATTCATTTTTTTCACACTGATTTACTACATTTTTAGAAACAATTTCTTTTACATATTTTATTTTTTATATTACATTGTAATTACATTATACATTACATTACAAAAAATACTTTCTCAGAATGAATTACTTTAGTTTAAATACTTTGCACATAGGCAATAGACTTTTAAGTACAGTAGTTACAGTTGTTGCAATGGGCAACACATTTTCATACACAATGCAACATTCAGCTCAATGTGAATTTCTAGTTAAATGCAATTAGTTACTTTATGGATTACTTTTCTAACCACAGGACTGGATCCTAGATTCAGTCCTGGTACATCTCCTGTAAACAGTTGAGTAAAAGCGTTTTGGTTACAGTCGTGATTTTTAAGGAATATTATTGTATTTTAAAAGTTGACACTTAGAAACTTTTTCTCATAGAATCACCAATGTTATCCTATGGAAGGAAATTCACTTAGCAGGTAAAAACTGTTATCGTTACTTTTTCTTACTCAGTGTTGGATCCTGGATCCAGCACTGGTGCATCTCCTGTAAACAGTTGAAAGAATGCGTTTAAGTCATACAGGCGATTTTTAAGGAATATTTGTAGTTTGTGAAAATCGACACTTTGAAACTTTTCTGCTGAAAACCAGACAATGGATTCCTATGGAAGAAAATATAAGTTACTGGTAAGTACGGTTAAAATTACTTTTCAGGACCAGTACTGGGCTGAAAGATACAGCACTGAGGTCTCTCCTTATAACAGGTGAGTAAATCGGAATTCGTATTTCGGCTGATTTTAGAGGAATATTTGTATGTTTCAAAAATCAACACTTAGAAACTTTTTCAGCAAAAAGCAGGCAATGATATCCTATGGAAGGAAATTCAAGTTACTGGTAAGTACGGTTAAAATTACTTTTGAGGATCAGTACTGGGCTGAAAGATGCAGCACTGAGGTCTCTCCTGATAACAGATGAGTAAATCGGAATTCGTATTTCGGCTGATTTTAGATGAATATTTTAAAGTTCCAAAACTCCACACTTTGAAGAATTTCCAAGTGAAACCAGTCAATGTTAGCCTATGGAAGGAAATTCAAGTTACCGGTAAGTACGGTTAAAATTACTTTTCAGGACCAGTACTGGGCTGAAAGATACAGCACTGAGGTCTCTCCTGATAACAGGTGAATAAATCGGAATTCGTATTTCGGCTGATTTTAGAGGAATATTTGTATGTTTCAAAAATCAACACTTAGAAACTTTTTCAGCAAAAAGCAGGCAATGATATCCTATGGAAGGAAATTCAAGTTACTGGTAAGTACGGTTAAAATTACTTTTGAGGATCAGTACTGGGCTGAAAGATGCAGCACTGAGGTCTCTCCTGATAACAGGTGAGTAAATCGGAATTCGTATTTCGGCTGATTTTAGAGGAATATTTTAAAGTTCCAAAACTCCACACTTAGAAGAATTTCCAAGTGAAACCAGTCAATGTTAGCCTAGGAAGGAAATTCAAGTTACCGGTAAGTACGGTTAAAATTACTTTTCAGGATCAGTACTGGGCTGAAAGATGCAGCACTGAGGTCTCTCCTGATAACAGGTGAGTAAATCGGAATTCGTATTTCGGCTGATTTTAGAGGAATATTTTAAAGTTCCAAAACTCCACACTTAGAAGAATTTCCAAGTGAAACCAGTCAATGTTAGCCTATGAAGGAAATTCAAGTTACCGGTAAGTACGGTTAAAATTACTTTTGAGGATCAGTACTGGGCTGAAAGATGCAGCACTGAGGTCTCTCCTGATAACAGGTGAGTAAATCGGAATTCGTATTTCGGCTGATTTTAGAGAAATATTTTAAAGTTCCAAAACTCCACACTTAGAAGAATTTCCAAGTGAAACCAGTCAATGTTAGCCTATGAAGGAAATTCAAGTTACCGGTAAGTACGGTTAAAATTACTTTTCAGGACCAGTACTGGGCTGAAAGATGCAGCACTGAGGTCTCTCCTGATAGCAGGTGAGTAAATCGGAATTCGTATTTCGGCTGATTTTAGAGGAATATTTTAAAGTTCCAAAACTCCACACTTAGAAGAATTTCCAAGTGAAACCAGTCAATGTTAGCCTATGGAAGGAAATTCAAGTTACTGGTAAGTACGGTTAAAATTACTTTTCAGGATTAGTACTGGGCTGAAAGATGCAGCACTGAGGTCTCTCCTGATAACAGGTGAATAAATCAGAATTCGTATTTCGGCTGATTTTAGAGGAATATTTGCACAATGGTGAAGGGAGGGGCGGGGCCTGAGGTGACATCTGTGCAAACGCGCACCGTGGCGCGTTTTAAGTTGGGGGATTAAGTCCCCTTGAATCATGAGGGTCCCTACGGGCCAACTAGCCCACCAGGAACCTCCAGTATGCGCCAGGGGGCTGCGTTGCAGAGACATGTACAGAGGCCACACCCCTTTTTACACCTCTCTGCAACGCAGCTCTGTGGCGCTTTCTGGACGTACCTGTTGGGCTAGTTGGCCCCCAGGGACCCTCAGGATTGAAGAGGATTTAATTCCCCATCTTAAAACGCGCCACGGGGCCTGTTTGCACACATGGCACCTGAAGCCCCTCCCCCTCCCTTCACCACTGTGCAAACGCGCCCCGTGGCGCGTTTTAAGTCGGGGGATTAACTCCCCTTGAATCCTGAGGGTCCCTGGGGTGCAACTAGCCCACTTTATACCTCCAAAAAGCGCCATAGAGCTGCGTTGCAGAGAGGTGTAAAAAGGGGCATGGCCTCTGTACACCTCTCTGCAAGGCAGCCCCCTGGCGCATACTGGAGGTTCCTGGTGGGCTAGTTGGCCCCCAGGGACCCCAGTATTCAAGGGGAATTCGTTCCCCCTCTGCAAACGCGCCAGGGGCGCGTTTGCAGAGTGGTGAAGGAAGGGGCGGGGCCTACGGGCCCGATCGTTTTTTTTCCCCTGAGGGGGCTGTGTGGCCCCCTTCCTTTTCCTATTTTTAGGCCCTGGGGACCCCATCCCCCAGGGCCTTACCCCTTTTTTTTAAATTAAAATAAATTAAAAAAAACGGGAAGGGGGCCGCGTGGCCCCCCTTCCCTGGGCCTGTATTGGCCCCGGGGACCCCATCCCCCGGGGCATGGCCTCTTTTTTTTTTATTTGGAGGGGGGCTGCGTGGCCCCCCTCCTCAGGCCATTTAAGGCCCCGGGGACCCCATCCCCCGGGCCGGCCTTGCACTTTTTTTAATTTTTTTTTCCTTTTTTTACTTTGGGGAGGGGGGCTGCGTGGCCCCCCTCCGTGGCCACTTATGGCCCCGGGGACCCCATCCCCCGGGGCCTGGCCTCTCGTTGGGGACTGTGGGGGGGTCCCCAAGCCCCCACAGTCCCGCCGGCTCCCCATGTCCTACGGGAGCCGGCATTGCTTTTACACATGGGGAGCAGCTAACATGCTGCTCCCCATGTGGAAAAGCAATCGGCTTTGGATATTGGAAGAGAGAGCAGGTTTCCCTGCACTCTCTTCCAATATCCAAAGCAAGTTTGCAATGACAGGACGGGAGCCGCGAGGCTCCCGTCCTGTCATTGCAAACAGCAGTGTCCCGGGGGTAGGCACCCCGGGACACTGCAGGAGCCGGCCCTGGGGGGTGGGGGTCCCCAGGGCCACCACAGGCTCCAGGAGGGGGCCGCGCGGCCCCCCTCCCTACATTTTGAAAGCCCCGGGGAGGTGGTGGTCCCCGGGGCTTGGGAGTCAAAACGGACCCCCATTTTAATTTTTCTTAGTGCCCCGGGAGGTGGTGGTCCCTGGGGCGTGTGGGGGGCTGGAGCCCCCCACACAGGTCTTTAATTTAAAAAAGAAGCCCCGGGGAGGTGGTGGTCCCCGGGGCTGCGGCCCTTAGAGGCCCCCCACACATAAAATTAACCCCCCCCCAGCATGCCCCCGGGACTTGGCCCACCCGGGGGCCAATTAACATCGAAGCGTGGGAGACCGCGCTTCGATTTTTTTTTTTTCGGCAGGATTCGCGCACCCTGAGCGCATCCTGCCGATTTTTTAAAAAAAAAATGTATTTATTTTTTGCCCAGGGGGTCCTTGTGGGACCCCCTGAGCAAACCTAGGGGGTCAGGGTGTTTCTACCCTGCCCCCTTTGTGCGCTTTGCGCCCTTGTTTCTGTCCCTCGGTTCTACCGAGGGACAAAATGGCTGCCAACATTTCCTGAATCGGAATGTTGACAGCCAGCTGACAGCCAATTAACATGCAGCTCGTGATCGGGAGGGTACGCGGACCCTACTCGGCCATAGATATCACTATCTTTTTACTTTTGATTTTCTCAGCAACTACTGAACGGATTTACACCATTTAACAAAAAGGGTTCTTTCTGAACCAAGAACTACCTCTTTGCCAAATTTGGTGTAATTCCGTTCAGCAGTTCGGGCTGTAGCCGTGTCTAAAGTTTCCTATGGAAAATTGCATGGGGATAACGCATTTTGGGACCCCCCTTTTTTCTCGGCCCCCGCTTGACGAATCCCCCCGAGACTTTCAGGGTAGGAGCGGACCGGAGCGGGCACAAAGTTTGAAAATTTTGCGAAGATACATCAACCGGCAAGAGAGTTATTTCAAATAGAATGTCGCGGATTTCCTATGGATAATAGGTTGTAACTATAACTATCTACTGGCGACCGCCAGTAGATAATATATATATATATATATATATATATATATATATATCAAATGTACTCCGTGACTTCTGCGGATATCTCCAATACACGGACACGGACCCAGAGTTGTGCTTCAGAGTGTGTTTATTTCGCCTCAGTCGCCATTACGCGTTTCGCCTTCCACAAGGCTTGATCACATGACAGTGGTAACGGGATTACGTGCAAGATTTTAAAGTGCTCAGTGCTCATTGTAAATGCATCACCTGGTTGTTTCTGCCATAGACATAGAAGACATTCAAAACATTAACCCCTAACATGTTAAAATATATACAAATATTTTCTTTTCAAATGTTTTGAAAGTGACTGTTTCATATATACATAGATAAACTGTTACACAATGTATTTATCAGTTTTCTAATTATTGGACTGCTTTATCTTATCCTTTATCTGTGACATTTGTTATCATTTCTTTCCTAATGTTCACAATTCTTGGTTTAAATACCTGATTGTTAAAACACGACATATTGGTTATAAAAATATATCATCATAATGTCATATGGTTGACCTCCTACATCATAAACATTAGTGACGCATTATAGTACTAAAGTGCATTAAAGTGCTAAAGTGCATTAAAAACTATAAATATCAGAGCATTCTTAGCTTTATAAACATTATTTAGTTTTTCACAACAACTGGAGGTTATATTAAGAAAATGAAATAAAACTTGGCTAATCCAGGTATCGGGTATTTAATTATTCTTTCCATGTCTCACATTGATTTATCTAGAGTCGTTATTGATATTCAGTGTAATTACCGACTAACCACATTAACCTTGTTTTTGGTTCTCTTTTTTGACGGTTCTGGATCTTGGGATATTTTAATGTGCAAAATTACACTCTATAAATATATAAATATATAAATATATAAAATTATATAAAATACACTTAAAATTCATTAGCAACTATAGATATACCAAATGTATAACACCTCATACATGTATATGCATGTATATAAAATTCCTTGTGTTACATTTAGCAATATTATATAAAGTCAACATTCAATACATAAATGTCGAACATATTGCTTGTCTCCTAGTTGTTAATTAATCCCTTACGATCCAAAAACTAAGTTGGTTATTATCTGATGGCATCAATATTTAAGAAATTCTTTTACATATTTGAAAATCCTAAATATCTAAATATTTGTAGTAGACGGCCATAATTACATTCTATTCCTGTGCAAGATATGTGTTTTATTTGTCACGTGTGGCTGGGTATTTATATCAGGCAAGTGTGTAAATCCTCTGTTGCATTCAGGCCACCCGGGGACTTGGAATCTAACTGAAGAATATATCGCGTTTCCAGCTTTCTTAACTTAGTCTCCCTGTCCCCACCTCTTCTGCTTGGCGGGACTGTGTCAATTACAAAGTATTTAAGTAGGGCAGTGTCTGAATTATGCTTTTCCTTAAAATGTCGAGCTACTGGATAGGTGTTATCATGATTAATTATAGCCCGTAGATGTTGTAATATCCTTTTGTGTACAGGTAGCTTGGTGCTGCCCACGTACTGCAGGCCACATGGGCACTGCAGCACGTAGACAGCAAATTCAGTCTTGCATGTAGTAATTTGGTTATTTTAAACTGCCTTTCACTGAAGGGTGTCTGATATTTAAATGTGTTGATACCATAAATACACGCCTTACACGTTTTGCATTTAAAAAAACCCTTGCCTGTTTGGAGCCAACTGTTGCCCTCTATGACCTCATGACTAGTTTTGACAATCTTATCTTTCATTGATGGGGCCTTGCTGTGCGTAATGGACACTCTCTGCGGTAGCAGGGGTCCTAGTGCACTAGTTTGGATTTTGGAGGTTTCTGTTGCTGGTTTAGTCCTTTCTGTAAGTGCTTTTTCCCTAGTGATAGCCCTTGTTTTGCTGATGGCTTTATCAATCACTTTAACCGAGTATCCTCTTTGTAAAAATCTTTTCTTGCTTTCTTCCTGTGCCACTATTAGATCCTCATTGTTACTGCAAAGACGCCTCATCCTTAGCATTTCCCCGTAGGCGATGCTGTTTATCAAGTGTTTAGGATGGGCGCTGCTGGCGTGAAGAGTAGTGTTTCCTGCTGTTTCTTTTCGGAATAATCTGGTTTCTAACTTGTTGTTATTTACATACACCTGTGTGTCTAAAAACTCAACACTGGTTGCACTAATGGTAGCAGTGAAATGTAAATTGACCTGATTGCAATTAATGGCCTCTACAAAATTATTTGCTTCATCCACATTCCCTTGCCACACTATGAACAAATCATCAATAAAACGAAGCCACATCCTTACGTGTTTGTGCATGCTTTCTCGGTGGGTGTCCATGAGGACCTGCTCCTCCCACCTCCCCATATGGAGGCAAGCATAACTAGGGGAGAAGCTGGCCCCCATGGCCACCCCCTCACTTGCTGATACAGCTGGCTATTAAACATAAAAATATTGTTCTGAAGGCAAAACATGATCATTTCAATCAACATTGCATTATGTGCTGTATATTGGTTGGGTCTTCGGGATAAATAGTATTTAACTGCTGCAATTCCATCTGAGTGCTCAATGCTTGTATACAGTGATGTTACATCTAATGCCATTAATATATAACCCTCCTGCCAAACGAATTTGGTAATTTTCCTTAGGAAATCGCTGGTGTCTTTAACATATGATGCCAATCCCTTTACAAAGTCCTGTAAAAAATAGTCAATGTATCTGGTTGTATGTTCCATTAAACCATCCCTTCCCGATATAATTGGCCTTCCTGGTGGTTTGTTTTTGTTTTTATGTATCTTAGGTATAAAGTACAGTGATGGTGTCGTTGGATTTTCTTTTTTAAGGAACTTGTGTTCATCCCCACTGATTAATTCTGCGTTCTTCCATCGGCTCAATTTGTCGTGATATTCTTTTTGGGTTAATTTTAGCTTGATGTTATCGCTACGGGTGTAGCAAGTTCTGTCATTTAATTGATTATAGGCCTCTTTTTTATAATCCTCCTGTGGCCAGATAACAAGGTTTCCACCCTTGTCGCTATTTCTAATTACGACGTTTTTGTTGTTTTGTAATTTTGTCATTAGATTAGTGTATTGTTGATTGCTTTTTCGGTATCCCCTTTTCCCTGCTTGCACTTTTTTATTGAGCTTCTTATATATATATATGTGTGTATATATATATATATATATATATATATATTATCTACTGGCGGTCGCCAGTAGATAATTATAGTTAGGACCTATTTTCCATAGGAAATCCACAACATTCTATTTGAAATAACTTTGGCGCCGGTTGACGAATCTTCGCGAAATTTTCAAAACCTATGGCCCGCTCCGGTCCGCTCCTATCCTAAAAGTTTCGGGGTGATTCGGCAAGCGGGGGCCGAGAAAAAAGGGGGGTCCCAAAACATGTTTTCCCCATGCAATTTTCCATAGAAACCTTTCATCGCAGCTACAGTCCGAACTGCTGAACAGAATTACACCAAATGTGGCATAAAGGTAGCCCTTGGTTCATAGTCGTGCCTTTTGGTTAAATGGTGTAAATCCGTTCCGTAGTTCCTGAGAAATTTGAAAAAGAAAACACATATATATCTGGGCGGAGCCTAACCACACATGTCATCGTGAGATCTGATTGGCTGTCAGCACTTCATCCTGGAATTGCTGGCAGCCATCTTGGGACCAATATAAATGATAGTACCCCATTGAAATGCATTGTAGTGAATCGAAGATTTTGAGGGTTACCAAAAGGAGAACTATAAAGGGTGATAACAGACTTTAGTTACATTAGAATTCATTTGTTGATGGTACCATACTAATTTCAGGAATTGTGGTGTGTTCTAAGGTGATTTTACCCTGTGAAAAACCTTCTGCTGGGATATCATGAATCATGTTTGAGAGAAAACTATTTTCACATGCTTGTCCCATACAGTTTTGGAAGGTGCTCCAGAAGCTAAAATGAGAGCATATTTTCTGTAAATTCACATTATCTTTCTCAGTCATGTGAGAATGAAGTCTGACATTCTCAGTAAAACATGTACATCCAACAAGGGCAGAGACTGTCAGCTGATTCCTTTGTGTTCTACTGCAGCTTCCCAGAGTGTTCTAAAGAACAACTAGAGTGCTAACAGCCTTACTTATGACAAAAGTATGGCACACCTGAAGCCATCTTGATTGGAATAAACTGGTAACACTTAAAACATTTAATTTAAAAAGGAACAAAATGATGGGGTTCATTTTGTCATAGAAATTATGGTTAGTGCTGTAGAAAGAAAAATTAGGACATGTTTCAAGTGTGATCTCAAATATCTTCCTGTTATATTTCAACAGGAGCAGCCTGTCAGTTGATGCCTTTGTGTTCTACTGCAGCTTTCCAGAGTGTTCTAAAGAACAACTAGAGCGCTAACAGTCTTACTTATTACAAAATTATGGCACACCTGAAGCCATCTTAATTGGAATGTTCTGGTAACTCTTAAAACATTTAATTTAAAAAGGAACAAAATGAGGGGGTTCATTTTGTCATAGAAATTATGGTTAGTGCTGTAGAAAGAAAAATTAGGACATGTTTTAAGTGAGATCTCAAATATCTTCCTGTTATATTTCAACAGGAGCAGCCTGTCAGTTGATGCCTTTGTGTTCTACTGCAGCTTCCCAGAGTGTTCTAAAGAACAACTAGAGAGCAAACAGTCTTACTTATGACAAAAGTATGGCACACCTGAAGCCATCTTGATTGGAATAAACTGGTAACACTTAAAACATTTAATTTAAAAAGGAACAAAATGAGGGGTTCATTTTGCCATAGAAATTATTGTTAGTGCTGTAGAAAGAAAAATTAGGACATGTTTTAAGTGAGATCTCAAATATCTTCCTGTTATATTTCAACAGGAGCAGCCTGTCAGTTGATGCCTTTGTGTTCTACTGCAGCTTCCCAGAGTGTTCTAAAGAACAACTAGAGTGCTAACAGCCTTACTTATGACAAAAGTATGGCACACCTGAAGCCATCTTGATTGGAATAAACTGGTAACACTTAAAACATTTAATTTAAAAAGGAACAAAATGATGGGGTTCATTTTGTCATAAAAATTATGGTTAGTGCTGTAGAAAGAAAAATTAGGACATGTTTCAAGAGTGATCTCAAATATCTTCCTGTTATATTTCAACAGGAGCAGCCTGTCAGTTGATGCCTTTGTGTTCTACTGCAGCTTCCCAGAGTGTTCTAAAGAACAACTAGAGCGCTAACAGTCTTACTTATGACAAAATTATGGCACACCTGAAGCCATCTTGATTGGAATAAACTGGTAACTCTTAAAACATTTAATTTAAAAAGGAACAAAATGAGGGTGTTCATTTTGTCATAGAAATTATGGTTAGTGCTGTAGAAAGAAAAATTAGGACATGTTTTAAGTGAGATCTCAAATATCTTCCTGTTATATTTCAACAGGAGCAGCCTGTCAGTTGATGCCTTTGTGTTCTACTGCAGCTTCCCAGAGTGTTCTAAAGAACAACTAGAGCGCTAACAGTCTTACTTATGACAAAAGTATGGCACACCTGAAGCCATCTTGATTGGAATAAACTGGTAACACTTAAAACATTTAATTTAAAAAGGAACAAAATGAGGCGGCCACCAGAGAAAAAAGAGCCCAAATGTAGCACAAATATCACCCAGATGTAGCCCACATATAGCCCAATGACAGAAGTGTGCAAAACACTTTTTATTTTTAGTTTTTCTGCAGTTTTATATAGTGCAAACTGGTCAGGTAGTGGAGCGTTACATCTTACTTGGACCCCTCATTGCGTATTTTGCACGAAGTACATGAGATTGATCTTGCGAAACATTGAACTTTACGATTCTGTTAACCTGAAGTTGCTCTGAACCGGGCTTTGTAACACCCGTTTTTACCTACTGGTTTTAATTAATTCTCACTGTATTGTATTAGGAAAGAGGATTTACTGTTTTTATGTACACTTTTATGATCTATGTTTCTAAATCAGATCAAATAAAGTTTAATGAATTCTATGGCAGGACGGAGGCGAGGATTATGCATATCTTTCCTCACTTTATTTGCATAGCAGTTCAAAGAAAACGTAACACTACAATCATTAAACAAAAGACTACACAACCCATGAACCATTAGGGGGTAGTCTCCAAGGCAACTATAGTCCAATCATATCACAGTCCATCGTATATAATATTGTGACGTCCCTTCCGCTTCCTCTTTCTTCACTGCTCGTCAGTTAAGTGCATTCCTTACATTCTTGGCTTAATCTGACGTTGTTGCTGTTTGTATAGCGGTTTCTTGTGCCCGTTATTAGCATTATTGCCTTGGTATTGTTTCATATTCCCTGCGCAGCAGGCTCTTGCCCGAGCGCGTTCTCCCCCTCGCAGTTTCTCCCGCTGTGTGCTCTGCGCGCGGTGAGATCCTGTCAGGCGCGTCTGGTCCGAGCGAGGCAGCTCCGTCGAGCGCTCCCGCTGGTCTTTATGCACGTTTGGGATTCCGGTCACTCCTTTAGTGTCCTCTTGATTCCCGACCAACCCTCGCCTAATTTTGACACTGCTACGCGGTGATTTCCCCACACAGCCACGTTAGTGACCAGCGCCACCTGGTGGTGATAATTGGTATTGCGCCTCAGTCTATTCTTATAACAGCTTCGGGGAAAGCCCAGCTGTTGGAGCACCGGCAAGGGGGCTGTCTTAAGGATTTTAAGGGCATTTGTTCTGTGCTCACACCCTCTGCTATCATGTCTTCTCCAGAAGACCATTTTTACTCCTCCTACCAGGAAGTGGAGGAGGAATGGCCCCCCAACTTCTCCCTCCAGCAGTGGACCAAGCCCTCTCTGGCTATTTCTAGGGCGCTGGCTCCTCTTAGGGATCAGGTTGATAAGCTGGCGAAAAGCATCCCTGGGGTGTTCTGTGACCCAGATCTGGTGGTGGCGGGTCCAAGTAGCTCCCAGATGTGGAATAAAAGGGCCGTTAAGCATAACGCGGGGCACTTGGAAGGATTTGATCAACTTACGGAGACCTTCCTCAAGAGTGCGCGAACGCTAAAACATGCACCCTGCCGGGAGGAGGAGGGGCCCGGAGAAAATTGCGACACTGTCACCACTATTGTAGACCCCGACGGCAGGTTTCCCTTAGAGGGAGAGGGTGTATCGGAGGACAATTTCTCCTCCAATGAGGAGAAGGACTTGGGGCGTCCCTGGCGTCCAGAGTCCCACTCCTCTCAGTCCCCGGTTGGGGACGGGGTCCACTCGGACATGTTCGAGCCTACCCAAATTTACCATCCTAGGTCGGCAGAGTGGACACCTGACGCCAAAGTGGCAGAGTATGTGGTGGGGAAAATCCATCAACCCCTTGAAAGGGAGGTCAGGAATCGGATGAGGGGAGAATGCCCCAAGCCCTCACTGAAGGGGAAGGTGGCACACAAGCCTGAAATTGATGAGAAACTATGTACCTTTTTCTCCAAGTATATGAGGGATCCCAAGAAAGGAATTGATAGGTCTTGGACGTGGTAGGGCCCTTGACCCAAATTATTCAATTGACGGAGCGTTCCAAAGAGTCAGGATCCCCTTTGTCCACGGATATTATGGCTGGTTGGGCGCACTACCCTAAAACACTACCCCCTCCACTACCCAAACACCACTGCACTGCCCTAAACCCTAAAACACTACCCCCAGCATGACACCCTACACTACCCAAACATAACTGCACTACCCTAAACCCTAAAACACTACCACCAGCACGTCTCCCTACACTACCCAAACACCACTGCACTACCCTAAACCCTAAAACACTACCCCCAGCACGACTCCCTACACTACCCAAACACCACTGCACTACACTAAACCCTAAATATACCCCCAGCATGACCTCCCACACTACACAAACACCACTGCACTACCCTAAACCCAAAAACACTACCCCAAGCACGACCCCCTACACTACCCAAACACCACTGCACTACCCTAAACCCTAAAACACTAACCCCAGCATGACCCCCTACACTACCCAAACACCACTGCACTACCCTATACCCTAAAATACGACCCCCTACACTACACAAACACGACTGTACTACCCTAAACCCTAAAACACTACCCACAGCATGACCCCCTTCACTACACAAACACCACTGCACTGCCATAAACCCTAAAACACTACCCCAGCACTACCCCCTACACTACCCAAACACCACTGCACTAACATAAACCCTAAAACACTACCCCCAGCACAAACCCCTACACTACACAAACACCACTGCACTACCCTAAACCCTAAAACACTACCCCAGCACGACTCCCTACACTACCCAAACACCACTGCACTACCCTAAACACTAAATCTACCCCCATCACGACCCCCTACACTACCCAAACACCACTGCACTACCCTAAACCATAAAACACTACCCCCAGCATGACCCCCTACACAAACACCACTGCACTACCCTAAACCCTAAAACACTACCACCAGCATGACCCCTACACTACTCAAACACCACTGCACTACCCTAAACCCTAAAACACTACCCCAGCACGACCCCCTACACTACCCATACACCACTGCACTACCCTAAACCCTAAAACACTACCCCCAGCACGACCCCCTACACTACTGCACTACCCTAAACCCTAAAACACTACCCCCAGCACGACCCCTACACTACCCAAACACCACTGCACTACCCTAAACCCTAAAACACTACCCCCAGCATGACCCCCTACACCACCCAAACACCACTGCACTACCCTAAACCCTAGAAAAGAAACCCCACCCCATGCCCAATCCCCCTTACCTCTCACTCCTCATGGTTCCTCTCTCCTCGTGGTTCCTGCTTCACTTCATCTCTGAGGGGCGGTGCACGTCGTTGTGAGGAAACGGAACAGCCTCTGTTTCCTTACAACGACATGGATCGTCTACATGTTTTTAGAACGCATGGTCATTTACCATACATACCTCTACAACAAAATTCGTTGTAAAGGCATGTGTGGTAAATGACCATGCGTTCTAAAAATGCATAGTAATGACTTCGTGATGTACAACGCATGCGTGGTAATGCATGCGTTGTAATGGTATCGCAAAGTAAAAAAGTTGTTGTAACGGCTGTTTACTGATCGAAGCTGGCCCCTGTTCTTCAGTGAGACGTTTATTTGATTAATTAGGAGGAAGGAATGTGTTTTTTTTACCGAAAAGTGCATTCCCGGCTGTTGTATTGTGAAAGTGTCCGCGTGGCCTGGTTTCACTTCCGGTGAGAGAGTGGAAGAGTCTGTTTGGATCTAAAGGAGTTCTGGAGTTGGACGGGGCCGGCGCGACATGTCATCAGAAAACATAGCTAATGGAAAGCGTCCTCCCTGAAGTGTGGAGTAGTGCCATGAGAGGTCAATGAGTGTGCGTCCCACCGCAGTATGACCGTACCGCGTGACCCATGTGCCGCCTCCAGGGTACTGGAGGCAGAAGCGGCATCGCAGGTCCTCTTAAAGACCGTTGTAGCACTAATTCTACATTTTGGTACTAGGGCATTTTAACTTCGTTGTTCCTGCCAGATACAAAGAGAAGATCCTGTGTTATTCAGTGCCCTCGTTACCTTTTTTGTGGGTTGTGGTGCTTGTCACTTCGCTGCCCCGCCGGTGCACATGACTGGGCACCCCACCTCATGTGCCATCTGCAGGGCCTCTGCCCTCGGATCACTGGTTTCGGTTTCTGGAGTGGCAACATAAACAGTTGCTCCCAAAGGACTAGCCTTAACACTTAGGTGAATATCCCCTGAACCAGCATTCCACGGAAATTCTTTTCTAGCTCTCCCACGTCAACGAGCACGGCTCCGCTCGCGACACTGTATGACATCATCGGAGCCATAAGAGGACCTCGTCGTCGTGCTGACGTCAGTTCCACCCATTTTTTCCGTGCCACCGAGGCAAACAGGGGACCGAGACATTTTCACATGTATACATAGTATACTAAATATATATATATTCACTGAAAAAACCATAGGTTTCAGGCACGTTATAGTTAGAAATTAGCATTTAAAAAACCTTAGAAATTCACTGAAAAAACCATAGGTTTCAGGCACGTTATAGTTAGAAATTAGCATTTAAAAAACCTTAGAAATTCACTGAAAAAACCATAGGTTTCAGGGGCGTTATAGTTAGTTGGACATTTCACTCGTACAAAACCATAGAAATTCCCCGGTTATAGTTAGTTCAGCTAACTATAACTCGCGCACCCGCAATGCACTGCTGATGACGTCACATATTACATCACTCATGACATGGTCAGTGACATCACTCATGACATCACTGATGACATCTCAAATGACATCACTGATGACATCACTGATGACATCATCCAGTGAATGTGTGTTTTTCTGAAAATTAAATATGTTTTATATATGTATATCTCAAGGTCGATGGAAGAATAAATGGGTATATAAGTGTCTAAATGGATGATTTTTTTGTAAAATTGATTGTATAACTGACTAAGTGTATCTTAGTGAATACATGGGTTAGTGAGTAATGTTTAAATATGAAAATATCTGTATCAGTCTCTCACTTTGTGTATAAGTGGCTGCATGGGTTGGTGAGTAGCTACATGAGTGTCTATATGGGTTATTAGTTAGTTTTTTGAGTATCAGTATGAGTGTCTGAGTGTCTGTATGGTTCGGTGGGGGTATTACTTAGTGCATAGATGCATGAATGAGTGACTCACTGTTTGTATGTGTTGAAGACAGCATGTGTGCAGGACTGTATAGGTGGATGAGTATGTGTATGGGTGTGTTAGTGAGTGAATGACTGTCTCAATAGTGTCTTTATGAGTAACTACATA
Organism: Calotriton arnoldi; assembly: GCA_963921515.1. NCBI lineage: Eukaryota > Metazoa > Chordata > Amphibia > Caudata > Salamandridae > Calotriton > Calotriton arnoldi. Next base: position 682,910 of record CAWUFW010007977.1, on the reverse strand, counting down.
TGTTTTAAACTAGTATATGTGAGTATTGGTGTATATAAGTGAGTATATGTGAGTGTGAGAGATTGGAAGAGTTCCTGTACAAATAAGTAGGTGTTTCTATAAGTGATTGTTTAAGAGAGTAAGTATGTGTAAGTTTCTGTAGAAGTAAGTGTGGTAGTGTGTGTATAACTGTATATGCAAGTAAATGGATGTTTGATACTTTGTTTGCATGTGTGACTATGTGTGTGAGTAACTCTATAGATGAGTGGCAGTGTGTAACAGGATGTATAGGTGTATGAGTACATATGATGAGTGAGTACATGTGTGAGTGACTGTATAGGGACTGTTGGTGAATGAGTGGATGTGTGTGTAGATCTTGGAATTACTGAATAGGTGTGTTGTAACTGGTATTGGTATGTCCATTGTTTTGAAAATGTTAGTTTGTATTTTTGAGTGTGTGTATCAAAGGTTATATTAGGGTGAGAGGAGGTCTGCCACTCTATCACAAGGAGGATGTCATCAGTGATGTCATCAGTGATGTCATTTGAGATGTCATCAGTGATGTCATGAGTGATGTCACTGACCATGTCATGAGTGATGTAATATGTGACGTCATCAGCAGTGCATTGCGGGTGCGCGAGTTATAGTTAGCTGAACTAACTATAACGGGGAATTTCTATGGTTTTGTACGAGTGAAATGTCCAACTAACAATAACGCCCCTGAAACCTATGGTTTTTTCAGTGAATCTATATATATATATATATATATATTACACAAAATACAATACTGAGATAAGTAATAGTTCACAACACTGTGCTTCTTGTGATGATTTCTTTATTCATTTGTGTAGACATTTTCCTATGCAATTTTTATTTGCATATACAGGCAACACGTGTTTCGCGCACACTGTGCTTTTTCAGGGGTGTTACAGACATAGAAATTGTATACACAATTATAATACAGAACAAAAAATATTCATACATTTCATACAACATAACTTTGTCTGTTTCACTACCTCAATGCAATTAAAAATTGCATGCTTGAAATATTCATATCAAGTTGTGCAGTTTTCTTTCTCTGGTGCAATGTTAGCCCTATATGGAAAATTAATTATTAGAGACCCAGAAGACCACATGATGCACTCTAAATAGTAGTATCTATTATTTTCATGTAAACTATACCCTTAGTTGATACAGGTTTGAGACACCTTAATCAGAAAAACATAAGGACAATGGCATCCATAACCAAACCCTTATTGATGTAAACATCGGTCCATTTACCTTATGTAAGCAGATAATCTGTTTTTAGTAATGTTTCCTTATGTGTGATAACTTTCCTCCAGTTCTATCAATGTATGATATTCACACAACAATCCACTAGCTCTATAAAAAGCATATATACACTGTGTGTTATTGTTCTACTTCTTATGGTGACATACATCATGTTGCAGAATTAGGGAACTAAAAAATACACACTTACTTAAATCCATAATGCGCTTTATCTGATCGTTCCCTTCATATGCGGTTACAATCTTTCTATTTATGAAGACATCATTTCTATCAATTCTATGTATGGAGTACTTGTCTATAAAACATGAAATAAGATCTAATTTGAGCAATCTACACTGTGTTTTTTATCTCAGTTATTAATCACTTGTATTTGCAGAGCTCCCCTCACCTTATCTGCTGTGTTTTTATTCAGATGTCGCACAATTAATTGGTAATAAAGTATCTCTTAATTATTCAATCTCTCATTTCCCCATGATACGGGACTCTGAAATGAATGACATAATGCATTGCAGACTTCTGTTCTAAACTCATGTAATGTATCTTGACTAATTCAGATAGTTCTATTTCATTCTAATTTAAAATATTGTTTTTATTTCTAAGACTTGGTTCTTTTTTTTAAAACGAGGACCATCAATCTCGCAATATTGACAAACTATGCGCCATCCAGGAGCCCAAAATAATCTGTGATACCTTTCTAGGGGTACGGTTGAGAGTCTGTTTACCCACCACGTCCAACAAGCCCTTCTCAATCAAAACTTAGCTTTATATATGGCGACATTTACCTGACCTCTCTTCACCCCAAAGTCAAGAGGTTTGCTGATATTCATTGGGCCTACCTATGAAAGCCCACATCCAGAACTCTAAGAGGAACGATCACAGTTCATGGCAAAGACATGTAAAGGCATATTGGAAATTCTTGTAAAATATGCTACAATTGATTTGGAAACAACCAAACAAGATTTAGCAAAACTTAAACAAGAAATAATTAAACAAAATTGCAATAATACTGTGAAGTAATTTCTGTATGCATTGAAAACAAGACTATCCTAATTTGACGACGACATTAAACATAAAAAGATAAAAAAGATTCTTTGTGACAAATAGGATTATGCTGAGGGTTGTATATTGATATTTGCCAAAAAATATGACTCTCCCAGAAAGGAATTGAGGATAACACCGGTATGACGCAAGCAGGAACTATTAACCACTGGATCCAAGTCTGAGATGAGCTCTGAATTAGATGAAATACCAGGCACCTCGGACAAACCTTTCACTTTTTAGAGGAGTTTAGACTCTTAAAATAGAAGCAGGATCAGGGGGGGCATGGTCTGGCCACGCACAATGATGGCCGCCTAGACGGAGAACTCCGCGGGAGTCTCCGAGTGGGGGCAGCGGCAAATCGGAGGCGGCTGAGGGCCCACATCATGACGCTCCTAGGTGGGTAGATGCTTTGGATGGCTCCAGACCCTGAACTGCAGCTGGCGGGCGCCACGCGGTGAGGATCGGGCGAGGGACGGATGCTGGGCCTTGAGGCGTGACTGAAGCCTCGGCCTTGCGTTGCTGCCCGGCCCTTCACTGCCAGAATACGGCCTTGCTGGGCCGATCCTGTTCTTCGCACCCTGCTGGGTGCCTGCCACACGCTCACAGCAGACCCGCGAGCACAGGAGGGAGTGCCTCCCCCTTTGGGGGCCCACCGCGGGACACCCTTGAACACACCGCCGTATCCGGACCCCCGCTGCCGTGGGGCCGAGGATAGCCTTCTCTCTGGCCTCCCTCTTCACCGCACCATGCACCCGCCACTGCAGGCACCACAGCAGGGGCACAGGGTGAGCACCCCCCCTCGGATGGCAAGAAGCCCCAAACGCCTCCATTCTTCTCTACGACGACGGGGCATAGACCCATTCACGCCCCTGGACTACAACCTTGGTGCATGGAAGCCCACCAGCTGAGGTGAGGGAGTGCGTCCAACCCCGGGGACCCTCTCCTGACTACTGCTAAGGCCCACGGAGCACCGTGAAAGGCGAAGTCTGACATAGGGGTGCCAACGCCAGGGGAACCGCTACCCATTCTTTCCCCTTTGATCTGGCGAGGCTGCACGAGGGCCCATAAACAGACGGCGAACCCTATGGGGGGTGATCCACATCATGTCCTCCCCACCCTAAGAGACACCCTCTAACGTGAGAGTGGCGGGGAAGGCGCCAACTTTCAACCCACATACACGGACCACTGAGGAACGACCGTCCTGGCTGTCCCACCTGTTGGCCCCCCGACCCATCACCTGTCTCACCCCTCGGTCAGTGAGTGACTTTACACAGCAGCATTGGGCCCAGCATTGAAACATGGCTTGAATGTCCATGGCGGAGGACGGGAGTAAGTCCTCCAGACAGCTCCTATTTACAGAGGTGCTCAAACAACCACGCACTATGGCCACAAAGGGCGACGCCCCCTCCGCTAGCGGTCCCCCCGCACCTTCAACAGCCACTGAACCAGGCGTGACCATGGACTGCATCCTTCAGGAAATCTCCTCAGTCAGCCGACGGCTGCAAGGAATGGACTCCAACATATCCAAGCTAGCGGACAAAGCCAAATCGATCCGAGCTGACATAGCTGGGTTTCATGCACGGACTGAGGGGCTGGACCAGAGACTGACAGCAGTGGAGGGACGTCTCCACACAGTGCAAGATAGGGACCAGGAACTCCTCTTCCTCCGCAGTAAACTGGTCAATTTGGAGGAACGCAGCCGAAGGGACAATATCTGCTTTATTGGCTTTCCTGAGTCCTTTGAGGGCCCAAATGCCGGTATATTCCTGAAAGAAACCCTCCCGAAACTCATTGGGGCCGCCTTTGACCCTCCACTGGAGATACAGCATAGTCATCGTATAGGCCCCCCCTGCAAGGACTCCAACACGCACTCACGCCCGCTCATTGCCTGCTTTTTACGCCATGAACAGACAAAGCGAACACTGGCCGCAGCGCGCGCCCAAGGGTGTTCATTCATGATGGTCACAGCATCCGAATGGCCGTGGATTTTTCTAAAGAGACTAATGAACGCCGCAAGGCCTTCCTCTCCCTAAGGCCCAGACTACGTCAGTTAAACATCAAATACAGCCTTTTCTAACCTGCGCACCTCCGTATAACCAGGGACAGCAACTCCAAGGATTTCCATGAGCCAGGAGACCTGCGCCGGTTCTTGGATGCCATGGGATAACAGGAAATGGACACTCAACACTGGAACCCTGAACTTTCCCATTCACCCGCCCCCTCTCAATCACTGGACGGCAGGAGACGGATTACCAGCGGAGCTTGGCACCGAGGCAGGGACCAGGACAGGATAACTGGCACTCACGAGGACAAGGCCTCCGCCCTCCAAACTGTGGCCGCCTTCATACACGACCAACAGAGAGACAAGTCCCGTTCCCCTCTGAAGCCCACAACGGAGGCTGACTAGGGGCGGAGTAGGCCTGCAGAGGACAGTCCAGGCTGATAGCCCCCTCATATATCTGAACATGTACCTGCACGATCAGAGGGACGACAGCCAGATGTCAGGCAGCTGAGTATAGTTTACACTGTATTGGCTAATAGAGCGTTGTGTAAGTTATAAGTTATACATATTGTATGCACCACTTATCAGTGATATTCCTTTTGCTCTAACTATGTTACCTGTTTTGCTGTTTTTCTGGCAAACCTGATTAGCTATAACACCTGCTTGTCCCTGGCCATGTGCCCGCACCACCCCCTCCTTCACACCTTGTGCCCGTGCCGCTGAATTTGAATTTGTCACTGATACTGTTACCATGGAGTGCACCCCACGCGCCGCCATATCCACGAGCCCGATAGGGCACCCCTATGCTCTCCACCCCCGTGTGCTGCCGTTTCTACTTTCCCCTACAGACTGCCTTATCTCTCCCCATTTTCGAGTGTTATCTTATGCAAAGCCCGCCTCCCCCTCGGTAGACTGGTCTCACCCTTGGGGCAGCACCCTGCTGAGTTTAGACCCGTGGTAAGAAGCTTAGTGTTCCATGCGCTATATAGCGCCCGGGAGTCCATTCTCCCATACCCCATGTCCTATTGGTCCTCTCCCCTCCCTCACTCTCCCCTCAATTGCCCATGCCCGGACACAGTGCATTTTTCCACCGTGACGACCCAGTCCCCTTATCCCTCCCCTCCACCACTGCCCAATCTGGTTACACAGCATCTTCACGAAAACAAGGCCCCCCTCTGACCACCAGAGGTCTTGACGGCCCCACAGAGTCCTACCCCGCTCGTGAAGTGCCAGGGGGTTACCCGATACCAGTACCATCTCTACCCCCGTACCCTCCCTCCCAGAATCTGCGTTTCTTCTCTTTTTATAACCTTTGTGCCCCTCACCCCCTCTCTCCCTCTTTTGGTACAGGTCTTTTTTATATTTTTTCCTTCCCCCCACTTTCACGGACCCTCACACTTCTCTCATCCGGACGCCTCACCTTCCTCCCTCCACACCCCCCACCGACCCTGACATATCGGCCCCTGCTGACCCTCTAAGATTGGGGTCTCCCTCAGAACCACATTGCCACACTTTTTCCCCGCGAGAACCCTCGATACACATCACCGGACCCCCCCACTCCCTGCTCGCTGCGACCCCGCACCATGAGCCCCTCGCACCCATTGGAACGTCCATGGCCTCACACACTACATTAAACGGAAAACAATACTCGCCTACCTGCAGTCCAAGCACGTGGATGTTGCACTACTGCAGGAGACTCACCTCGATGCTATGGAATCGGACAAGTTACGCAGGCACTGGGTGGGGAAGGTGATCCACAGCAATGCACAGAGTGGGGGCACCGGGGACGTAAGGCCCACACGAAAATGCGGGGTGGCGATTCTCCTCCGGAAATCTCTTCCGGTGACGGTGACTAAAACATGGACAGATCCTGATGGATGATATGCATTTGCAAAGCTAAAACTAGGTGACCATCATATATGTATGGGACAGGGGCGAAAAAATAATTCTTCCTATAGCTTAACCGAGTTTTGAGGGAAATAGGAGCCTCACAATTTCTCATCTGGGGGTACTGGAACCTAGCGAGGGTCCCGGTTCTGATTAGGACGGTGCCCCTGGATAAAAACAATGCAGCGGACAGGGCTCTGATGGAGGATGTGATGCTAGATAATGGTCTGGTGGACCACTGACGTCTGAGCCATCCCACAGACACAGACTATACCTTTACTTCCCCGATGCATGGCACGCTCTCTCGGCTGGACTACTTCCTCATTTCCCACAGAGTTGTACAGCTTACCCGGGAATCTCAAATCTAGGAGGCAGCCCTCTCTGATCACTCTCCGGTTCTCCTTTCCCTGGAACTGGGCTGGCCAGTCCGGGCCGCAAGCCATGGCGGATGAACATCCAGCGCCATCGGACCCCTAGCGGCAAATCCCAATTACCGACACATATCAAAGACTACCTCTCCAATAACCGCAGTTCCGTGGACTCTGGCAGGACCCTATGGGCTGCAGCAAAGGCCACCATATGCGGCCAACTCATGCGAGATGCAGCACAAGCCAACAGACAAAATTAGCCCAGCAAAAGATGCTGGAAACCGACATCAGGACATATACTCGCCTATATTCCACACATCCCTCCCCACTACACCACAAATCTCTAGAGCAAGCCAGGATGGCCTGAAATAGCCTCTTCACCTCCAAAGCAGAGTATGCCCTGCAAAGGATAAAGGGAAGACACTGTGAGCAAGGGAAAGGGCGGGAAGGATGCTAGCAGCACATCTACATCAGCGCGAATCGGCCATGGCCATACCGGCCATAACTTCGGCATCAGGTGAGACACTCACCCACCCCCAGGACATCATAAATGAATTTGCTTCATTTTACAAGGCCCTCTATACCCCAGGGCAATCTGCTGAGGCGGAGAAACTGACCACCTTTCTACAGGAGGCAAACCTCCCCCGCCTCTCAGGTAAAGGTAGAGAGCTACTGGACGGGGAGTTTAGCAAGGAAGAGGTAGCATCAGCAATAGCGAAACTACCCTATCACAAGGACCCTGGAGAAGATGGCTTCCCAGCAGAATTCTACTGCTGGACGGGTGAGGAGGTAATCGGTACACTACAGGCGGCATTCTGTGAAGCAGAACAGACGTCTTCCCTGGGTCTCCTTTTCAACAGCGCTGTGATAGCCGTCCTACCTAAACCCGGGAAGGACCCCCTGCTATGCTGCAGCTACCGGCCCATCTCGCTGTTAAACTGTGACATTAAAATCCTGGCCAGCATCCTGGCATCCCGCCTCCAAAAAGTTCTCCCCTCACAGGTGCACGCCTCGCAGGTGGGCTTTGTGCCAGGCCATTCCTCTAGAAACCATTTACGCACTCTCGCACTCGCACTCTAGACAGCCAAAGACCTCCCTTCGGACGCACTTGCCCTCTCGCTTGACCCAGAGAAGGCGTTCGATCACATTGAATGGGGGCTACCTATTCCAGGTGGTGGAACACTTCAGCCTCGCCGACCAATTCATCGCCAAGGTGCGCCTACTATACAGCAATCCTACTGCACAGGTGAACTGCGGGGGATTCCTATCTGATCCTTTTCCAATCCGTAGAGGAATGCACCATGGATGCCCCCTCTCCCCACTCCTCTTCCTCCTGGCCATGGAGCCCCTGGCCACCACCATGCATAACTCAGCCAACATCACGGACATACGCCTCCCGGTTGTCAAATCCAAACTATACCTCTATGCGGGCGACATTTTGCTAACCCTTACGGACCTGCGTCGATCACTACTGTCTCTGCTCCAAATCATTGATAACTTTTGCTCCCTCTCTGGGTATAAAATCAATTGGGATAAGAGCGAAGCACTTCCCATTTCAGACGGGACCACGAAGGCAGCCATCCATGGCTTCACATTCCACTGGCAACACTCGTGCCTTAAATATCTTGGTATCTTAGTGAATACAGGCCTGGCAGGAATGGTCTCGGACAACCTAAACCCACTGATCACCCAGATGCAGCGCGACTTTGAGAAATGGAAGGTGCTGGGGCTCTCCGTCTGGGGCAGAGTGCAGGCTGTCCGCATGGTAATGCTTCCGCACTTCAATTACACACTTGGGATGCTCCCTATGCAGATAACCTTCACCACCCTGTGCCAGATAGACTCTGGGATCAGATCGTTCGTATGGAGCTCCTCGAAACCCTGTTTAGCTGCGTCCAAGCTGCAAGCCTGCCACACCAGCGGGGGACTGGGCTTCCCCTCAGTAGAACACTACGCCCTGGCCCTACACCTCTCTCAGCTTGTGTACCTACTACTAGAGACCCCGGACACACCACAATGGGTGCCCCTAGAGCGGCATCTGCTTTCGGCTGAGACAGGGCTATCCGTCCTACATGTGACGGGGCCCCAGACACGACACACCACCCATCCGATACTGTCCGCTATGTACAAGGCCTGGCTCCGAGCACATTGGGTACTGGTCGTGCACCCTCGGCTACAGGAGAAAGCTCCCCTGTACGCATAGGCGGAAGGGACCTGTCGTGGGCCACATGGCAGGCGGCGGGCATGCATACACTCGATCTGCTTATCCCCAATGCTTCCCTGAAAACGCTAGCGCAATTTGGAGAGGAGTTTGGCCTTCCCGCAACGCAGCACTGGAAACAGACACAACTGCAGCACTGCCTGAGGCAATGCCTGGGGCCTTACCTGTGGTCCCTGCCCACGTCGCCGGTGGTACTATACCTCTCTACATGGGTGAAACACAAAGGGTTTCCCCAAATGTCTGGACTGTACAGAGTGCTCTCGTCCCATCTCTTCTTGCAACCCCTGTTGCAGACAGTGTGTATCAGGTGGCAATCGTGGTTATCAGTCTCATATGAGGAAGACGAATGGGCGGACATTCTAGAAGCCCTGGACAAGGGCACCAGAGAGGTATGGCTGAAATGTAGCCTTTTCAAAGTCCGACAAGATTGGTACTGGACACCCACGAAACTACACAGAGCGGGCCTACTCCTGCATGCCAACTGCTGGAGATGCACAAACACCCGTTGCGACACGACACATGTCATATGTGAATGCCCCTCAGTGCAGTCCTTCTGGGTGTACGTGGGCCGGACCCTGAGCGTCTCCATGTCTTTTCACTTACTGCTCATCCCCCTCGATCCTTTTGCATGATCTGCGGCATTCGCCAGAACTATCGAGATCCTAACGCCGTCTCTTCCACATGGCAATGGCCATGGCCAAACTCTGCATACTACATCAATGGAGGGCACCAGCCCCACTGACGCAGAAGTCGAGGCCGGTGGCCATGATCCAAACTGCCTCCCATGAATGAGTCATCTACAATCTGCAGGACCAATCCGACCTATTCCTGCTGACATTTTTTTTTTTTTTTTAATGCAGATTGATATAGCGCGAACTTGACCCGAAGGTATTGGAGCGCTTTACATGAGCACCGGTTACGTTACACATTCAGGCACGGGGAGATTAAGTGATTTGCCCAGAATCACAGGATGTTGACGCGACCCCGAGGCTCGAACCTTGGTTTCCAGCACCAAAGTCGGCAATCTAGCCGACGGACCACATCCTCTCTGACATGGGCACCCTTCTTGTGCACAGGGGTGAACGCTGGAGACCCCCGGCACCACACAGGGGAACAAGAGCCTCCCTTCGCTTCAGGCCCAGTGCCAGCGCTATAGCCACCTTCCATCGCTATCACCTACGACATAGCACTTCAGTTATTTATCTCGCTGCAGCTTCCCTAACCCTCTCCCCTCACGATACCCCCTACAGCACCTTTACACAGTTGCGGACCCCTATCTCCCCTTCCACACTCTCCTCACACTCACTCTTCACGGCTACCACTCCTGCAAACCCCTCACACGCACCAACCCCATCCTCGCACTATAGCCTGTGTCACCAGGAGATCTGATATTTCTGGTTATCACTCTCCCACTCATTTATTATCTTTGCCTTCCCCTCCTCCCTTCTCTTTCCCCCCATTTTCCTCCCTATTCCTACCCCCACTCCCCCACACCCCCTCCCCTGGCACCCTGATAGGACATTGCGGGCCCCTACCCCCCTTATGGGCCTTTGTACCCCAGACGGTGACCAGCCAGCCCCCATCCATTTAAAAAACTGATGGAGACTGTTGAGGTTAGAGAGACTAGTATAACACCACGGTGGACGCGCACAGCAAAGGAAGATGGGGAGAAGTGGCAGAGATGGGGGGTCCACTCCTCCTTCCCATCCCCGCTGGCCCCCCTCTCCTGCGGATGAAGCCCGACCCAGCCCAGCACCAATGTACCTAGCTTTTTCAGCATCTGCCAAAACCTGTATCTGTTCATAGCAGCACTACCACCGCAAGCATGGCACCATACTCAGACACGCCCCCTAACATACCCATTTATCCCGGGATTCTTCCCCATCTCTTCCCAGATCCTGAGACTAGCGGCCTGGAGGGGGCCCGCACGAGTAATACGCCTGATGTGGCATCATGACCCCCAGGGGGCCACAAAGCCCTTAATGACTCCGACACATGCCTCTCTGCTTGCAGAGATCAACCCCACAGATAAAGGAACCACACAGAGTGGCGCAGAAAGTACAAGAGCATCTTATACACACTCCCCAGGCATACCAACACCCGTCCCCCACAGCCCCTTTCCCCCTCCCCCCTACCCTTAGGCTAGAACTGTTTTCTGTTCATATAATCCAGTTGCCAACCATCCGTGGTTCCTCCTCACTGATGTAGATTGGATGTAATACATCGATGGTCAACGAAACCTAATACCATGTACTCACTTCTTTTGTGTATATGTTGTGAAAATGTAATAAAGAATTACGACACAAAAAAAAGAAGCAGGATCAGCCCACACGGGTAAAGCCAAAAGAAGAAAAGGAAAAGGCAGAGGAGGCTTAAAAGGGAACATCAAACAAGAAGGGGCGGGAGAGGACAAAAGAACATGATGAGCAAAAGATTCAAAGTATCGCATCAGAAGACCAATGGTGAGATGATAGTGGATAACCTATCTAAGCGCTTTTTGACCGGTAACAAACTAACATTAAGAAAAGGCCTCTCCTATTGCCATAATGCCAATTTTAATTATACTCAGGCTAGAATGGGCTTGCTTCTTTTCATATGCGAACTAAAATGTATTAAAATGCATAAACTAGGGAACGGGAAAGATAGAGGCAGTGGTATCATGAGTATTGCTAACACTGATCCTACATTTGACTTTACTATAAATGATGTGATGTTTTGATTCCTTTACAAAACATGAGAATAATGTCGGGGAAAATGTCACACAGAATCAAAGAAACGTGTTAATAAAAATGGACTGTCAACTCGATTAAGCCTCAGGCAGTGGGTTTAAACCCAAGTCAAAGTTTAATCCTGATATGCTACATGATTATGTTAACAGCTTTCATGAGGTTCTAATTAGTGAATTGAAACATCTTAGACACAAACACAACAACCATATACAAAATTTGACTAAGGAGGAAAACATGGCATTATGTAATCTCATGGAGGATTCATCCATAATTAAAAAAGCCCTCCAACAAGGATGGCACCATTACTATCATGGATGTAGAAAACTAGAGAATGGAGGCCTTGACACAATTATCTGATAGTACTTATTATGAAAAAATCTCATTCACAGAATAAAAAGTACCATTCATTCTTACTATGAATTACTATCAGAGTGGAAGGAGCAGGGCTTGATAGACTGGGAAGAATATAGTTTCCTCAAAACCAAAAAACAGTGGTGCCATTGCCAAACAAAACACAAAAAACTGTCCAATCTCCTGGGCAGACCCATTGTCTTTTTCAAAGGGTGGCTTTTGGAAAATACAGCAATTTATCTAGATTGTTTCTAGCCCCATTGGTTACAGCCTTACCTTCCTATTGCAAGGACACCTCAGACTTTTTGAGAAAAATTTATGACATTTCTTGGGAACCTAACTGTACTCTAATCACATTAGATATCAACTCAATTTATAATAGCATTGAGCATGAGTTGGCCTTCGAAACCTGCACACATTTCTTTAAATGCAGATCTTTGAGATTAATTGATAATACTAGTATGCCGCAAAAGATAACGACAGTCTGCTTATTTCAAAATATCTTTGTCTTTAAAGATGTCTACCGCAAGTAATAAAAAAGGAATTGCTATGAGCACCTGCTTTGCCCCAAACTTTGCAATCCTTTTGATGGGCTGGTGGAAGGAGCAGGTTTTATGGACCGCGGAACACAAATATTACACAAGACATAGCCCTTTGTGGGTGAAATATATAGATGACTTATTTCTGATTTGGGATGGTGCACTGGAGGAAGCTGACTTTTTTATTAATTCCCTACTGAATAACAAGTAACCATAAGTTGAGCAGAGAGCAAATTGAATGTTTAGATGTCTTGATAGAGGCTGCAAATGACAACCAAACTATTCAGAAAACAAACAGCAAGGAAAAGTATTTTACACACTGAGAGCCACCACCAGACAAAACTCAAATGAAGTATCCCATATGGGGAACACCTTAGATTTGTAGCCATACTGAATCATTCAAAAAAGAGAAGAATAACATCATTGAACATCATTGAAAGGTTCTTGGAGTGGCAATTTTCCATGACAATTTGGCAAAAGGCTAAGGCTAAAGTCAGCAAAATGGATATAGAAGACATCTAATTCAGACCGAGTGTCAGCCTACTGTTGAGTAGTTTCTAAAAATATATAGGACCTGCACGTTTGTTGGATAACATAAACTAAGGGATTGGTGTCTAGACTGATTCTGGACACCCCCAAAGGATATGTCAGCCTATAGACCAGCTAGCTCACAGTGCCACCATAAGCCCCCTAACCTTACCTAGGAGTGAATAGTTTCTGGCAATCTTTGAACATGACAACCCTAGACCCCTCTGGGATCGTGGAAACAGTGCAGTACTTTTCGCTCAGTCAATCGTGCTCACTTAGTCTCAAAGAGATACACAGAATAAACGTTGGGGACGTTTTCTATTAGCATTTATTGAACCAGCATCATTCTAGTATAAAACATGTTTGCTGCGATAATCATTAGACAGAAGCGAATGTAAAAGATTACAAGCACCAACAGAGTAAATAGGAGGTAGAATTCTACCATGGTGCTAAAACAGTGAATATATGCAGGAATATAAACAGAGTAATGAAGCGTACTCCTACGATGAGGACCCTAACTAAGTGTACCTAGCATGTATGTGGGTGTAAAGCCAAAAATCCCCTAGGAAAGGGCCAACCCCATTACCTGATGGGAGAGAATGAAGGACCCCGTCTTGGTCTCGAGTTGGACACCTCGCAAGGGATGTCGGATCGCTGTGTGTTGAAGCTTCAGCAGGTCGGGGTCCTCAGTGTCTTGTGTCAGCGTGGACGCGTCTCCTCTGTTTATCTAGTGAAGGTATGGTTCTTTTATTCCATAAAGATAGCCTTGTGGTTCCTACCATAATCAATATGTTGTGAGTACAATTATGTAAAGGAGCCTAAATCAATACCTGCAATTATGCAAAGTAGTTCTGTCACCCTAGAATGAAGATGACCATGACTTTTATACAGAGTATTAATCCTGTTATGTTCCTCATGTGCAGGGGAATTTTCTAAGAATCCTCATGCATAATAAATGAGGCTAGTTTCACGGAAACCGATCGACAATTATTCAGCACATAACTGGGTCCAAGGTCAGGGCTAGAACCGTTATGCAGAGCACGGTAGGATGAATGTAGGTGAAAGGTCGTTTTGCTACTTAGGCCTAGGTTGAGGTACATAACTTCCACTTCTCATCTGAAGGTTGATAAGGTCAACTAATGCTAAAATATGCCTGTTAAAAAGCATAAAAACAGTGTCATAAAACCAGTGTCTAAAAACATAGAATATGTACAAAAGATGATGCTAATAAAATTCAAAAAGCTCTACAAGTCCACTAAAGAGTCAATATATGGTTAGACTAACTGAGCACATTGAAAGCCATGGTGCTCAGTAAGAGCAGAAAAATAAAACAAAACAATGTTTTAAATTCCACTTTGGTCTTGTTTTGGAAAAAAGGCCAAATTGTTCCCATCACATGGAGAGCCAAATGTTTATATGTCCTGTGTGGAAGATGCAACATCACTGTCCATCGCATTCGCAGACGACGGTCCCTGTAACATCTCTTGTATCAGGTCAATGGAGCAAAGGTGATTTTCTTCAGTTCCCACAGCAGACGCTGAGGAAACACTCGATACCTGTGAGCCTGTTGTAGAGCTGTTGTACGGTCCGACAACAGCTGAAGCATCCCATGGAGACTCTAAGAATGCCGTCATTAACATGGAAATAAGCTGTGGACACTGATACACATGGGCCTTTAAGGGGTTCAGTAGTACATCTATTGCCGGTGGCGCAACTGGTGGAAGGGTCAGACATATGTCCAACACGCATTTGTGTCCGCAGAATAGGCAGCGGAACACAGGCAAGATGCAGTCAACTCAGACTGGTCTGAACGATAGGGACCAATGCTCGCTTAGCTCCTGAAGCCAAGGAGTGCCCAGATGGAGTACCATACATTCACGACAACGTCGCTCCAGCAGTGCTTTTACCATCTCTCAATGAACTGGGTCGTGAATTGCGTAGCAGGAAAATTAAAACCAGGATACCCACTACAAGTATGAATGCTGGAATGACTCCGAAGATTGTCTGAAAGGTGCTCAATAGTCCAGAACCTATACGTTTAAATAGGTGCACGATCCCTCTCTTATCAGTCATGCTAAAGATACGATAAACCATTACCCCGAAATGGACTGGAAATTTTGTACGGGCTAGTGCCTGTATCTCAGGTGAAGACCTTGCAACCTGGAGATCAAACGTCTCTTGGGCTGAGGATAAGGCCACATCTTTCTGAAGAAGCATGGCTTTCAGTCTGCTCGGAGAATCAAACAGTATAAAGGAAACATTCAATGAAGGCCATAGCGTTACCTCCCTAACTGTGTTGGTCGGTGGAAACAATACTTGCATACAACATGTAACCCTGGAACATACTGTGACTAGATATGCAATGCCTGGTACCATCCCACAGCACCCTTGATCATTCAGCATCAAATAGCTCCCATTCGAGGGCAACTCGAACACCGGATGAATCACAGCAGCTGGTGAACCCTTCAAGTGACAAGACAAGTTAGCAACCGAAGCATTACAGGCTCCGTGAAGTGAAATGTCTTTGCAAACTAGAGGTCTACTTAAAGCACTTTCACAATTTGAACTGCTGAGAAAAACCTCAGTGTCCCCATTCCTGCATCTAAATCTGTACGGTAATTCCCAGTACTCATGTAAGTATCCTTCTCCTAGCGCTTCATACCTGCCTAGCTAATGGTATTTGAGACAGTATTGAAACTGAAATGTCATGACTGACAGTGTAATACAGCCATGGATTAACCATTCTGTGGAAGGTGACTCAGTGAAAGGTAATTGGTCCAATTTTTCAATGTGCAACATGGTATATATTGCATCTCTATCTGCCATAACCACCTGTCTTACCGTTAGATTGTATACAGAGAACAGAATTGTGCTGTTGATGTAACGCCAGGGCACGTGGCCAGAATGCAATGATTGGAGCGTCCAGCTCAATAATAAAATGGATCGCAATTGCGATTGTCCGTGCTGTAGAATAGACAAATCTTGTTCCATTATATCTATTGCAGAAGACACAATGTTGCCCAGTGAATAAATTCTTGATGATAGTGTGGTCATACCATTGTCCACTACTGCCAAAGCCTTTCTAGGTTAACCCTATCAATCTCACGTAGTCTCTCAACAGCCTCCTGTTGAGAGATTTTCCATAGCTCATTGTAAATAGCCTACAAGAAACGCTTCTGACGTGGCTTCTGGAGACCTAACAAAAAATCCCTAAGATCCATGTCATCTGAGAGAAGAGATAAGTGTTGTTTCGCTTGGGACACTGTTGAGGTCTTTAGCCACTCTAAGCATAACTTTCCAACACTGTAAGATGTCACCATCCTGAGTGTTCTGATTGTACATAGCGAGGATCAGGCCTATGAATACTAAGGTGCAGAGACAGAATATCAAATCAAAAATATCGATTTACACAAACATCGAGTTAATAATATCATGGGTCAGAAATATCGACAGACAAATTCTCGTGGTCAAGAATATCGAATTTAGGTAAGTAATATCGATGTTAAAAATATCGAAATGTAAAATATCATTTGCAAAAATATAGTTGTTAAAATATCGATTTTTTATTAATGTGTATTTTAGTATATATTTTATATGTACGTGATGTATGTTTTTTTCATTAGATTTGTTTGTATTTTTAATATTTGTGTTAAATTTTTAGCAGTTATTAATTTTTTTTCATTTGATTTTTGCGTTTTTAGTTCCGTAGCGGGTTGTGGGTTTATAGGGGAATAGGGTGGGAAGTAATTTAATTATATAAAATCAATTGATTATTTTTAGGAGTTAATCATATTTTTTTATTTGAATTTTGCGTTTTTAGTTCCGTAGCGGGTTGTGGGCTTACAGGAGAA
This sequence comes from Calotriton arnoldi, assembly GCA_963921515.1. Taxonomy (NCBI): domain Eukaryota; kingdom Metazoa; phylum Chordata; class Amphibia; order Caudata; family Salamandridae; genus Calotriton; species Calotriton arnoldi. The sequence continues at coordinate 666,124 of CAWUFW010007977.1, read as the reverse complement.
TAGGGTGGGAAGTAATTTAATTATATAAAATGTATTGAATCTTTTTCATTTATTATTATTTGTTTAATTGAGATGTTATAGTGTTAAATGGGTAAAGTAATTTATTATTAATTAATTAACAATTGGTCATTAATTAATTTTAATTAGTTAATTAACTATGGTAATTATGTAATTAATTTTAGGTGTGTGTTGTGGTGTTTATAGGTGTAAAGTGTTTTTAAGAGTTGGGAAGTAATATATTTTTAATTGATGAATTCATAATTAGTTGTTAATTAATTTTAATTAATTAATTAGTAATTAATTATGGTAATTGTGTAATTAATTTTCGGTGTGTGTTGTGGTGTTTATAGGAGTAAAAGGTGGGAAGTATTTTGTGTTTAATTAATTATTATAAAGTTGTTAATTTATGTTAATTATTTGATATTTATTTTGTGTAATTGTTATTTTTTTGTGTGTTGTTTTTACTTTTAAATGGGTAAAAGGTGGGTATTAAATACATTTTTAATTATTTAATTATTAGTTGTTAATAGTAATAGTTTTTCTTTTAAAAATATTTAATTGTGTTTTATTATTTTATAGTTTAATTTAGGTGTGTATTGTGGATATTATAGTGTTAAAGCATGTGTACTCATTGAATGTTTATTATTTTTTTGTTAGTAATAAGATTTTTTAATTGATTTTTAATTATGTTAAGTATGGAAATACATTTAATAAAAAATGTTGAAGTGTTTTGTTATTGGTGTGGTGTTATAGGGTAGGAAATAAAATAAACACATTTATGCTTTAAATAATTTTTTGGTTTCTTAATATTAGCTACTTTTAAATAATTATTGTTTATAAATGTATTTATTAATTTATTTTATATATTATTTGTAGGTTTTTGTTATATGTAATTAATATTATAATAGGAGTTCTTTTTATATGTTTAATATATTTAATTTTATATTTTTTAAATATTGTTTATTTATTTTTATGATTTTTAAAATGCTGTATTTTTTTTTTTTTTTCAATTAAGTGTTATTAGTAATTTTTGTTTCTCTGCTATCCAACACTTTCCCAAATGTTGCAATCACTGGAGTGGGATTAATAATTTTTACCCATCCGCTATCCAGCACTTTCCCTACTGTTGCACTCACTGGAGTGGGAATAGTAATTTTTACCTCTCCGCTATCCAACACTTTCCCTACTGTTGCACTCACTGGAGTGGGAATAGTAATTTTTGCCCCTCTGCTATCCAACAGTTTCCCTACTGTTGCACTCACTGAAGTGGGAATAGTAATTTTTACCCCTCCGCTATCCAACATTTTCCCTACTGTTGCACTCACTGGAGTTGGAATAGCAAATTTAATTTGTCCGCTATCCAACACTTACCCTATTTTTGCACTCACTGCAGTGGAAATAGTAATTTTTACCCCTCCTCTATCCAACACTTTCCCTACTGTTGCACTCTTTGGAGTGGGAATAGTAATTGTTGCCCCTCCGCTATCCAGCACTTTCCCTACTGTTGCACTCTTTGGAGTGGGAATAGTAATTGTTGCCCCTCCGCTATCCAGCACTTTCCCTACTGTTGCACTCATTGCAGTGGGAATAGTAATTTTTACCCCTCCGCTATCCAGCACTTTCCCTACTGTTGCACTCTTTGGAGTGGGAATAGTAATTTTTACCTCTCCGCTATCCAGCACTGGAGTGGGAATAGTAAATTCAATTACTCCACTATCCAACACATACACTACTTTTGCACTCACGGCAGTGGGAATAGTAATTTTTACCCCTCCACTATCCAACACTTTCCCTACTGTTGCACTCTTTGGAGTGGGAATAGTAATTTTTGCCCCTCAGCTATCCAGGACTTTACCTACTGTTGCACACACTGGAGTGGGGATAGTAATTTTTACCCCTCCGTTATCCAACATTTTCCCTACCGTTGCACTCACAGAAGTTGGAATAGTAAATTTAATTCCACTGCTATCCAACACTTACCCTACTTTTGCACTCACTGGAGTGGGAATAGTAAATTTTACCCCTCCACTATCCAACACTTTCCCTACTGTTGCACTCTTTGGAGTGGGAATAGTAATTTTTGCCCCTCCGCTATCCAGCACTTTACCTACTGTTGCACTCACTGGAGTGGGAATAGTAATTTTTACCCCTCCGCTATCCAACATTTACCCTACCGTTGCACTCACAGAAGTTGGAATAGTAAATTTAATTCCGCTGCTATCCAACACTTACCCTACTTTTGCACTCACTGGAGTGGGAATAGTAATTTTTACCCCTACGCTGTCCAACACTTTCCCTACTGTTGCACTCACTGGAGTGGGAATAGTAATTTTTACCCCTCCGCTATCCAACATTTTCCCTACTGTTGCACTCACTGGAGTTGAAATAGTAAATGTAATTACTCTGCTATCCAACACATACCCTACTTTTGCACTCACTGCAGTGGGAATAGTAATTTTTACACCTCCGCTATCCAACACTTTCCCTAATGCTGCATTCACTGGAGTGGAAATAGTAATTTTAACCCCTCCGCTGTCCAACACTTTCTCTACTGTTGCACTCACTTGAGTTGGAATAGTAAATTTAATTACTCCGCTATCCAACACTTACCCTACTCTTCCACTCACTGCAGTGGGAATAGTAATTTTTACCCCTCCGCTAGCCAACACTTTCCCTACTGTTGCAATCTTTGAAGGGGGAATTGTAATTTTTGCCCCTCCGCTATCCAGCAATTTCCCTACTGTTGCACTCACTGGAGTGGGAATTGTAATTTTTACCCCTCTGCTATCCAACACTTTTCCTATTGTTGCACTCACTGGAGTGGGAATAGTAATTTTTGCCCCACTGGAGTTGGAATAGCAAATTTAATTACTCTGCTATCCAACACTTACCCTACTGTTGCACTCACTGGAGTGGGAATAGTAATTTTTACCCCTCCGCTATCTAACATTTTCCCTATCGTTGCACTCACCGTAGTGGGAATAGTAATTTTTACCCCTCCGCTATCCAGCACTTTCCCTACTGCCGCACTCTTTCGAGTGGGAATAGTAATTTTTACCTCTCCACTATCCAACACATTCCCTACTGTGGCACACTTTGGAGTGGTAATAGTAATTGTTGCCCCTCCGCTATCCAGCACTTTCCCTACTGTTGCACTCATTGGAGTGGGAATAGTAATTTTTACCCCTCCGCTATCCAACATTTTCCCTACTGTTGCACTCACTGGAGTTGAAATAGTAAAGTTAATTACTCCGCTATCCAACACATACCCTACTTTTGCACTCACTGCAGTGGGAATAGTAATTTTTAACCCCTCCGCTATCCAACACTTTCCCTACTGCTGCATTCACTGGAGCATAAATAGTAATTTTTACCCCTCTGCTGTCCAACATTTTCTCTACTGTTGAACTCACTGGATTTGGAATAGTAAATTTAATTTGTGCAATTGATTTATAAGTGTATATTTTGCTTATTCTGCTTAGATTTTTGTATTATGGCTTTTTTTTGGGGGGGTTATTGCATTTTTTTGTTTTTTATTATTTTTTTTTCTTCTTTTCTTGCTGTATTTCTGTATAAGGTGCTTGTCATGACATGTGCTAATCGTCAAATAAAGAATAAGAGTTTAAAAAAAAAAAGTAAATTTAATTTGTCCGCTATCCAACACTTACCCTATTTTTGCACTCACTGCAGTGGAAATAGTAATTTTACCCCTCCTCTATCCAACACTTTCCCTACTGTTGCACTCTTTGGAGTGGGAATAGTAATTGTTGCCCCTCCGCTATCCAGCACTTTCCCTACTGTTGCACTCATTGGAGTGGGAATAGTAATTTTTACCCCTCCGCTATCCAGCACTTTCCCTACTGTTGCACTCTTTGGAGTGGGAATAGTAATTTTTACCTCTCCGCTATCCAGCACTGGAGTGGGAATAGTAAATTTAATTACTCCACTATCCAACACATACACTACTTTTGCACTCACAGCAGTTACCCCTCCACTATCCAACACTTTACCTACTGTTGCACTCTTTGGAGTGGGAATAGTAATTTTTGACCCTCAGCTATCCAGGACTTTACCTATTGTTGCACACACTGGAGTGGGAATAGTAATTTTTACCCCTCCGCTATCCAACATTTTCCCTACCGTTGCACTCACAGAAGTTGGAATAGTAAATTTAATTCCACTGCTATCCAACACTTACCCTACTTTTGCACTCACTGGAGTGGGAATAGTAAATTTTACCCCTCCACTATCCAACACTTTCCCTACTGTTGCCCTCTTTGGAGTGGGAATAGTAATTTTTGCCCCTCCGCTATCCAGCACATTACCTACTGTTGCACTCACTGGAGTGGGAATAATAATTTTTACCCCTCCACTATCCAACATATTCCCTACCGTTGCACTCACAGAAGTTGGAATAGTAAATTTAATTCCGCTGCTATCCAACACTTACCCTACTTTTGCACTCACTGGAGTGGGAATAGTAATTTTTAACCCTACGCTGTCCAACACTTTCCCTACTGTTGCACTCACTGGAGTGGGAATAGTAATTTTTACCCCTCCGTGATCCAACATTTTCCCTACTGTTGCACTCACTGGAGTTGAAATAGTAAATGTAATTACTCCGCTATCCAACACATACCCTACTTTTGCACTCACTGCAGTGGGAATAGTAATTTTTACCCCTTCGCTATCCAACACTTTCCCTACTGCTGCATTCACTGGAGTGGAAATAGTAATTTTTACCCCTCCGCTGTCCAACACTTACTCTACTGTTACACTCACTTGAGTTGGAATAGTAAATTTAATTACTCCGCTATCCAACACTTACCCTACTCTTCCACTCACTGCAGTGGGAATAGTAATTTTTACCCCTCTGCTGTCCAACACTTTCCCTACTGTTGCACTCTTTGGAGTGGGAATAGTAATTGTTGCCCCTCCGCTATCCAGCAATTTCCCTACTGTTGCACTCACTGGAGTGGGAATTGTAATTTTTACCCCTCCGCTATCCAACACTTTTTCTATTGTTGCACTCACTGGAGTGGGAATAGTAATTTTTGCCCCTCTGCTATCCAACACTTTCCCTACTGTTGCACTCTTTCAAGTGGGAATAGTAATTTTTGCCCCTCCGCTATCCAACACTTTACCTACTGTTGCACTCACTGGAGTGGGAATAGTAATTTTTACCCCTCCGCTATCTAACATTTTCCCTACCATTGCACTCACCGTAGTGGGAATAGTAATTTTTACCCCTCCGCTATCCAGCACTTTCCCTACTGTTGCACTCTTTCGAGTGGGAATAGTAATTTTTACCTCCCCGCTATCCAACACATTCCCTACTGTTGCACTCTTTGGAGTGGTAATAGTAATTGTTGCCCCTCTGCTACCCAGCACTTTCCTAACTGTTGCACTCACTGGAGTGGGAATAGTAATTTTTACCCCTCTGCTATCCAACACTTTCCCTACTGTTGCACTAAGTGGAGTGGGAATAGTAATTTTTACCCCTCCCCTATCCAACATTTTCCCTACTGTTGCACTCACTGGAGTTGAAATAGCAAATTTAATTACTCCGCTATCCAACACATACCCTACTTTTGCACTCACTGCAGTGGGAATAGTAATTTTTAACCCCTCCGCTATCCAACACTTTTCCTGCTGCTGCATTCACTGGAGCGGAAATAGTAATGTTTACCCCTCCGCTGTCCAACATTTTCTCGACTGTTGCACTCACTGGAGTTGGAATAGTAAATTTAATTACTCCGCTATCAAACACTTACCCTACTTTTCCACTCACTGCAGTGGGAATAGTAATTTTTACCCCTCCGCTAGCCAACACTTTCCCTACTGTTGCAATCTTTGGAGTGGGAATTGTAATTTTGCCCCTCCTCTATCCAGCACTTTTCCTACTGTTGCACTCACTGGAGTGGGAATTGTAATTTTTACCCCTCCGCTATCCAACACTTTCCCTATTGTTGCACTCACTGGAGTGGGAATAGTAATTTTTGCCCCTCCGCTATCCAACACTTTCCCTACTGTTGCACTCACTGGAGTGGGAATAGTAATTTTTACCGCTCCGCTATCCAACATTTTATCTGCTGTTGCACTCACTGGAGTTGAAATAGTAAATTTAATTACTCCCTATCCAACATTTACCCTATTTTTGCACTCACTGCAGTGGGATTAGCAATTTTTACCCCTCCGCTATCCAACACTTTCCCTACTGTTGCACTCTTTGGAGTGGGAATAGTAATTTTTTCCCCTCCGCTATCCAGCACTTTCCCTGCTGTTGCACTCACTGGAGTGGGAATTGTAATTTTTACCCCTCCGTTATCCAACACTTTCCTTACTGTTGCACTCACTGAAGTGGGAATAGTAATTTTTAGCCCTCCCCTATCGAACATTTTCCCTACTGTTGCACTCACTGGAGTTGGAATAGTAAATTTAATTTCTCCGCTATCCAACACTTACCCTATTTTTGCACTCACTGCAGTGGGAATAGTAATTTTTACCCCTCCTCTATCCAACACTTTCCCTACTGTTGCACTCTTTGTAGTGGCAATAGTAATTGTTGCCCCTCCGCTATCCAGCACTTTCCCTATTGTTGCACTCACCAGAGTGGGAATAGTAATTTTTACCCCTCCGCTATCCAGCACTTTCCCTACTGTTGCACTCTTTTGAGTGGGAATAGTAATTTTTACCTCTCCGCTATCCAGCACTTTCCCAACTGCTGCATTCAATGGAGTGGAAATAATAATTTTTACCCCTCCGCTATCCAGCACTTACTTTACTGTTGCACTCACTGGAGTGGGAATAGTAATTGTTACCCCTCTGCTATCCAACACTTTCCCTACTGTTGCACTTAGTGGAGTGGGATTACTAATTTTTACCCCCCCCCGCTTTCCAACATTTTCCCTACTGTTGCACTCACTGGAGTTGAAATAGTAAATTTAATTACTCCGCTATCCAACACATACCATACTTTTGAACTTACTGCAGTGGGAATAGTAATTTTTAACCCTCCGATATCCAGCACTTTCCCTATTGTTGCACTCACTGGAGTAGGAATAGTAATTTTTGCCCCTCCGCTATCCAACACTTTCCCTACTGTTGCACTCACTGGAGTGGGAATAGTAATTTTTACCGCTCCGCTATCCAACATTTTCTCTGCTGTTGCACTCACTGGAGTTGAAATAGTAAATTTAATTACTCGCCTATCCAACACTTACCCTATTTTTGCACTCACTGTAGTGGGAATAGTAATTTTTACCCCTCCGCTATCCAACACTTTCCCTACTGTTGCACTCTTTGGAGTGGGAATAGTAATTTTTCCCCTCCGCTATCCAGCACTTTCCCTGCTGTTGCACTCACTGGAGTGGGAATTGTAATTTTTACCCCTCCGCTATCCAACACTTTCCCTACTGTTACACTCACTGCAGTGGAAATAGTAATTTTTACCCCTCCGCTATCCAACACTTTCCCTACTGTTGCACTCACTGGAATGGGAATAGTAAATGTAATTACTCCGCCATCCAACACTTACCCTACTTTTCCACTCACTGCAGTGGGAATAGTAATTTTTATCCCTCCGCTGGCCAACACTTTCCCTACTGTTGCAATCTTTGGAGTGGGATTTGTAATTTTTGCCCCTCCGCTATCCAGCACTTTCCCTACTGTTACACTCACTGCAGTGGAAATAGTAATTTTTACCCCTCCGCTATCCAACACTTTCCCTACTGTTGCACTCACTGGAATGGGAATAGTAAATGTAATTACTCCGCCATCCAACACTTACCCTACTTTTCCACTCACTGCAGTGGGAATAGTAATTTTTATCCCTCCGCTGGCCAACACTTTCCCTACTGTTGCAATCTTTGGAGTGGGAATAGTAATTTTTACCCCTCCGTTGTCCAACATTTTCTCTACTGTTGCACTCACTGGAGTTGGAATAGCAAATTTAATTACTCTGCTATCCAACACTTACCCTACTTTTGCACTCACTGGAGTCGGAATAGTAATTTTTACCTCTCCGCTGTCCAAAACTTTCCCTACTGTTGCACTCTTTGGAGTGGGAATAGTAATGTTTACCCCTCCGCTATCCATCACTTTACCTACTGTTGCACTCACTGGAGTGGGAATAGTAATTTTTACCCCTCCGCTATCCAACATTTTCCCTATCGTTGCACTCACCGTAGTGGGAATAGTAATTTTTACCCGTCCGCTATCCAGCACTTTCCCTACTGCCGCACTCTTTTGAGTGGGAATAGTAATTTTTACCTCTCCGCTATCCAACACATTCCCTACTGTTGCACACTTTGGAGTGGTAATAGTAATTGTTGCCCCTCCGCTATCCGGCACTTTCCCTACTGTTGCACTCATTGGAGTGGGAATAGTAATTTTTACCCCTCCGCTATCCAACATTTTCCCTACTGTTGCACTCACTGGAGTTGGAATAATAAATTTAATTACTACGCTATCCAACACTTACCCTACTTTTCCACTCATTGCAGTGGGAATAGTAATTTTACCCCTCCGCTAGCCAACACTTTCCCTACTGTTGCAATCTTTGGAGTGGGAATTGTAATTTTGCCCCTCCGCTATCCAGCACTTTCCCTACTGTTGCACTCACTGCAGTGGGATATGTAATTTTTACCCCTCCGCTATCCAACACTTTCCCTATTGTTGCACTCACTGGAGTGGGAATAGTAATTTTTGCCCCTCCGCTATCCAACACTTTCCCTACTGTTGCACTCAATGGAGTGGGAATAGTAATTTTTACCGCTCCGCTATCCAACATTTTCTCTGCTGTTGAACTCACTGGAGTTGAAATAGTAAATGTAATTATTCCGCTATCCAACACTTACCCTATTTTTGCACTCAGTGCAGTGGGAATAGTAATTTTTACCCCTCCGCTATCGAACACATTCACTACTGTTGCACTCTTTGGAGTGGGAATAGTAATTTGTTCCCCTCCACTATCCAGCACTTTCCCTACTGTTGCACTCACTGGAGTGGGAATTGTAATTCTTACCCCTCCACTATCCAACACTTTCCCTACTTTTGCACTCACTGGGGTGGGAATAGTAATATTTGCCCCTATGCTATCCAACACTTTCCATACTGTTGCACTCACTGGAGTGGGAAGAGTAAATTTTACCCCTCCGCTATCCAACATTTTCCCTACTGTTGCACTCACTGGAGTTGGAATAGTAAATTTAATTTCTTCGCTATCCAACACATACACTACTTTTGCTCTCACTGCAGTGGGAATAGTAATTTTTGCCCCTCCTCTATCCAACACTTTCCCTACTGTTGCACTCTTTGGAGTGGGAATAGTAATTGTTGCCCATCCGCTATCAAACACTTTCCCTACTGTTGCACTCACTGGAGTGGAAATAGTAATTTTTACCCCTCCGCTATCCAACATTTTCCCTACTGTTGCACTCACTGGAGTTGGAATAGTAAATTTAATTACTCCGCTATCCAACACTTACCCTATTTTTGCACTCACTGCAGTGGGAATAGTAATTTTTACCCCTCCGCTATCCAACATTTTCCCTACTGTTGCACTCACTGGAGTAGGAATAGTAATTTTTACCCCTCTGATATCCAACACTTTCCCTACTGTTGCACTCAGTGGAGTGGGAATAGTAAATTTAATTACTCCGCTTTCCAACACTTACCCTATTTTTGCACTCACTGCAGTGGGAATAGTAATTTTTGCCCCTTCGCTATCCAACACTTTCCCTACTGTTGCACTCACTGGAGTGGAAATAGTAAATTTAATTACTCCGCTATCCAACACATACCATACTTTTGAACTTACTGCAGTGGGAATAGTAATTTTTAACCCCTCCGCTATCGAACACTTTCCCTACTGCTGCATTCACTGGAGCGGAATTAGTAATTTTTACCCCTCCGCTGTCCAACATTTTCTCTACTGTTGCACTCACTGGAGTTGGAATAGTAAATTTAATTACGCCGCTATCCAACACTTACCCTATTTTTGCACTCACTGTAGTGGGAATAGTAATTTTTATCCCTCCACTATCCAACACTTTCCCTACTGTTGCACTCTTTGGAGTGGGAATAGTAATGTTTTCCCCTCCGCTATCCAGCACTTTCCCTGCTGTTGCACTCACTGGAGTGGGAATTGTAATTTTTACCCCTCCGCTATCCAACACTTTCCCTACTGTTACACTCCCTGCAGTGGAAATAGTAATTTTACCCCTCCGCTATCCAACACTTTCCCTACTGTTGCACTCACTGGAATGGGAATAGTAAATGTAATTACTCCGCCATCCAACACTTACCCTACTTTTCCACTCACTGCAGTGGGAATAGTAATTTTTACCCCTCCGCTGGCCAACACTTTCCCTACTGTTGCAATCTTTGGAGTGGGATTTGTAATTTTTGCCCCTCCGCTATCCAGCACTTTCCCTACTGTTGCACTCACTGGAGTGGGAATAGTAATTTTTACCCCTCCGTTGTCCAACATTTTCTCTACTGTTGCACTCACTGGAGTTGGAATAACAAATTTAATTACTCTGCTATCCAACACTTACCCTACTTTTGCACTCACTGGAGTGGGAATAGTAATTTTTACCTCTCCGCTGTCCAAAACTTTCCCTACTGTTGCACTCTGTGGAGTGGGAATAGTAATGTTTGCCCCTCCGCTATCCATCACTTTACCTACTGTTGCACTCACTGGAGTGGGAATAGTAATTTTTACCCCTCCGCTATCCAACATTTTCCCTATCGTTGCACTCACCGTAGTGGGAATAGAAATCTTTACCCCTCCGCTATCCAGCACTTTCCCTACTGCCGCACTCTTTTGAGTGGGAATAGTAATTTTTACCTCTCCGCTATCCAACACATTCCCTACTGTTGCACACTTTGGAGTGGTAATAGTAATTGTTGCCCCTCCGCTATCCAGCACTTTCCCTACTGTTGCACTCATTGGAGTGGGAATAGTAATTTTTACCCCTCCGCTATCCAACATTTTCCCTACTGTAGCACTTACTGGAGTTGAAATAGTAAATTTAATTACTCCGCTATCCAACACATACCTTACTTTTGCACTCACTGCAGTGGGAATAGTAATTTTTAACCCCTCCGCTATCCAACACTTTCCCTACTGCTGCATTCACTGGAGCATAAATAGTAATATTTACCCCTCCGCTGTCCAACATTTTCTCTCCTGTTGCACTCAGTGGAGTTGGAATAATAAATTTAATTACTCCGCTATCCAACACTTACCCTACTTTTCCACTCATTGCAGTGGGAATAGTAATTTTACCCCTCCGCTAGCCAACACTTTCCCTACTGTTGCAATCTTTGGAGTGGGAATTGTAATTTTGCCCCTCCGCTATCCAGCACTTTCCCTACTGTTGCACTCACTGCAGTGGGATATGTAATTTTACCCCTCCCTATCCAACACTTTCCCTATTGTTGCACTCATTGGAGTGGGAGTAGTAATTTTTACCCCTCCGCTATCCAACATTTTCTCTACTGTTGCACTCACTGGAGTTGGAATAATAAATTTAATTACTCCGCTATCCAACACTTGCCCTATTTTTGCACTCACTGCAGTGGGAATAGTAATTTTTACCCCTCCACTATCCAACACTTTCCCTACTGTTGCACTCTTTGGAGTGGGAATAGTAATTTTTGCCCCTCCGCTATCCAGCACTTTTCCTACTATTGCACTCACTGGAGTGGGAATTGTAATTGTTACCCCTCCGCTATCCAACACTTTCCTACTGTTGCACTCACTGGAGTGGGAATAGTAATTTTTGCCCCTCCGCTATCCAACACTTTCCCTACTGTTGCACTCACTGGAGTGGGAATAGTAAATTTTACCCCTCCGATTTCCAACATTTTCCCTACTGTTGCACTTACTGGAGTTGGAATAGTAAATTGAATTACTCCACTATCCAACACATACACTACTTTTGCACTCACTGCAGTGGGAATAGTAATTTTTACCCCTCCACTATCCAACACTTTCCCTACTGTTGCACTCTTTGGAGTGGGAATAGTAATTTTTGCCCCTCCGCTATCCAGCACTTTACCTACTGTTGCACTCACTGGAGTGGGAATAGTAATTATTACCCCTCCGCTATCTAACATTTTCCCTACCATTGCACTCACCGTAGTGGGAATAGTAATTTTTGCCCCTCCGCTATCCAGCACTTCCCTACTGTTGCACTCTTTTGAGTGGGAATAGTAATTTTTACCTCTCCGCTATCCAACACATTCCCTACTGTTGCACTCTTTGGAGTGGTAATAGTAATTGTTGCCCCTTCGCGATCCAGCACTTTCCCTACTGTTGCACTCACTGGAGTAGGAATATTAATTTTTACCCCTCTGCTATCCAACACTTTCCCTACTGTTGCACTCAGTGGAGTGGGAATACTAATTTTTACCCCCCCGCTTTCCAACATTTTCCCTACTGTTGCACTCACTGGAGTTGAAATAGTAAATTTAATTACTCTGCTATCCAACACATACCATACTTTTGAACTTACTGCAGTGGGAATAGTAATTTTTAACCCCTCCGCTATCGAACACTTTCCCTACTGCTGCATTCACTGGAGCGGAATTAGTAATTTTTACCCCTCTGCTATCCAACACTTTCTCTACTGTTGCACTCACTGGAGTTGGAATAGTAAATTTAATTACGCCGCTATCCAACACTTACCCTATTTTTCCACTCACTGCAGTGTGAATAGTAATTTTGACTCCTCCGCTATCCAACACATTCCCTACAGTTGCAATCTTTGGAGTGGGAATTGTAATTTTTGCCCCTCCGCTATCCAGCACTTTCCCTATTGTTGCACTCACTGGAGTAGGAATAGTAATTTTTGCCCCTCCGCTATCCAACACTTTCCCTACTGTTGCACTCACTGGAGTGGGAATAGTAATTTTTACCGCTCCGCTATCCAACATTTTCTCTACTGTTGCACTCACTGGAGTTGAAATAGTAAATTTAATTACTCGCCTATCCAACACTTACCCTATTTTTGCACTCACTGTTGTGGGAATAGTAATTTTTACCCCTCCGCTATCCCACACTTTCCCTACTGTTGCACTCTTTGGAGTGGGAATAGTAATTTTTTCCCCTCCGCTATTCAGCACTTTCCCTGCTGTTGCACTCACTGGAGTGGGAATTGTAATTTTTACCCCTCCGCTATCCAACACTTTCCCTACTGTTACACTCACTGCAGTGGAAATAGTAATTTTTACCCCTCCGCTATCCAACACTTTCCCTACTGTTGCACTCACTGGAGTGGGAATAGTAATTTTTACCCCTCCGCTGGCCAACACTTTCCCTACTGTTGCAATCTTTGGAGTGGGATTTGTAATTTTGCCCCTCCGCTATCCAGCACTTTCGCTACAGTTGCACTCACTGGAGTGGGAATAGTAATTTTTACCCCTCCGTTGTCGAACATTTTCTCTACTGTTGCACTCACTGGAGTTGGAATAGCAAATTTAATTACTCTGCTATCCAACACTTACCCTACTTTTGCACTCACTGGAGTGGGAATAGTAATTTTTACCTCTCCGCTGTCCAAAACTTTCCCTACTGTTGCACTCTTTGGAGTGGGAATAGTAATGTTTACCCCTCCGCTATCCATCACTTTACCTACTGTTGCACTCACTGGAGTGGGAATAGTAATTTTTACCCCTCCGCTATCCAACATTTTCCCTATTGTTGCACTCACCGTAGTGGAATAGTAATTTTTACCCGTCCGCTATCCAGCACTTTCCCTACTGCCGCACTCTTTTGAGTGGGAATAGTAATTTTACCTCTCCGCTATCCAACACATTCCCTACTGTTGCACACTTTGGAGTGGTAATAGTAATTGTTGCCCCTCCGCTATCCAGCACTTTCCCTACTGTTGCACTCATTGGAGTGGGAATAGTAATTTTTACCCCTCCGCTATCCAACATTTTCCCTACTGTTGCACTCACTGGAGTTGGAATAATACATTTAATTACTACGCTATCCAACACTTACCCTACTTTTCTACTCATTGCAGTGGGAATAGTAATTTTTACCCCTCCGCTAGCCAACACTTTCCCTACTGTTGCAATCTTTGGAGTGGGAAATGTAATTTTTGCCCCTCCGCTATCCAGCACTTTCCCTACTGTTGCACTCACTGCAGTGGGATATGTAATTTTTACCCCTCCGCTATCCAACACTTTCCCTATTGTTGCACTCACTGGAGTGGGAATAGTAATTTTTGCCCCTCCGCTATCCAACACTTTCCCTACTGTTGCACTCAATGGAGTGGGAATAGTAATTTTTACCGCTCCGCTATCCAACATTTTCTCTGCTGTTGAACTCACTGGAGTTGAAATAGTAAATGTAATTATTCCGCTATCCAACACTTACCCTATTTTTGCACTCAGTGCAGTGGGAATAGTAATTTTTACCCCTCCGCTATCGAACACATTCACAAATGTTGCACTCTTTGGAGTGGGAATAGTAATTTTTTCCCCTCCACTATCCAGCACTTTCCCTACTGTTGCACTCACTGGAGTGGGAATTGTAATTCTTACCCCTCCGCTATCCAACACTTTCCCTACTTTTGCACTCACTGGGGTGGGAATAGTAATATTTGCCCCTATGCTATCCAAGACTTTCCCTACTGTTGCACTCACTGGAGTGGGAAGAGTAAATTTTACCCCTCCGCTATCCAACATTTTCCCTACTGTTGAACTCACTGGAGTTGGAATAGTAAATTTAATTTCTTCGCTATCCAACACATACACTACTTTTGCTCTCACTGCAGTGGGAATAGTAATTTTTGCCCCTCCTCTATCCAACACTTTCCCTACTGTTGCACTCTTTGGAGTGGGAATAGTAATTGTTGCCCCTCAGCTATCAAACACTTTCCCTACTGTTGCACTCACTGGAGTGGAAATAGTAATTTTACCCCTCCGCTATCCAACATTTTCCCTACTGTTGCACTCACTGGAGTAGGAATAGTAATTTTTACCCCTCTGCTATCCAACACTTTCCCTACTGTTGCACTCAGTGGAGTGGGAATAGTAAATTTAATTACTCCGCTTTCCAACACTTACCCTATTTTTGCACTCACTGCAGTGGGAATAGTAATTTTTGCCCCTCCGCTATCCAACACTTTCCCTACTGTTGCACTCACTGGAGTGGAAATATTAAATGTAATTACTCCGCTATCCAACACATACCATACTTTTGAACTTACTGCAGTGGGAATAGTAATTTTTAACCCCTCGGCTATCGAACACTTTCCCTACTGCTACATTCACTGGAGCGGAATTAGTAATTTTACCCTCCGCTGTCCAACATTTTCTCTACTGTTGCACTCACTGGAGTTGGAATAGTAAATTTAATTACGCCGCTATCCAACACTTACCCTATTTTTCCACTCACTGCAGTGGAAATTGTAATTTTGCCCCTCCGCTATCCAGCACTTTCCCTACTGTTGCACTCACTGGAGTGGGAATTGTAATTTTTACCCCTCCGCTATCCAGCACTTTCCCTATTGTTGCACTCACTGGAGTGGGAATAGTAATTTTTGCCCCTCCGCTATCCAACACTTTCCCTACTGTTGCACTCACTGGAGTGGGAATAGTAATTTTTACCGCTCCGCTATCCAACATTTTCTCTGCTGTTGCAGTCACTGGAGTTGAAATAGTAAATTTAATTACGCCGCTATCCAACACTTACCCTATTTTTGCACTCACTGTAGTGGGAATAGTAATTTTTATCCCTCCGCTATCCAACACTTTCCCTACTGTTGCACTCTTTGGAGTGGGAATAGTAATGTTTTCCCCTCCGCTATCCAGCACTTTCCCTGCTGTTGCACTCACTGGAGTGGGAATTGTAATTTTTACCCCTTCGCTATCCAACACTTTCCCTACTGTTACACTCCCTGCAGTGGAAATAGTAATTTTTACCCCTCCGCTATCCAACACTTTCCCTACTGTTGCACTCACTGGAATGGGAATAGTAAATGTAATTACTCCGCCATCCAACACTTACCCTACTTTTCCACTCACTGCAGTGGGAATAGTAATTTTTACCCCTCCGCTGGCCAACACTTTCCCTACTGTTGCAATCTTTGGAGTGGGATTTGTAATTTTGCCCCTCCGCTATCCAGCACTTTCCCTACTGTTGCACTCACTGGAGTGGGAATAGTAATTTTTACCCCTCCGTTGTCCAACATTTTCTCTACTGTTGCACTCACTGGAGTTGGAATAACAAATTTAATTACTCTGCTATCCAACACTTACCCTACTTTTGCACTCACTGGAGTGGGAATAGTAATTTTTACCTCTCCGCTGTCCAAAACTTTCCCTACTGTTGCAC
Organism: Calotriton arnoldi; assembly: GCA_963921515.1. Taxonomy (NCBI): domain Eukaryota; kingdom Metazoa; phylum Chordata; class Amphibia; order Caudata; family Salamandridae; genus Calotriton; species Calotriton arnoldi. Next base: position 649,767 of record CAWUFW010007977.1, on the reverse strand, counting down.
TCTGTGGAGTGGGAATAGTAATGTTTGCCCCTCCGCTATCCATCACTTTACCTACTGTTGCACTCACTGGAGTGGGAATAGTAATTTTTACCCCTCCGCTATCCAACATTTTCCCTATCGTTGCACTCACCGTAGTGGGAATAGTAATTTTTACCCCTCCGCTATCCAGCACTTTCCCTACTGCCGCACTCTTTTGAGTGGGAATAGTAATTTTTACCTCTCCGCTATCCAAAACATTCCCTACCGTTGCACACTTTGGAGTGGTAATAGTAATTGTTGCCCCTCCGCTATCCAGCACTTTCCCTACTGTTGCACTCATTGGAGTGGGAATAGTAATTTTTACCCCTCCGCTATCCACTATTTTCCCTACTGTTGCACTCACTGGAGTTGAAATAGTAAATTTAATTACTCCGCTATCCAACACATACCTTACTTTTGCACTCACTGCAGTGGGAATAGTAATTTTTAACCCCTCCGCTATCCAACACTTTCCCTACTGCTGCATTCACTGGAGCATAAATAGTAATATTTACCCCTCCGCTGTCCAACATTTTCTCTCCTGTTGCACTCACTGGAGTTGGAATAATAAATTTAATTACTCCGCTATCCAACACTTACCCTACTTTTCCACTCATTGCAGTGGGAATAGTAATTTTACCCCTCCGCTAGCCAACACTTTCCCTACTGTTGCAATCTTTGGAGTGGGAAATGTAATTTTTGCCCCTCCGCTATCCAGCACTTTCCCTACTGTTGCACTCACTGCAGTGGGATATGTAATTTTACCCCTCCGCTATCCAACACTTTCCCTATTGTTGCACTCACTGGAGTGGGAATAGTAATTTTTGCCCCTCCGCTATCCAACACTTTCCCTACTGTTGCACTCAATGGAGTGGGAATAGTAATTTTTACTGCTCCGCTATCCAACATTTTCTCTGCTGTTGAACTCACTGGAGTTGAAATAGTAAATGTAATTATTCCGCTATCCAACACTTACCCTATTTTTGCACTCAGTGCAGTGGGAATAGTAATTTTTACCCCTCCGCTATCGAACACGTTCACAAATGTTGCACTCTTTGGAGTGGGAATAGTAATTTTTTCCCCTCCACTATCCAGCACTTTCCCTACTGTTGCACTCACTGGGGTGGGAATAGTAATATTTGCCCCTATGCTATCCAAGACTTTCCCTACTGTTGCACTCACTGGAGTGGGAAGAGTAAATGTTACCCCTCCGCTATCCAACATTTTCCCTACTGTTGCACTCACTGGAGTTGGAATAGTAAATTTAATTTCTTCGCTATCCAACACATACACTACTTTTGCTCTCACTGCAGTGGGAATAGTAATTTTTGCCCCTCCTCTATCCAACACTTTCCCTACTGTTGCACTCTTTGGAGTGGGAATAGTAATTGTTGCCCCTCCGCTATCAAACACTTTCCCTACTGTTGCACTCACTGGAGTGGAAATAGTAATTTTTACCCCTCCGCTATCCAACATTTTCCCTACTGTTGCACTCACTGGAGTAGGAATAGTAATTTTTACCCCTCTGCTATCCAACACTTTCCCTACTGTTGCACTCAGTGGAGTGGGAATAGTAAATTTAATTACTCCGCTTTCCAACACTTACCCTATTTTTGCACTCACTGCAGTGGGAATAGTAATTTTTGCCCCTCCGCTATCCAACACTTTCCCTACTGTTGCACTCACTGGAGTGGAAATATTAAATTTAATTACTCCGCTATCCAACACATACCATACTTTTGAACTTACTGCAGTGGGAATAGTAATTTTTAACCCCTCCGCTATCGAACACTTTCCCTACTGCTGCATTCACTGGAGCGGAATTAGTAATTTTTACCCCTCCGCTGTCCAACATTTTCTCTACTGTTGCACTCACTGGAGTTGGAATAGTAAATTTAATTACGCCGCTATCCAACACTTACCCTATTTTTCCACTCACTGCAGTGGAAATTGTAATTTTTGCCCCTCCGCTATCCAGCACTTTCCCTACTGTTGCACTCACTGGAGTGGGAATTGTAATTTTTACCCCTCCGCTATCCAGCACTTTCCCTATTGTTGCACTCACTGGAGTGGGAATAGTAATTTTTGCCCCTCCGCTATCCAACACTTTCCCTACTGTTGCACTCACTGGAGTGGGAATAGTAATTTTTACCGCTCCGCTATCCAACATTTTCTCTGCTGTTGCAGTCACTGGAGTTGAAATAGTAAATTTAATTACGCCGCTATCCAACACTTACCCTATTTTTGCACTCACTGTAGTGGGAATAGTAATTTTTATCCCTCCACTATCCAACACTTTCCCTACTGTTGCACTCTTTGGAGTGGGAATAGTAATGTTTTCCCCTCCGCTATCCAGCACTTTCCCTGCTGTTGCACTCACTGGAGTGGGAATTGTAATTTTTACCCCTCCGCTATCCAACACTTTCCCTACTGTTACACTCCCTGCAGTGGAAATAGTAATTTTTACCCCTCCGCTATCCAACACTTTCCCTACTGTTGCACTCACTGGAATGGGAATAGTAAATGTAATTACTCCGCCATCCAACACTTACCCTACTTTTCCACTCACTGCAGTGGGAATAGTAATTTTTACCCCTCCGCTGGCCAACACTTTCCCTACTGTTGCAATCTTTGGAGTGGGATTTGTAATTTTGCCCCTCCGCTATCCAGCACTTTCCCTACTGTTGCACTCACTGGAGTGGGAATAGTAATTTTACCCCTCCGTTGTCCAACATTTTCTCTACTGTTGCAGTCACTGGAGTTGGAATAACAAATTTAATTACTCTGCTATCCAACACTTACCCTACTTTTGCACTCACTGGAGTGGGAATAGTAATTTTTACCTCTCCGCTGTCCAAAACTTTCCCTACTGTTGCACTCTGTGGAGTGGGAATAGTAATGTTTGCCCCTCCGCTATCCATCACTTTACCTACTGTTGCACTCACTTGAGTGGGAATAGTAATTTTTACCCCTCCGCTATCCAACATTTTCCCTATCGTTGCACTCACCGTAGTGGGAATAGTAATTTTTACCCCTCCGCTATCCAGCACTTTCCCTACTGCCGCACTCTTTTGAGTGGGAATAGTAATTTTTACCTCTCCGCTATCCAAAACATTCCCTACTGTTGCACACTTTGGAGTGGTAATAGTAATTGTTGCCCCTCCGCTATCCAGCACTTTCCCTACTGTTGCACTCATTGGAGTGGGAATAGTAATTTTTACCCCTCCGCTATCCACTATTTTCCCTACTGTTGCACTCACTGGAGTTGAAATAGTAAATTTAATTACTCCGCTATCCAACACATACCTTACTTTTGCACTCACTGCAGTGGGAATAGTAATTTTTAACCCCTCCGCTATCCAACACTTTCCCTACTGCTGCATTCACTGGAGCATAAATAGTAATATTTACCCCTCCGCTGTCCAACATTTTCTCTCCTGTTGCACTCACTGGAGTTGGAATAATAAATTTAATTACTCCGCTATCCAACACTTACCCTACTTTTCCACTCATTGCAGTGGGAATAGTAATTTTTACCCCTCCGCTAGCCAACAATTTCCCTACTGTTGCAATCTTTGGAGTGGGAATTGTAATTTTGCCCCTCCGCTATCCAGCACTTTCCCTACTGTTGCACTCACTGCAGTGGGATATGAAATTTTACCCCTCCCCTATCCAACACTTTCCCTATTGTTGCACTCACTGGAGTGGGAATAGTAATTTTTGCCCCTCCGCTATCCAACACTTTCCCTACTGTTGCACTCAATGGAGTGGGAATAGTAATTTTTACTGCTCCGCTATCCAACATTTTCTCTGCTGTTGAACTCACTGGAGTTGGAAATAGTAAATGTAATTATTCCGCTATCCAACACTTACCCTATTTTTGCACTCAGTGCAGTGGGAATAGTAATTTTTACCCCTCCGCTATCGAACACATTCACTACTGTTGCACTCTTTGGAGTGGGAATAGTAATTTTTCCCCTCCACTATCCAGCACTTTCCCTACTGTTGCACTCACTGGAGTAGGAATAGTAATTTTTGCCCCTCCGCTATCCAACACTTTCCCTACTGTTGCACTCACTGGAGTGGGAATAGTAATTTTACCGCTCCGCTATCCAACATTTTCTCTGCTGTTGCACTCACTGGAGTTGAAATAGTAAATTTAATTACTCGCCTATCCAACACTTACCCTATTTTTGCACTCACTGTAGTGGGAATAGTAATTTTTACCCCTCCGCTATCCAACACTTTCCCTACTGTTGCACTCTTTGGAGTGGGAATAGAAATTTTTCCCCTCCGCTATCCAGCACTTTCCCTGCTGTTGCACTCACTGGAGTGGGAATTGTAATTTTTACCCCTCCGCTATCCAACACTTTCCCTACTGTTACACTCACTGCAGTGGAAATAGTAATTTTTACCCCTCCGCTATCCAACACTTTCCCTACTGTTGCACTCACTGGAGTGGGAATAGTAATTTTTACCCCTCCGCTGGCCAACACTTTCCCTACTGTTGCAATCTTTGGAGTGGGATTTGTAATTTTTGCCCCTCCGCTATCCAGCACTTTCCCTACAGTTGCACTCACTGGAGTGGGAATAGTAATTTTTACCCCTCCGTTGTCGAACATTTTCTCTACTGTTGCACTCACTGGAGTTGGAATAGCAAATTTAATTACTCTGCTATCCAACACTTACCCTACTTTTGCACTCACTGGAGTGGGAATAGTAATTTTTACCTCTCCGCTGTCCAAAACTTTCCCTACTGTTGCACTCTTTGGAGTGGGAATAGTAATGTTTACCCCTCCGCTATCCATCACTTTACCTACTGTTGCACTCACTGGAGTGGGAATAGTAATTTTTACCCCTCCGCTATCCAACATTTTCCCTATTGTTGCACTCACCGTAGTGGGAATAGTAATTTTTACCCGTCCGCTATCCAGCACTTTCCCTACTGCCGCACTCTTTTGAGTGGGAATAGTAATTTTTACCTCTCCGCTATCCAACACATTCCCTACTGTTGCACTCACTGGAGTTGGAATAATACATTTAATTACTACGCTATCCAACACTTACCCTACTTTTCCACTCATTGCAGTGGGAATAGTAATTTTTACCCCTCCGCTAGCCAACACTTTCCCTACTGTTGCAATCTTTGGAGTGGGAAATGTAATTTTTGCCCCTCCGCTATCCAGCACTTTCCCTACTGTTGCACTCACTGCAGTGGGATATGTAATTTTTACCCCTCCGCTATCCAACACTTTCCCTATTGCTGCACTCAATGGAGTGGGAATAGTAATTTTTACCGCTCCGCTATCCAACATTTTCTCTGCTGTTGAACCCACTGGAGTTGAAATAGTAAATGTAATTATTCCGCTATCCAACACTTACCCTATTTTTGCACTCAGTGCAGTGGGAATAGTAATTTTTACCCCTCCGCTATCGAACACATTCACTACTGTTGCACTCTTTGGAGTGGGAATAGTAATTTTTCCCCTCCACTATCCAGCACTTTCCCTACTGTTGCACTCACTGGAGTGGGAATTGTAATTCTTACCCCTCCGCTATCCAACACTTTCCCTACTTTTGCACTCACTGGGGTGGGAATAGTAATATTTGCCCCTATGCTATCCAAGACTTTCCCTACTGTTGCACTCACTGGAGTGGGAAGAGTAAATGTTACCCCTCCGCTATCCAACATTTTCCCTACTGTTGCACTCACTGGAGTTGGAATATTAAATTTAATTTCTTCGCTATCCAACACATACACTACTTTTGCTCTCACTGCAGTGGGAATAGTAATTTTTGCCCCTCCTCTATCCAACACTTTCCCTACTGTTGCACTCTTTGGAGTGGGAATAGTAAATTTAATTACTCCGCTTTCCAACACTTACCCTATTTTTGCACTCACTGCAGTGGGAATAGTAATTTTTGCCCCTCCGCTATCCAACACTTTCCCTACTGTTGCACTCACTGGAGTGGAAATATTAAATTTAATTACTCCGCTATCCAACACATACCATACTTTTATACTTACTGCAGTGGGAATAGTAATTTTTAACCCCTCCGCTATCGAACACTTTCCCTACTGCTGCATTCACTGGAGCGGAATTAGTAATTTTTACCCCTCCGCTGTCCAACATTTTCTCTACTGTTGCACTCACTGGAGTTGGAATAGTAAATTTAATTACGCCGCTATCCAACATTTACCCTATTTTTCCACTCACTGCAGTGGAAATTGTAATTTTTGCCCCTCCGCTATCCAGCACTTTCCCTACTGTTGCACTCACTGGAGTGGGAATTGTAATTTTTACCCCTCCACTATCCAGCACTTTCCCTATTGTTGCACTCACTGGAGTGGGAATAGTAATTTTTGCCCCTCCGCTATCCAACACTTTCCCTACTGTTGCACTCACTGGAGTGGGAATAGTAATTTTTACCGCTCCGCTATCCAACATTTTCTCTGCTGTTGCAGTCACTGGAGTTGAAATAGTAAATTTAATTACGCCGCTATCCAACACTTACCCTATTTTTGCACTCACTGTAGTGGGAATAGTAATTTTTATCCCTCCGCTATCCAACACTTTCCCTACTGTTGCACTCTTTGGAGTGGGAATAGTAATGTTTTCCCATCCGCTATCCAGCACTTTCCCTGCTGTTGCACTCACTGGAGTGGGAATTGTAATTTTTACCCCTCCGCTATCCAACACTTTCCCTACTGTTACACTCCCTGCAGTGGAAATAGTAATTTTTACCCCTCCGCTATCCAACACTTTCCCTACTGTTGCACTCACTGGAATGGGAATAGTAAATGTAATTACTCCGCCATCCAACACTTACCCTACTTTTCCACTCACTGCAGTGGGAATAGTAATTTTACCCCTCCGCTGGCCAACACTTTCCCTACTGTTGCAATCTTTGGAGTGGGATTTGTAATTTTTGCCCCTCCGCTATCCAGCACTTTCCCTACTGTTGCACTCACTGGAGTGGGAATAGTAATTTTTACCCCTCCGTTGTCCAACATTTTCTCTACTGTTGCACTCACTGGAGTTGGAATAACAAATTTAATTACTCTGCTATCCAACACTTACCCTACTTTTGCACTCACTGGAGTGGGAATAGTAATTTTTACCTCTCCGCTGTCCAAAACTTTCCCTACTGTTGCACTGTGTGGAGTGGGAATAGTAATGTTTGCCCCTCCGCTATCCATCACTTTACCTACTGTTGCACTCACTGGAGTGGGAATAGTAATTTTTACCCCTCCGCTAGCCAACATTTTCCCTATCGTTGCACTCACCGTAGTGGGAATAGTAATTTTTACCCCTCCGCTATCCAGCACTTTCCCTACTGCCGCACTCTTTTGAGTGGGAATAGTAATTTTTACCTCTCTGCTATCCAAAACATTCCCTACTGTTGCACACTTTGGAGTGGTAATAGTAATTGTTGCCCCTCCGCTATCCAGCACTTTCCCTACTGTTGCACTCATTGGAGTGGGAATAGTAATTTTTACCCCTCCGCTATCCACTATTTTCCCTACTGTTGCACTCACTGGAGTTGAAATAGTAAATTTAATTACTCCGCTATCCAACACATACCTTACTTTTGCACTCACTGCAGTGGGAATAGTAATTTTTAACCCCTCCGCTATCCAACACTTTCCCTACTGCTGCATTCACTGGAGCATAAATAGTAATATTTACCCCTCCGCTGTCCAACATTTTCTCTCCTGTTGCACTCACTGGAGTTGGAATAATAAATTTAATTACTCCGCTATCCAACACTTACCCTACTTTTCCACTCATTGCAGTGGGAATAGTAATTTTTACCCCTCCGCTAGCCAACACTTTCCCTACTGTTGCAATGTTTGGAGTGGGAATTGTAATTTTTGCCCCTCCGCTATCCAGCACTTTCCCTACTGTTGCACTCACTGCAGTGGGATATGACATTTTTACCCCTCACCTATCCAACACTTTCCCTATTGTTGCACTCACTGGAGTGGGAATAGTAATTTTTCCCCCTCCGCTATCCAACACTTTCCCTACTGTTGCACTCAATGGAGTGGGAATAGTAATTTTTACTGCTCCGCTATCCAACATTTTCTCTGCTGTTGAACTCACTGGAGTTGAAATAGTAAATGTAATTATTCCGCTATCCAACACTTACCCTATTTTTGCACTCAGTGCAGTGGGAATAGTAATTTTTACCCCTCCGCTATCGAACACATTCACTACTGTTGCACTCTTTGGAGTGGGAATAGTAATTTTTTCCCCTCCACTATCCAGCACTTTCCCTACTGTTGCACTCACTGGAGTAGGAATAGTAATTTTTGCCCCTCCGCTATCCAACACTTTCCCTACTGTTGCACTCACTGGAGTGGGAATAGTAATTTTTACCGCTCCGCTATCCAACATTTTCTCTGCTGTTGCACTCACTGGAGTTGAAATAGTAAATTTAATTACTCGCCTATCCAACACTTACCCTATTTTTGCACTCACTGTAGTGGGAATAGTAATTTTTACCCCTCCGCTATCCAACACTTTCCCTACTGTTGCACTCTTTGGAGTGGGAATAGAAATTTTTTCCCCTCCGCTATCCAGCACTTTCCCTGCTGTTGCACTTACTGGAGTGGGAATTGTAATTTTTACCCCTCCGCTATCCAACACTTTCCCTACTGTTACACTCACTGCAGTGGAAATAGTAATTTTTACCCCTCCGCTATCCAACACTTTCCCTACTGTTGCACTCACTGGAGTGGGAATAGTAATTTTTACCCCTCCGCTGGCCAACACTTTCCCTACTGTTGCAATCTTTGGAGTGGGATTTGTAATTTTTGCCCCTCCGCTATCCAGCACTTTCCCTACAGTTGCACTCACTGGAGTGGGAATAGTAATTTTTACCCCTCCGTTGTCGAACATTTTCTCTACTGTTGCACTCACTGGAGTTGGAATAGCAAATTTAATTACTCTGCTATCCAACACTTACCCTACTTTTGCACTCACTGGAGTGGGAATAGTAATTTTTACCTCTCCGCTGTCCAAAACTTTCCCTACTGTTGCACTCTTTGGAGTGGGAATAGTAATGTTTACCCCTCCGCTATCCATCACTTTACCTACTGTTGCACTCACTGGAGTGGGAATAGTAATTTTTACCCCTCCGCTATCCAACATTTTCCCTATTGTTGCACTCACCGTAGTGGGAATAGTAATTTTTACCCGTCCGCTATCCAGCACTTTCCCTACTGCCGCACTCTTTTGAGTGGGAATAGTAATTTTTACCTCTCCGCTATCCAACACATTCCCTACTGTTGCACACTTTGGAGTGGTAATAGTAATTGTTGCCCCTCCGCTATCCAGCACTTTCCCTACTGTTGCACTCATTGGAGTGGGAATAGTAATTTTTACCCCTCCGCTATCCAACATTTTCCCTACTGTTGCACTCACTGGAGTTGGAATAATACATTTAATTACTACGCTATCCAACACTTACCCTACTTTTCCACTCATTGCAGTGGGAATAGTAATTTTTACCCCTCCGCTAGCCAACACTTTCCCTACTGTTGCAATCTTTGGAGTGGGAAATGTAATTTTTGCCCCTCCGCTATCCAGCACTTTCCCTACTGTTGCACTCACTGCAGTGGGATATGTAATTTTTACCCCTCCGCTATCCAACACTTTCCCTATTGTTGCACTCAATGGAGTGGGAATAGTAATTTTTACCGCTCCGCTATCCAACATTTTCTCTGCTGTTGAACCCACTGGAGTTGAAATAGTAAATGTAATTATTCCGCTATCCAACACTTACCCTATTTTTGCACTCAGTGCAGTGGGAATAGTAATTTTTACCCCTCCGCTATCGAACACATTCACTACTGTTGCACTCTTTGGAGTGGGAATAGTAATTTTTTCCCCTCCACTATCCAGCACTTTCCCTACTGTTGCACTCACTGGAGTGGGAATTGTAATTCTTACCCCTCCGCTATCCAACACTTTCCCTACTTTTGCACTCACTGGGGTGGGAATAGTAATATTTGCCCCTATGCTATCCAAGACTTTCCCTACTGTTGCACTCACTGGAGTGGGAAGAGTAAATTTTACCCCTCCGCTATCCAACATTTTCCCTACTGTTGCACTCACTGGAGTTGGAATAGTAAATTTAATTTCTTCGCTATCCAACACATACACTACTTTTGCTCTCACTGCAGTGGGAATAGTAATTTTTGCCCCTCCTCTATCCAACACTTTCCCTACTGTTGCACTCTTTGGAGTGGGAATAGTAAATTTAATTACTCCGCTTTCCAACACTTACCCTATTTTTGCACTCACTGCAGTGGGAATAGTAATTTTTGCCCCTCCGCTATCCAACACTTTCCCTACTGTTGCACTCACTGGAGTGGAAATATTAAATTTAATTACTCCGCTATCCAACACATACCATACTTTTGAACTTACTGCAGGGGGAATAGTAATTTTTAACCCCTCCGCTATCGAACACTTTCCCTACTGCTGCATTCACTGGAGCGGAATTAGTAATTTTTACCCCTCCGCTGTCCAACATTTTCTCTACTGTTGCACTCACTGGAGTTGGAATAGTAAATTTAATTACGCCGCTATCCAACATTTACCCTATTTTTCCACTCACTGCAGTGGAAATTGTAATTTTTACCCCTCCGCTATCCAGCACTTTCCCTATTGTTGCACTCACTGGAGTGGGAATAGTAATTTTTGCCCCTCCGCTATCCAACACTTTACCTACTGTTGCACTCACTGGAGTGGGAATAGTAATTTTTACCGCTCCGCTATCCAACATTTTCTCTGCTGTTGCAGTCACTGGAGTTGAAATAGTAAATTTAATTACGCCGCTATCCAACACTTACCCTATTTTTGCACTCACTGTAGTGGGAATAGTAATTTTTATCCCTCCGCTATCCAACACTTTCCCTACTGTTGCACTCTTTGGAGTGGGAATAGTAATGTTTTCCCCTCCGCTATCCAGCACTTTCCCTGCTGTTGCACTCACTGGAGTGGGAATTGTCATTTTTACCCCTCCGCTATCCAACACTTTCCCTACTGTTACACTCCCTGTAGTGGAAATAGTAATTTTTACCCCTCCGCTATCCAACACTTTCCCTACTGTTGCACTCACTGGAATGGGAATAGTAAATGTAATTACTCCGCCATCCAACACTTACCCTACTTTTCCACTCACTGCAGTGGGAATAGTAATTTTACCCCTCCGCTGGCCAACACTTTCCCTACTGTTGCAATCTTTGGAGTGGGATTTGTAATTTTGCCCCTCCGCTATCCAGCACTTTCCCTACTGTTGCACTCACTGGAGTGGGAATAGTAATTTTTACCCCTCCGTTGTCCAACATTTTCTCTACTCTTGCACTCACTGGAGTTGGAATAACAAATTTAATTACTCTGCTATCCAACACTTACCCTACTTTTGCACTCACTGGAGTGGGAATAGTAATTTTTACCTCTCTGCTGTCCAAAACTTTCCTTACTGTTGCACTCTGTGGAGTGGGAATAGTAATGTTTGCCCCTCCGCTATCCATCACTTTACCTACAGTTGCACTCACTGGAGTGGGAATAGTAATTTTTACCCCTCCGCTATCCAACATTTTCCCTATCGTTGCACTCACCGTAGTGGGAATAGTAATTTTTACCCCTCCGCTATCCAGCACTTTCCCTACTGCCGCACTCTTTTGAGTGGGAATAGTAATTTTTACCTCTCTGCTATCCAAAACATTCCCTACTGTTGCACACTTTGGAGTGGTAATAGTAATTGTTGCCCCTCCGCTATCCAGCACTTTCCCTACTGTTGCACTCATTGGAGTGGGAATAGTAATTTTTACCCCTCCGCTATCCACTATTTTCCCTACTGTTGCACTCACTGGAGTTGAAATAGTAAATTTAATTACTCCGCTATCCAACACATACCTTACTTTTGCACTCACTGCAGTGGGAATAGTAATTTTTAACCCCTCCGCTATCCAACACTTTCCCTACTGCTGCATTCACTGGAGCATAAATAGTAATATTTACCCCTCCGCTGTCCAACATTTTCTCTCCTGTTGCACTCACTGGAGTTGGAATAATAAATTTAATTACTCCGCTATCCAACACTTACCCTACTTTTCCACTCATTGCAGTGGGAATAGTAATTTTTACCCCTCCGCTAGCCAACACTTTCCCTACTGTTGCAATCTTTGGAGTGGGAATTGTAATTTTTGCCCCTCCGCTATCCAGCACTTTCCCTACTGTTGCACTCACTGCAGTGGGATATGACATTTTTACCCCTCCCTATCCAACACTTTCCCTATTGTTGCACTCACTGGAGTGGGAATAGTAATTTTGCCCCTCCGCTATCCAACACTTTCCCTACTGTTGCACTCAATGGAGTGGGAATAGTAATTTTTACTGCTCCGCTATCCAACATTTTCTCTGCTGTTGAACTCACTGGAGTTGAAATAGTAAATGTAATTATTCCGCTATCCAACACTTACCCTATTTTTGCACTCAGTGCAGTGGGAATAGTAATTTTTACCCCTCCGCTATCGAACACATTCACTACTGTTGCACTCTTTGGAGTGGGAATAGTAATTTTTCCCCTCCACTATCCAGCACTTTCCCTACTGTTGCACTCACTGGAGTAGGAATAGTAATTTTGCCCCTCCGCTATCCAACACTTTCCCTACTGTTGCACTCACTGGAGTGGGAATAGTAATTTTACCGCTCCGCTATCCAACATTTTCTCAGCTGTTGCACTCACTGGAGTTGAAATAGTAAATTTAATTACTCGCCTATCCAACACTTACCCTATTTTTGCACTCACTGTAGTGGGAATAGTAATTTTTACCCCTCCGCTATCCAACACTTTCCCTACTGTTGCACTCTTTGGAGTGGGAATAGAAATTTTTCCCCTCCGCTATCCAGCACTTTCCCTGCTGTTGCACTCACTGGAGTGGGAATTGTAATTTTTACCCCTCCGCTATCCAACACTTTCCCTACTGTTACACTCACTGCAGTGGAAATAGTAATTTTTACCCCTCCGCTATCCAACACTTTCCCTACTGTTGCACTCACTGGAGTGGGAATAGTAATTTTTACCCCTCCGCTGGCCAACACTTTCCCTACTGTTGCAATCTTTGGAGTGGGATTTGTAATTTTTGCCCCTCCACTATCCAGCACTTTCCCTACAGTTGCACTCACTGGAGTGGGAATAGTAATTTTTACCTCTCCGCTGTCCAAAACTTTCCCTACTGTTGCACTCTTTGGAGTGGGAATAGTAATGTTTACCCCTCCGCTATCCATCACTTTACCTACTGTTGCACTCACTGGAGTGGGAATAGTAATTTTTACCCCTCCGCTATCCAACATGTTCCCTATTGTTGCACTCACCGTAGTGGGAATAGTAATTTTTACCCGTCCGCTATCCAGCACTTTCCCTACTGCCGCACTCTTTTGAGTGGGAATAGTAATTTTTACCTCTCCGCTATCCAACACATTCCCTACTGTTGCACACTTTGGAGTGGTAATAGTAATTGTTGCCCCTCCGCTATCCAGCACTTTCCCTACTGTTGCACTCATTGGAGTGGGAATAGTAATTTTTACCCCTCCGCTATCCAACATTTTCCCTACTGTTGCACTCACTGGATTTGGAATAATACATTTAATTACTATGCTATCCAACACTTACCCTACTTTTCCACTCATTGCAGTGGGAATAGTAATTTTTACCCCTCCGCTAGCCAACACTTTCCCTACTGTTGCAATCTTTGGAGTGGGAAATGTAATTTTTGCCCCTCCGCTATCCAGCACTTTCCCTACTGTTGCACTCACTGCAGTGGGATATGTAATTTTTACCCCTCCGCTATCCAACACTTTCCCTATTGTTGCACTCACTGGAGTGGGAATAGTAATTTTTGCCCCTCCGCTATCCAACACTTTCCCTACTGTTGCACTCAATGGAGTGGGAATAGTAATTTTTACCGCTCCGCTATCCAACATTTTCTCTGCTGTTGAACCCACTGGAGTTGAAATAGTAAATGTAATTATTCCGCTATCCAACACTTACCCTATTTTTGCACTCAGTGCAGTGGGAATAGTAATTTTTACCCCTCCGCTATCGAACACATTCACTACTGTTGCACTCTTTGGAGTGGGAATAGTAATTTTTCCCCTCCACTATCCAGCACTTTCCCTACTGTTGCACTCACTGGAGTGGGAATTGTAATTCTTACCCCTCCGCTATCCAACACTTTCCCCTACTTTTGCACTCACTGGGGTGGGAATAGTAATATTTGCCCCTATGCTATCCAAGACTTTCCCTACTGTTGCACTCACTGGAGTGGGAAGAGTAAATTTTACCCCTCCGCTATCCAACATTTTCCCTACTGTTGCACTCACTGGAGTTGGAATAGTAAATTTAATTTCTTCGCTATCCAACACATACACTACTTTTGCTCTCACTGCAGTGGGAATAGTAATTTTGCCCCTCCTCTATCCAACACTTTCCCTACTGTTGCACTCTTTGGAGTGGGAATAGTAATTGTTGCCCCTCCGCTATCAAACACTTTCCCTACTGTTGCACTCACTGGAGTGGAAATAGTAATTTTTACCCCTCCGCTATCCAACATTTTCCCTACTGTTGCACTCACTGGAGTAGGAATAGTAATTTTTACCCCTCTGCTATCCAACACTTTCCCTACTGTTGCACTCAGTGGAGTGGGAATAGTAAATTTAATTACTCCGCTTTCCAACACTTACCCTATTTTTGCACTCACTGCAGTGGGAATAGTAATTTTTGCCCCTTCGCTATCCAACACTTTCCCTACTGTTGCACTCACTGGAGTGGAAATATTAAATTTAATTACTCCGCTATCCAACACATACCATACTTTTGAACTTACTGCAGTGGGAATAGTAATTTTTAACCCCTCCGCTATCGAACACTTTCCCTACTGCTGCATTCACTGGAGCGGAATTAGTAATTTTTACCCCTCCGCTGTCCAACATTTTCTCTACTGTTGCACTCACTGGAGTTGGAATAGTAAATTTAATTACGCCGCTATCCAACATTTACCCTATTTTTCCACTCACTGCAGTGGAAATTGTAATTTTGCCCCTCCGCTATCCAGCACTTTCCCTACTGTTGCACTCACTGGAGTGGGAATTGTAATTTTTACCCCTCCGCTATCCAGCACTTTCCCTATTGTTGCACTCACTGGAGTGGGAATAGTAATTTTTGCCCCTCCGCTATCCAACACTTTACCTACTGTTGCACTCACTGGAGTGGGAATAGTAATTTTTACCGCTCCGCTATCCAACATTTTCTCTGCTGTTGCAGTCACTGGAGTTGAAATAGTAAATTTAATTACGCCGCTATCCAACACTTACCCTATTTTTGCACTCACTGTAGTGGGAATAGTAATTTGTATCCCTCCGCTATCCAACACTTTCCCTACTGTTGCACTCTTTGGAGTGGGAATAGTAATGTTTTCCCCTCCGCTATCCAGCACTTTCCCTGCTGTTGCACTCACTGGAGTGGGAATTGTAATTTTTACCCCTCCGCTATCCAACACTTTCCCTACTGTTACACTCCCTGCAGTGGAAATAGTAATTTTTACCCCTCCGCTATCCAACACTTTCCCTACTGTTGCACTCACTGGAATGGGAATAGTAAATGTAATTACTCCGCCATCCAACACTTACCCTACTTTTCCACTCACTGCAGTGGGAATAGTAATTTTACCCCTCCGCTGGCCAACACTTTCCCTACTGTTGCAATCTTTGTAGTGGGATTTGTAATTTTTGCCCCTCCGCTATCCAGCACTTTTCCTACTGTTGCACTCACTGGAGTGGGAATAGTAATTTTTACCCCTCCGTTGTCCAACATTTTCTCTACTGTTGCACTCACTGGAGTTGGAATAACAAATTTAATTACTCTGCTATCCAACACTTACCCTACTTTTGCACTCACTGGAGTGGGAATAGTAATTTTTACCTCTCCGCTGTCCAAAACTTTCCCTACTGTTGCACTCTGTGGAGTGGGAATAGTAATGTTTGCCCCTCCGCTATCCATCACTTTACCTACTGTTGCACTCACTGGAGTGGGAATATTAATTTTTTACCCCTCCGCTATCCAACATTTTCCCTATCGTTGCACTCACCGTAGTGGGAATAGTAATTTTTACCCCTCCGCTATCCAGCACTTTCCCTACTGCCGCACTTTTTTGAGTGGGAATAGTAATTTTTACCTCTCCGCTATCCAAAACATTCCCTACTGTTGCACACTTTGGAGTGGTAATAGTAATTGTTGCCCCTCCGCTATCCAGCACTTTCCCTACTGTTGCACTCATTGGAGTGGGAATAGTAATTTTTACCCCTCCGCTATCCACTATTTTCCCTACTGTTGCACTCACTGGAGTTGAAATAGTAAATTTAATTACTCCGCTATCCAACACATACCTTACTTTTGCACTCACTGCAGTGGGAATAGTAATTTTTAACCCTCCGCTATCCAACACTTTCCCTACTGCTGCATTCACTGGAGCATAAATAGTAATATTTACCCCTCCGCTGTCCAACATTTTCTCTCCTGTTGCACTCACTGGAGTTGGAATAATAAATTTAATTACTCCGCTATCCAACACTTACCCTACTTTTCCACTCATTGCAGTGGGAATAGTAATTTTACCCCTCCGCTAGCCAACACTTTCCCTACTGTTGCAATCTTTGGAGTGGGAATTGTAATTTTTGCCCCTCCGCTATCCAGCACTTTCCCTACTGTTGCACTCACTGCAGTGGGATATGAAATTTTACCCCTCCCTATCCAACACTTTCCCTATTGTTGCACTCACTGGAGTGGGAATAGTAATTTTTGCCCCTCCGCTATCCAACACTTTCCCTACTGTTGCACTCAATGGAGTGGGAATAGTAATTTTTACTGCTCCGCTATCCAACATTTTCTCTGCTGTTGAACTCACTGGAGTTGAAATAGTAAATGTAATTATTCCGCTATCCAACACTTACCCTATTTTTGCACTCAGTGCAGTGGGAATAGTAATTTTTACCCCTCCGCTATCGAACACATTCACTACTGTTGCACTCTTTGGAGTGGGAATAGTAATTTTTCCCCTCCACTATCCAGCACTTTCCCTACTGTTGCACTCACTGGAGTGGGAATTGTAATTCTTACCCCTCCGCTATCCAACACTTTCCCTACTTTTGCACTCACTGGGGTGGGAATAGTAATATTTGCCCCTATGCTATCCAAGACTTTCCCTACTGTTGCACTCACTGGAGTGGGAAGAGTAAATTTTACCCCTCCGCTATCCAACATTTTCCCTACTGTTGCACTCACTGGAGTTGGAATAGTAAATTTAATTTCTTCGCTATCCAACACATACACTACTTTTGCTCTCACTGCAGTGGGAATAGTAATTTTTGCCCCTCCTCTATCCAACACTTTCCCTACTGTTGCACTCTTTGGAGTGGGAATAGTAATTGTTGCCCCTCCGCTATCAAACACTTTCCCTACTGTTGCACTCACTGGAGTGGAAATAGTAATTTTACCCCTCCGCTATCCAACATTTTCCCTACTGTTGCACTCACTGGAGTAGGAATAGTAATTTTTACCCCTCTGCTATCCAACACTTTCCCTACTGTTGCACTCAGTGGAGTGGGAATAGTAAATTTAATTACTCCGCTTTCCAACACTTACCCTATTTTTGCACTCACTGCAGTGGGAATAGTAATTTTTGCCCCTCCGCTATCCAACACTTTCCCTACTGTTGCACTCACTGGAGTGGAAATATTAAATTTAATTACTCCGCTATCCAACACATACCATACTTTTGAACTTACTGCAGTGGGAATAGTAATTTTTAACCCCTCCGCTATCGAACACTTTCCCTACTGCTGCATTCACTGGAGCGGAATTAGTAATTTTTACCCCTCCGCTGTCCAACATTTTCTCTACTGTTGCACTCACTGGAGTTGGAATAGTAAATTTAATTACGCCGCTATCCAACATTTACCCTATTTTTCCAATCACTGCAGTGGAAATTGTAATTTTTGCCCCTCCGCTATCCAGCACTTTCCCTACTGTTGCACTCACTGGAGTGGGAATTGTAATTTTTACCCCTCCGCTATCCAGCACTTTCCCTATTGTTGCACTCACTGGAGTGGGAATAGTAATTTTTGCCCCTCCGCTATCCAACACTTTACCTACTGTTGCACTCACTGGAGTGGGAATAGTAATTTTTACCGCTCCGCTATCCAACATTTTCTCTGCTGTTGCAGTCACTGGAGTTGAAATAGTAAATTTAATTACGCCGCTATCCAACACTTACCCTATTTTTGCACTCACTGTAGTGGGAATAGTAATTTGTATCCCTCCGCTATCCAACACTTTCCCTACTGTTGCACTCTTTGGAGTGGGAATAGTAATGTTTTCCCCTCCGCTATCCAGCACTTTCCCTGCTGTTGCACTCACTGGAGTGGGAATTGTAATTTTTACCCCTCCGCTATCCAACACTTTCCCTACTGTTACACTCCCTGCAGTGGAAATAGTAATTTTTACCCCTCCGCTATCCAACACTTTCCCTACTGTTGCACTCACTGGAATGGGAATAGTAAATGTAATTACTCCGCCATCCAACACTTACCCTACTTTTCCACTCACTGCAGTGGGAATAGTAATTTTACCCCTCCGCTGGCCAACACTTTCCCTACTGTTGCAATCTTTGTAGTGGGATTTGTAATTTTTGCCCCTCCGCTATCCAGCACTTTTCCTACTGTTGCACTCACTGGAGTGGGAATAGTAATTTTTACCCCTCCGTTGTCCAACATTTTCTCTACTGTTGCACTCACTGGAGTTGGAATAACAAATTTAATTACTCTGCTATCCAACACTTACCCTACTTTTGCACTCACTGGAGTGGGAATAGTAATTTTTACCTCTCCGCTGTCCAAAACTTTCCCTACTGTTGCACTCTGTGGAGTGGGAATAGTAATGTTTGCCCCTCCGCTATCCATCACTTTACCTACTGTTGCACTCACTGGAGTGGGAATAGTAATTTTTACCCCTCCGCTATCCAACATTTTCCCTATCGTTGCACTCACCGTAGTGGGAATAGTAATTTTTACCCCTCCGCTATCCAGCACTTTCCCTACTGCCGCACTCTTTTGAGTGGGAATAGTAATTTTTACCTCTCCGCTATCCAAAACATTCCCTACTGTTGCACACTTTGGAGTGGTAATAGTAATTGTTGCCCCTCCGCTATCCAGCACTTTCCCTACTGTTGCACTCATTGGAGTGGGAATAGTAATTTTTACCCCTCCGCTATCCACTATTTTCCCTACTGTTGCACTCACTGGAGTTGAAATAGTAAATTTAATTACTCCGCTATCCAACACATACCTTACTTTTGCACTCACTGCAGTGGGAATAGTAATTTTTAACCCCTCCGCTATCCAACACTTTCCCTACTGCTGCATTCACTGGAGCATAAATAGTAATATTTACCCCTCCGCTGTCCAACATTTTCTCTCCTGTTGCACTCACTGGAGTTGGAATAATAAATTTAATTACTCCGCTATCCAACACTTACCCTACTTTTCCACTCATTGCAGTGGGAATAGTAATTTTTACCCCTCCGCTAGCCAACACTTTCCCTACTGTTGCAATCTTTGGAGTGGGAATTGTAATTTTTGCCCCTCCGCTATCCAGCACTTTCCCTACTGTTGCACTCACTGCAGTGGGATATGAAATTTTACCCCTCCCCTATCCAACACTTTCCCTATTGTTGCACTCACTGGAGTGGGAATAGTAATTTTTGCCCCTCCGCTATCCAACACTTTCCCTACTGTTGCACTCAATGGAGTGGGAATAGTAATTTTTACTGCTCCGCTATCCAACATTTTCTCTGCTGTTGAACTCACTGGAGTTGAAATAGTAAATGTAATTATTCCGCTATCCAACACTTACCCTATTTTTGCACTCAGTGCAGTGGGAATAGTAATTTTTACCCCTCCGCTATCGAACACATTCACTACTGTTGCACTCTTTGGAGTGGGAATAGTAATTTTTTCCCCTCCACTATCCAGCACTTTCCCTACTGTTGCACTCACTGGAGTGGGAATTGTAATTTTTACCCCTTCGCTATCCAACACTTTCCCTACTTTTGCACTCTCTGGGGTGGGAATAGTAATATTTGCCCCTATGCTATCCAACACTTTCCCTACTGTTGCACTCACTGGAGTGGGAAGAGTAAATTTTACCCCTCCGCTATCCAACATTTTCCCTACTGTTGCACTCACTGGAGTTGGAATAGTAAATTTAATTTCTTCGCTATCCAACACATACACTACTTTTGCTCTCACTGCAGTGGGAATAGTAATTTTGCCCCTCCTCTATCCAACACTTTCCCTAATGTTGCACTCTTTGGAGTGGGAATAGTAATTGCTGCCCATCCGCTATCAAACACTTTCCCTACTGTTGCACTCACTGGAGTGGAAATAGTAATTTTTACCCCTCCGCTATCCAACATTTTCCCTACTGTTGCACTCACTGGAGTTGGAATAGTAAATTTAATTACTCCGCTATCCAACACTTACCCTATTTTTGCACTCACTGCAGTGGCAATAGTAATTTTTGCCCCTCCGCTATCCAACACTTTCCCTACTGTTGCACTCACTGGAGTGGAAATAGTAATTTTTACCCTTCCGCTGTCCAACATTTTCCCTACTGTTGCACTCACTGGAGTAGGAATAGTAATTTTTACCCCTCTGCTATCCAACACTTTCCCTACTGTTGCACTCAGTGGAGTGGGAATACTAATTTTTACCCCTCCACTTTCCAACATTTCCCCTACTGTTGCACTCACTGGAGTTGAAATAGTAAATTTAATTACTCCGCTATCCAACACATACCATACTTTTGAACTTACTGCAGTGGGAATAGTAATTTTAACCCCTCCGCTATCCAACACTTTCCCTACTGCTGCATTCACTGGAGCGGAATTAGTAATTTTACCCCTCCGCTGTCCAACATTTTCTCTACTGTTGCACTCACTGGAATTGGAATACTAAATTTAATTACTCCGCTATCCAACACTTACCCTACTTTTCCACTCACTGCAGTGGGAATAGTAATTTTTACCCCTCCGCTAGCCAACACTTTCCCTACTGTTGCAATCTTTGGAGTGGGAATTGTAATTTTGCCCCTCCGCTATCCAGCACTTTCCCTACTGTTGCACTCACTGGAGTGGGAATTGTAATTTTTACCCCTCCGCTATCCAGCACTTTCCCTATTGTTGCACTCACTGGAGTGGGAATAGTAATTTTTGCCCCTCCGCTATCCAACACTTTCCCTACTGTTGCACTCACTGGAGTGGGAATAGTAATTTTTACCGTTCCGCTATCCAACATTTTCTCTGCTGTTGCACTCACTGGAGTTGAAATAGTAAATTTAATTACTCGCCTATCCAACACTTACCCTATTTTTGCACTCATTGTAGTGGGAATAGTAATTTTTACCCCTCCGCTATCCAACACTTTCCCTACTGTTGCACTCTTTGGAGTGAGAATAGTAATTTTTTCCCCTCCGCTATCCAGCACTTTCCCTGCTGTTGCACTCACTGGAGTGGGAATTGTAATTTTTACCCCTCCGCTATCCAACACTTTCCCTACTGATACACTCACTGCAGTGGAAATAGTCATTTTTACCCCTCCGCTATCCAACACTTTCCCTACTGTTGCACTCACTGGAATGGGAATAGTAAATGTAATTACTCCGCCATCCAACACTTACCCTACTTTTCCACTCACTGCAGTGGGAATAGTAATTTTACCCCTCCGCTGGCCAACACTTTCCCTACTGTTGCAATCTTTGGAGTGGGATTTGTAATTTTGCCCCTCTGCTATCCAGCACTTTCCCTACTGTTGTACTCACTGGAGTGGGAATAGTAATTTTTACCCCTCCGTTGTCCAACATTTTCTCTACTGTTGCACTCACTGGAGTTGGAATAGCAAATTTAATTACTCTGCTATCCAACACTTACCCTACTTTTGCACTCACTGGAGTGGGAATAGTAATTTTTACCTCTCCGCTGTCCAAAACTTTCCCTACTGTTGCACTCTTTGGAGTGGGAATAGTAATGTTTGCCCCTCCGCTATCCATCACTTTACCTACTGTTGCACTCACTGGAGTGGGAATAGTAATTTTTACCCCTCCGCTATCTAACATTTTCCCTATCGTTGCACTCACCGTATTGGGAATAGTAATTTTACCCCTCCACTATCCAGCACTTTCCCTACTGCTGCACTCTTTCGAGTGGGAATAGTAATTTTTACCTCTCCGCTATCCAACACATTCCCTACTGTTGCACACTTTTGAGTGCTAATAGTAATTGTTGCCCCTCCGCTATCCAGCACTTTTCCTACTGTTGCACTCATTGGAGTGGGAATAGTAATTTTTACCCCTCCGCTATCCAACATTTTCCCTACTGTTGCACTCACTGGAGTTGAAATAGTAAATTTAATTACTCCGCTATCCAACACATACCCTACTTTTGCACTCACTGCAGTGGGAATAGTAATTTTTGCCCCTCCTCTATCCAACACTTTTCCTACTGTTGCACTCTTTGGAGTGGGAATAATAATTGTTGCCCCTCCGCTATCCATCACTTTCCCTACTGTTGCACTCACCGGAGTGGGAGTAGCAATTTTTACCCCTCCGCTATCCAACATTTTCCCTACTGTTGCACTCACAGGAGTTGGAATAGTAAATTTAATTCCTCCGCTATCCAACACTTACCCTACTTTTGCACTCACTGGAGTGGGAATAGTAATTTTTACCCCTCTGCTGTCCAACACTTTCCCTACTGTTGCACTCTTTGGAGTGGGAATAGTAATTGTTGCCCCTCCGCTATCCAGCACTTTTTCTACTGTTGCACTCCCTGGAGTGGGAATAGTAATTTTTACTCCTCCGCTATCCAACACTTTTCCTACTGTTACACTCACTGAAGTGGGAATAGTAATTTGTACTCCTCCGCTATCCAACACTTTTCCTACTGTTACACTCACTGAAGTGGGAATAGTAATTTCTGCCCCTCCGCTATCCAACACTTTCCCTACTGTTTCACTCTTTGGAGTGGCAATAGTAATTTTTCCCCTCCGCTATCCAGCACTTTCTCTGCTGTTGCACTCACTGGAGTGGGAATTGTAATTTTTACCCCTCCGCTGTCCAACACTTTCCCTACTGTTACACTCACTGGAGTGGGAATAGTAATTTTTACCCCTCCGTTGTCCAATATTTTCTCTACTGTTGCACTCACTGGAGTTGGAATAGCAAATTTAATTACTCTGCTATCCAACACTTACCCTATTTTGCACTCACTGCAGTGGAAATAGTAAATTTTTCCCCTCCGCTATCCAACACTTTCCCTACTGCTGCATTCACTGGGGTGGAAATAGTAATTTTTGCCCCTCCGTTGTCCAACATTTTCTTTACTGTTGCACTCACTGGAGTTGGAATAGTAAATTTAATTACTCCGCTATCCAACACTTACCCTACTTTTCCACTCACTGCAGTGGGAATAGTCATTTTACCCCTCCGCTGGCCAACACTTTCCCTTCTGTTGCAATCTTTGGAGTGGGAATTGTAATTTTGCCCCTCCGCTATCCAGCACTTTCCCTACTGTTGCACTCACTGGAGTGGGAATTGTAATGTTTACCGCTCCGCTATCCAACACTTTCCCTATTGTTGCACTCACTGGAGTGGGAACAGTAGTTTTGCCCCTCCGCTATCCAACACTTTCCCTACTGTTGCACTCACTAGAGTGGGAATTGTAATTTTTACCCCTCCGCAATCCAACACTTTCCCTATTTTTGCACTCACTGGAGTGGGAATAGTAATTTTTGCCCCTACGCTATCCAACACTTTCCCTACTGTTGCACTCACTGGAGTGGGAAGAGTAAATTTTACCCCTCCGCTATCCAACATTTTCCCTACTGTTGCACTCACTGGAGTTGGAATAGTAAATTTAATTTCTTCGCTATCCAACACATACACTACTTTTGCTCTCACTGCAGTGAGAATAGTAATTTTTACTCCTCCGCTATCCAACACTTTTCCTACTGTTACACTCACTGAAGTGGGAATAGTAATTTCTGCCCCTCCGCTATCCAACACTTTCCCTACTGTTGCACTCTTTGGAGTGGCAATAGTAATTTTTCCCCTCCGCTATCCAGCACTTTCTCTGCTGTTGCACTCACTGGAGTGGGAATTGTAATTTTACCCCTCCGCTGTCCAACACTTTCCCTACTGTTACACTCACTGGAGTGGGAATAGTAATTTTTACCCCTCCGTTGTCCAACTTTTCTCTACTTTTGCACTCACTGGAGTTGGAATAGCAAATTTAATTACTCTGCTATCCAACACTTACCCTATTTTTGCACTCACTGCAGTGGGAATAGTAAATTTTTCCCCTCTGCTATCCAACACTTTCCCTACTGCTGCATTCACTGGAGTGGAAATAGTAATTTTTGCCCCTCCGCTGTCCAACATTTTCTTTACTGTTGCACTCACTGGAGTTGGAATAGTAAATTTAATTACTCCGCTATCCAACACTTACCCTACTTTTCCACTCACTGCAGTGGGAATAGTAATTTTTACCCCTCCGCTAGCCAACACTTTCCCTACTGTTGCAATCTTTGGAGTGGGAATTGTAATTTTTGCCCCTCCGCTATCCAGCACTTTCCCTACTGTTGCACTCACTGCAGTGGGATATGTAATTTTTACCCCTCCGCTATCCAACACTTTCCCTATTGTTGCACTCACTGGAGTGGGAATAGTAATTTTTGCCCCTCCGCTATCCAACACTTTCCCTACTGTTGCACTCAATGGAGTGGGAATAGTAATTTTTACCGCTCCGCTATCCAACATTTTCTCTGCTGTTGAACTCACTGGAGTTGAAATAGTAAATGTAATTATTCCGCTATCCAACACTTACCCTATTTTTGCACTCAGTGCAGTGGGAATAGTAATTTTTACCCCTCCGCTATCGAACACATTCACTACTGTTGCACTCTTTGGAGTGGGAATAGTAATTTTTTCCCCTCCACTATCCAGCACTTTCCCTACTGTTGCACTCACTGGAGTGGGAATTGTAATTCTTACCCCTCCACTATCCAACACTTTCCCTACTTTTGCACTCACTGGGGTGGGAATAGTAATATTTGCCCCTATGCTATCCAACACTTTCCCTACTGTTGCACTCACTGGAGTGGGAAGAGTAAATTTTACCCCTCCGCTATCCAACATTTTCCCCACTGTTTCACTCACTGGAGTTGGAATAGTACATTTAATTTCTTCGCTATCCAAAACATACACTACTTTTGCTCTCACTGCAGTGGGAATAGTAATTTTTGCCCCTCCTCTATCCAACACTTTCCCTACTGTTGCACTCTTTGGAGTGGGAATAGTAATTGTTGCCCCTCCGCTATCAAACACTTTCCCTACTGTTGCACTCACTGGAGTGGTAATAGTAATTTTTACCCCTCCGCTATCCAACATTTTCCCTACTGTTGCACTCACTGGAGTTGGAATAGTAAATTTAATTACTCCGCTATCCAACACTTACCCTATTTTTGCACTCACTGCAGTGGGAATAGTAATTTTTGCCCCTCCGCTATCCAACACTGTCCCTACTGTTGCAATCACTGGAGTGGAAATAGTAATTTTTACCCCTCCGCTATCCAACATTTTCCCTACTGTTGCACTCACTGGAGTAGGAATAGTAATTTGTACCCCTCTGCTATCCAACACTTTCCCTACTGTTGCACTCAGTGGAGTGGGAATAGTAAATTTAATTACTCCGCTTTCCAACACTTACCCTATTTTTGCACTCACTGCAGTGGGAATAGTAATTTTTGCCCCTCCGCTATCCAACACTTTCCCTACTGTTGCACTCACTGGAGTGGAAATAGTAAATTTAATTACTCCGCTATCCAACACATACCATACTTTTGAACTTACTGCAGTGGGAATAGTAATTTTTAACCTCTCCGCTATCGAACACTTTCCCTACTGCTGCATTCACTGGAGCGGAATTAGTAATTTTTACCCCTCCGCTGTCCAACATTTTCTCTACTGTTGCACTCACTGGAGTTGGAATAATAAATTTAATTACGCCGCTATCCAACACTTACCCTATTTTTCCACTCACTGCAGTGGGAATAGTAATTTTTACCCATCCGCTATCCAACACATTCCCTACTGTTGCAATCTTTGGAGTGGGAATTGTAATTTTTGCCCCTCCGCTATCCAGCACTTTCCCTACTGTTGCACTCACTGGAGTGGGAATTGTAATTTTTACCCCTCCGCTATCCAGCACTTTCCCTATTGTTGCACTCACTGGAGTGGGAATAGTAATTTTTGCCCCTCCGCTATCCAACACTTTCCCTACTGTTGCACTCACTGGAGTGGGAATAGTAATTTTTACCACTCCGCTATCCAACATTTTCTCTGCTGTTGCAGTCACTGGAGTTGAAATAGTAAATTTAATTACTCGCCTATCCAACACTTACCCTATTTTTGCACTCACTGTAGTGGGAATAGTAATTTTTATCCCTCCGCTATCCAACACTTTCCCTACTGTTGCACTCTTTGGAGTGGGAATAGTAATGTTTTCCCCTCCGCTATCCAGCACTTTCCCTGCTGTTGCACTCACTGGAGTGGGAATTGTAATTTTTACCCCTCCGCTATCCAACACTTTCCCTACTGTTACACTCCCTGCAGTGGAAATAGTAATTTTACCCCTCCGCTATCCAACACTTTCCCTACTGTTGCACTCACTGGAATGGGAATAGTAAATGTAATTACTCCGCCATCCAACACTTACCCTACTTTTCCACTCACTGCAGTGGGAATAGTAATTTTACCCCTCCGCTGGCCAACACTTTCCCTACTGTTGCAATCTTTGGAGTGGGATTTGTAATTTTTGCCCCTCCGCTATCCAGCACTTTCCCTACTGTTGCACTCACTGGAATGGGAATAGTAAATGTAATTACTCCGCCATCCAACACTTACCCTACTTTTCCACTCACTGCAGTGGGAATAGTAATTTTTACCCCTCCGTTGTCCAACATTTTCTCTACTGTTGCACTCACTGGAGTTGGAATAACAAATGTAATTACTCTGCTATCCAACACTTACCCTACTTTTGCACTCACTGGAGTGGGAATAGTAATTTTTACCTCTCCGCTGTCCAAAACTTTCCCTACTGTTGCACTCTGTGGAGTAGGAATAGTAATGTTTGCCCCTCCGCTATCCATCACTTTACCTACTGTTGCACTCACTGAAGTGGGAATAGTAATTTTTACCCCTCCGCTATCCAACATTTTCCCTATCGTTGCACTCACCGTAGTGGGAATAGTAATTTTTACCCCTCCGCTATCCAGCACTTTCCCTACTGCCGCACTCTTTTGAGTGGGAATTGTAATTTTACCTCTCCGCTATCCAAAACATTCCCTACTGTTGCACACTTTGGAGTGGTAATAGTAATTGTTGCCCCTCCGCTATCCAGCACTTTCCCTACTGTTGCACTCATTGGAGTGGGAATAGTAAATTTAATTACTCCGCTATCCAACACTTACCCTAACTTTGCACTCACTGCAGTGGGAATAGTAATTTTTGCCCCTCCGCTATCCAACACTTTCCCTACTGTTGCACTCACTGGAGTGGAAATAGTAATTTTTACCCCTCCGCTATCCAACATTTTCCCTACTGTTGCACTCACTGGAGTAGGAATAGTAATTTTACCCCTCTGCTATCCAACACTTTCCCTACTGTTGCACTCAGTGGAGTGGGATAGTAAATTTAATTACTCCGCTTTCCAACACTTACCCTATTTTTGCACTCACTGCAGTGGGAATAGTAATTTTTGCCCCTCCGCTAGCCAACACTTTCCCTACTGTTGCACTCACTGGAGTGGAAATAGTAAATTTAATTACTCCGCTATCCAACACATACCATACTTTTGAACTTACTGCAGTGGGAATAGTAATTTTTAACCCCTCCGCTATCGAACACTTTCCCTACTGCTGCATTCACTGGAGCGGAATTAGTAATTTTTACCCCTCCGCTGTCCAACATTTTCTCTACTGTTGCACTCACTGGAGTTGGAATAGTAAATTTAATTACGCCGCTATCCAACACTTACCCTATTTTTCCACTCACTGCAGTGGGAATAGTAATTTGTACCCCTCCGCTATCCAACACATTCCCTACTGTTGCAATCTTTTGAGTGGGAATTGTAATTTTTGCCCCTCCGCTATCCAGCACTTTCCCTACTGTTGCACTCACTGGAGTGGGAATTGTAATTTTTGCCCCACCGCTATCCAACACTTTCCCTACTGTTGCACTCACTGGAGTGGGAATAGTAATTTTTACCGCTCCGCTATCCAACATTTTCTCTGCTGTTGCAGTCACTGGAGTTGAAATAGTAAATTTAATTACTCGCCTATCCAACACTTACCCTATTTTTGCACTCCCTGTAGTGGGAATAGTAATTTTTATCCCTCCGCTATCCAACACTTTCCCTACTGTTTCACTCTTTGGAGTGGGAATAGTAATGTTTTCCCCTCCGCTATCCAGCACTTTCCCTGCTGTTGCACTCACTGGAGTGGAAATTGTAATTTTTACCCCTCCGCTATCCAACACTTTCCTTACTGTTACACTCCCTGCAGTGGAAATAGTAATTTTTACCCCTCCGCTATCCAACACTTTCCCTACTGTTGCACTCACTGGAATGGGAATAGTAAATGTAATTACTCCGCCATCCAACACTTACCCTACTTTTCCACTCACTGCAGTGGGAATAGTAATTTTTACCCCTCCGCTGGCCAACACTTTCCCTACTGTTGCAATCTTTGGAGTGGGATTTGTAATTTTTGCCCCTCCGCTATCCAGCACTTTCCGTACTGTTGCACTTACTGGAGTGGGAATAGTAATTTTTACCCCTCCGTTGTCCAACATTTTCTCTACTGTTGCACTCACTGGAGTTGGAATAACAAATTTAATTACTCTGCTATCCAACACTTACCCTACTTTTGCACTCACTGGAGTGGAAATAGTAATTTTTACCTCTCCGCTGTCCAAAACTTTCCCTACTGTTGCACTCTGTGGAGTGGGAATAGTAATGTTTGCCCCTCCGCTATCCATCACTTTACCTACTGTTGCACTCACTGGAGTGGGAATAGTAATTTTTACCCCTCCGCTATCCAACATTTTCCCTATCATTGCACTCACCGTAGTGGGAATAGTAATTTTTACCCCTCCGCTATCCAGCACTTTCCCTACTGCCGCACTCTTTTGAGTGGGAATAGTAATTTTTACCTCTCCGCTATCCAAAACATTCCCTACTGTTGCACACTTTGGAGTAGTAATAGTAATTGTTGCCCCTCCGCTATCCAGCACTTTCCCTACTGTTGCACTCATTGGAGTGGGAATAGTAATTTTTACCCCTCCGCTATCCAACATTTTCCCTACTGTTGCACTCACTGGAGTAGAAATAGTAAATTTAATTACTCCGCTATCCAACAAATACCTTACTTTTGCACTCACTGCAGTGGGAATAGTAATTTTTAACCCCTCCGCTATCCAACACTTTCCCTACTGCTGCATTCACTGGAGCATAAATAGTAATATTTACCCCTCCGCTGTCCAACATTTTCTCTCCTGTTGCACTCACTGGAGTTGGAATAATAAATTTAATTACTCCGCTATCCAACACTTACCCTACTTTTCCACTCATTGCAGTGGGAATAGTAATTTTTACCCCTCCGCTAGCCAACACTTTCCCTACTGTTGCAATCTTTGGAGTGGGAATTGTAATTTTGCCCCTCCGCTATCCAGCACTTTCCCTACTGTTGCACTCACTGCAGTGGGATATGTAATTTTTACCCCTCCCCTATCCAACACTTTCCCTATTGTTGCACTCACTGGAGTGGGAATAGTAATTTTTGCCCCTCCGCTATCCAACACTTTCCCTACTGTTGCACTCAATGGAGTGGGAATAGTAATTTTTACTGCTCCGCTATCCAACATTTTCTCTGCTGTTGAACTCACTGGAGTTGAAATAGTAAATGTAATTATTCCGCTATCCAACACTTACCCTATTTTTGCACTCAGTGCAGTGGGAATAGTAATTTTTACCCCTCCGCTATCGAACACATTCACTACTGTTGCACTCTTTGGAGTGGGAATAGTAATTTTTTCCCCTCCACTATCCAGCACTTTCCCTACTGTTGCACTCACTGGAGTGGGAATTGTAATTTTTACCCCTCCGTTGTCCAACATTTTCTCTACTGTTGCACTCACTGGAGTTGGAATAGCAAATTTAATTACTCTGCTATCCAACACTTACCCTACTTTTGCACTCACTTGAGTGGGAATAGTAATTTTTACCTCTCCGCTGTCCAAAACTTTCCCTACTGTTGCACTCTTTGGAGTGGGAATAGTAATGTTTGCCCCTCCGCTATCCATCACTTTACCTACTGTTGCACTCACTGGAGTGGGAATAGTAATTTTTACCCCTCCGCTATCTAACATGTTCCCTATTGTTGCACTCACCGTATTGGGAATAGTAATTTTTACCCCTCCACTATCCAGCACTTTCCCTACTGCTGCACTCTTTCGAGTGGGAATAGTAATTTTTACCTCTCCGCTATCCAACACATTCCCTATTGTTGCACACTTTTGAGTGGTAATAGTAATTGTTGCCCCTCCGCTATCCAGCACTTTTCGTACTGTTGCACTCATTGGAGTGGGAATAGTAATTTTTACCCCTCCGCTATCCAACATTTTCCCTACTGTTGCACTCACTGGAGTTGAAATAGTAAATTTAATTACTCCGCTATCCAACACATACCCTACTTTTGCACTCACTGCAGTGGGAATAGTAATTTTTGCCCCTCCTCTATCCAACACTTTTCCTACTGTTGCACTCTTTGGAGTGGGAATAATAATTGTTGCCCCTCCGCTATCCATCACTTTCCCTACTGTTGCACTCACCGGAGTGGGAGTAGCAATTTTTACCCCTCCGCTATCCAACATTTTCCCTACTGTTGCACTCACAGGAGTTGGAATAGTAAATTTAATTCCTCCGCTATCCAACACTTACCCTACTTTTGCACTCACTGGAGTGGGAATAGTAATTTTTACCCCTCTGCTGTCCAACACTTTCCCTACTGTTGCACTCTTTGGAGTGGGAATAGTAATTGTTGCCCCTCCGCTATCCAGCACTTTTTCTACTGTTGCACTCACTGGAGTGGGAATAGTAATTTTTACTCCTCCGCTATCCAACACTTTTCCTACTGTTACACTCACTGAAGTGGGAATAGTACTTTGTACTCCTCCGCTATCCAACACTTTTCCTACTGTTACACTCACTGAAGTGGGAATAGTAATTTCTGCCCCTCCGCTATCCAACACTTTCCCTACTGTTTCACTCTTTGGAGTGGCAATAGTAATTTTTCCCCTCCGCTATCCAGCACTTTCTCTGCTGTTGCACTCACTGGAGTGGGAATTGTAATTTTTACCCCTCCGCTGTCCAACACTTTCCCTACTGTTACACTCACTGGAGTGGGAATAGTAATTTTTACCCCTCCGTTGTCCAATATTTTCTCTACTGTTGCACTCACTGGAGTTGGAATAGCAAATTTAATTACTCTGCTATCCAACACTTACCCTATTTTTGCACTCACTGCAGTGCAAATAGTAAATTTTTCCCCTCCGCTATCCAACACTTTCCCTACTGCTGCATTCACTGGAGTGGAAATAGTAATTTTTGCCCCTCCGCTGTCCAACATTTTCTTTACTGTTGCACTCACTGGAGTTGGAATAGTAAATTTAATTACTCCGCTATCCAACACTTACCCTACTTTTCCACTCCCTGCAGTGGGACTAGTCATTTTTACCCCTCCGCTGGCCAACACTTTCCCTTCTGTTGCATTCTTTGGAGTGGGAATTGTAATTTTGCCCCTCCGCTATCCAGCACTTTCCCTACTGTTGCACTCACTGGAGTGGGAATTGTAATGTTTACCGCTCCGCTATCCAACACTTTCCCTATTGTTGCACTCACTGGAGTGGGAACAGTAGTTTTTGCCCCTCCGCTATCCAACACTTTCCCTACTGTTGCACTCACTAGAGTGGGAATTGTAATTTTACCCCTCCGCTATCCAACACTTTCCCTATTTTTGCACTCACTGGAGTGGGAATAGTAATTTTGCCCCTACGCTATCCAACACTTTCCCTACTGTTGCACTCACTGGAGTGGGAAGAGTAAATTTTACCCCTCCGCTATCCAACATTTTCCCTACTGTTGCACTCACTGGAGTTGGAATAGTAAATTTAATTTCTTCGCTATCCAACACATACACTACTTTTGCTCTCACTGCAGTGGGAATAGTAATGTTTACTCCTCCGCTATCCAACACTTTTCCTACTGTTACACTCACTGAAGTGGGAATAGTAATTTCTGCCCCTCCGCTATCCAACACTTTCCCTACTGTTGCACTCTTTGGAGTGGCAATAGTAATTTTTCCCCTCCGCTATCCAGCACTTTCTCTGCTGTTGCACTCACTGGAGTGGGAATTGTAATTTTTACCCCTCCGCTGTCCAAAACTTTCCCTACTGTTACACTCACTGGAGTGGGAATAGTAATTTTTACCCCTCCGTTGTCCAACTTTTCTCTACTTTTGCACTCACTGGAGTTGGAATAGCAAATTTAATTACTCTGCTATCCAACACTTACCCTATTTTGCACTCACTGCAGTGGGAATAGTAAATTTTTCCCCTCCGCTATCCAACACTTTCCCTACTGCTGCATTCACTGGAGTGGAAATAGTAATTTTTGCCCCTCCGCTGTCCAACATTTTCTTTACTGTTGCACTCACTGGAGTTGGAATAGTAAATTTAATTACTCCGCTATCCAACACTTACCCTACTTTTCCACTCACTGCAGTGGGAATAGTCATTTTTACCCCTCCGCTGGCCAACACTTTCCCTTCTGTTGCAATCTTTGGAGTGGGAACAGTAGTTTTTGCCCCTCCACTATCCAACACTTTCCCTACTGTTGCATTCACTAGAGTGGGAATTGTAATTTTTACCCCTCCGCTATCCAACACTTTCCCTATTTTTGCACTCACTGGAGTGGGAATAGTAATTTTTGCCCCTACGCTATCCAACACTTTCCCTACTGTTGCACTCACTGGAGTGGGAAGAGTAAATTTTACCCCTCCGCTATCCAACATTTTCCCTACTGTTGCACTCACAGGAGTTGGAATAGTAAATTTAATTCCTCCACTATCCAACACTTACCCTACTTTTGCACTCACTGGAGTGGGAATAGTAATTTTTACCCCTCCGCTGTCCAACACTTTCCCTACTGTTGCACTCTTTGGAGTGGGAATAGTAATTGTTGCCCCTCCGCTATCCAGCACTTTTTCTACTGTTGCACTCACTGTAGTGGGAATAGTAATTTTTACTCCTCCGCTATCAAACACTTTTCCTACTGTTACACTCACTGAAGTGGGAATAGTAATTTCTGCCTCTCCGCTATCCAACACTTTCCCTACTGTTGCACTCTTTGGAGTGGGAATAGTAATTTTTTCCCCTCCACTATCCAGCACTTTCCCTGCTGTTGCACTCACTGGAGTGGGAATTGTAATTTTTACCCCTCTGCTATCCAACACTTTCCCTACTGTTACACTCACTGGAGTGGCAATAGTAATTTTTACCCCTCCGTTGTCCAACATTTTCTCTACTGTTGCACACACTGGAGTTGGAATAGCAAATTTAATTACTCTACTATCCAACACTTACCCTATTTTTGCACTCACTGCAGTGGGAATAGTAATTTTTACCCCTCCGCTATCCAACACTTTCCCTACTGTTGCACTCTTTGGGGTGGGAACAGTAATTTTTGCCCCTCCGCTATCCAGGACTTTACCTACTGTTATACTCACTGGAGTGGGAATTGTAATTTTTACCCCTTCGCTATCCAACACTTTCCCTACTGTTGCACTCACTGGAGTGGGAATAGTAATTTTTGCCTACTCCGCTATCCAACAATATCCCTACTGTTGCCCTCACTGGAGTGGGAATAGTCAATTTTACCCCTCCGCTATCCAATATTTTCCCTACTGTTGCACTCACTGGAGTGGGAATATTAATTTTTACCCCTCCGCTATCCAACACTTTCCCTACTGTTGCACTCTTTGGAGTGGGAATAGTAATTTTTCTCCTCCGCTATCCAGCACTTTCCCTGCTGTTGCACTCACTGGAGTGGGATTGTAATTTTTACCCCTCCGCTAACCAACACGTTCCCTATTGTTACACTCACTGGAGTGGAAATACTAATTTTTACCCCTCCGTTGTCCAACATTTTCTCTACTGTTGCACTCACTGGAGTGGGAATAGTAATTTTGCCTACTCTGCTATCCAACACTTTCCCTCCTGTTGCACTCACTGGAGTGGGAATAGTCAATTTTATCCCTCCGCTATCCAATATTTTCCCTACTGTTGCCCTCACTGGAGTTAAAATAGTAAATTTAATTGCTCCGCTATCCAACACATACACTACTTTTGCACTCACTGGAGTGGCAATAGTAATGTTTACCCCTCTGGTGTCCAACATTTTCTCTTCTGTTACACTCACTGGAGTTGGAATAGTAAATTTAATTATTCCACTATCCAACACATACCCTACTTTTGCACTCACTGCAGTGGGAATAGTAATTTTTACCCCTCCGCTATCCAACACTTTCCCTACTGTTGCACTCTTTGGAGTGGGAATAGTAATTGTTGCCCCTTCGCTATCCAGCACTTTACCTACTGTTGCACTCACAGGAGTTGGAATAGTAAATTTAATTCCTCCGCTATCCAACACTTACCCTACTTTTGCACTCACTGGAGTGGGAATAGTAATTTTTACCCCTCCGCTGTCCAACACTTTCCCTACTGTTGCACTCTTTGGAGTGGGAATAGTAATTGTTGCCCCTCCGCTATCCAGCACTTTTTCTACTGTTGCACTCACTGGAGTGGGAATAGTAATTTTTACTCTTGCGCTATCCAACACTTTTCCTACTGTTACACTCACTGAAGTGGGAATAGTAATTTCTGCCCCTCCGCTATCCAACACTTTCCCTACTGTTGCACTCTTTGGAGTGGCAATAGTAATTTTTTCCCCTCCGCTATCCAGCACTTTACCTGCTGTTGCACTAACTGGAGTGGGAATTGTAATTTTTACCGCTCCGCTGTCCAACACTTTCCCTACTGTTACACTCACTGGAGTGGGAATAGTAATTTTTACCCCTCCGTTGTCCAACATTTTCTCTACTGTTGCACTCACTGGAGTTGGAATAGCAAATTTAATTACTCTGCTATCCAACACTTACCCTATTTTTGCAATCACTGCAGTGGGAATAGTAAATTTTCCCCTCCGCTATCCAACACTTTCCCTACTGCTGCATTCACTGGAGTGGAAATAGTAATTTTTGCCCCTCCGCTGTCCAACATGTTCTTTACAGTTGCACTCACTGGAGTTGGAATAGTAAAGTTTAATTACTCCGCTATCCAACACTTACCCTACCTTTCCACTCACTGCAGTGGGAATAGTCATTTTTACCCCTCCGCTGGCCAACACTTTCCCTTCTGTTGCAATCTTTGGAGTGGGAATTGAAATTTGTGCCCCTCCGCTATCCAGCACTTTCCCTACTGTTGCACTCACTAGAGTGGGAATTGTAATTTTTACCCCTCCGCTATCCAACACTTTCCCTACTTTTGCACTCACTGGAGTGGGAATAGTAATTTTTGCCCCTACGCTATTCAACACTTTCCCTACTGTTGCACTCACTGGAGTGGGAAGAGTAAATTTTACCCCTCCGCTATCCAACATTTTCCCTACTGTTGCACTCACTGGAGTTGGAATAGTAAATTTAATTTCTTCTCTATCCAACACATACACTACTTTTGCTCTCACTGCAGTGGGAATAGTAATTTTTGCCCCTCCTCTATCCAACTCTTTCCCTACTGTTGCACTCTTTGGAGTGGGAATAGTAATTTTTACCCCTCCGCTATCGAACACATTCACTACTGTTGCACTCTTTGGAGTGGGAATAGTAATTTTTCCCCTCCACTATCCAGCACTTTCCCTACTGTTGCACTCACTGGAGTGGGAATTGTAATTCTTATCCCTCCGCTATCCAACACTTTCCCTACTTTTGCACTCACTGGGGTGGGAATAGTAATATTTGCCCCTATGCTATCCAAGACTTTCCCTACTGTTGCACTCACTGGAGTGGGAAGAGTAAATTTTACCCCTCCGCTATCCAACATTTTCCCTACTGTTGCACTCACTGGAGTTGGAATAGTAAATTTAATTTCTTCGCTATCCAACACATACACTACTTTTGCTCTCACTGCAGTGGGAATAGTAATTTTTGCCCCTCCTCTATCCAACACTTTCCCTACTGTTGCACTCTTTGGAGTGGGAATAGTAATTGTTGCCCCTCCGCTATCAAACACTTTCCCTACTGTTGCACTCACTGGAGTAGGAATAGTAATTTTTACCCCTCTGCTATCCAACACTTTCCCTACTGTTGCACTCAGCGGAGTGGGAATAGTAAATTTAATTACTCCGCTTTCCAACACTTACCCTATTTTTGCACTCACTGCAGTGGGAATAGTAATTTTTGCCCCTCCGCTATCCAACACTTTCCCTACTGTTGCACTCACTGGAGTGGAAATATTAAATTTAATTACTCCGCTATCCAACACATACCATACTTTTGAACTTACTGCAGTGGGAATAGTAATTTTTAACCCCTCCGCTATCGAACACTTTCCCTACTGCTGCATTCACTGGAGCGGAATTAGTAATTTTTACCCCTCCGCTGTCCAACATTTTCTCTACTGTTGCACTCACTGGAGTTGGAATAGTAAATTTAATTACGCCGCTATCCAACATTTACCCTATTTTTCCACTCACTGCAGTGGAAATTGTAATTTTTGCCCCTCCGCTATCCGGCACTTTCCCTACTGTTGCACTCACTGGAGTGGGAATTGTAATTTTTACCCCTCCGCTATCCAGCACTTTCCCTATTGTTGCACTCACTGGAGTGGGAATAGTAATTTTTGCCCCTCCGCTATCCAACACTTTACCTACTGTTGCACTCACTGGAGTGGGAATAGTAATTTTTACCGCTCCGCTATCCAACATTTTCTCTGCTGTTGCATTCACTGGAGTTGAAATAGTAAATTTAATTACGCCGCTATCCAACACTTACCCTATTTTTGCACTCACTGTAGTGGGAATAGTAATTTTTATCCCTCCGCTATCCAACACTTTCCCTACTGTTGCACTCTTTGGAGTGGGAATAGTAATGTTTTCCCCTCCGCTATCCAGCACTTTCCCTGCTGTTGCACTCACTGGAGTGGGAATTGTAATTTTTAACCCTCCGCTATCCAACACTTTCCCTACTGTTACACTCCCTGCAGTGGAAATAGTAATTTTTACCCCTCCGCTATCCAACACTTTCCCTACTGTTGCACTCACTGGAATGGGAATAGTAAATGTAATTACTCTGCCATCCAACACTTACCCTACTTTTCCACTCACTGCAGTGGGAATAGTAATTTTTACCCCTCCGCTGGCCAACACTTTCCCTACTGTTGCAATCTTTGGAGTGGGATTTGTAATTTTTGCCCCTCCGCTATCCAGCACTTTCCCTACTGTTGCACTCACTGGAGTGGGAATAGTAATTTTTACCCCTCCGTTGTCCAACATTTTCTCTACTGTTGCACTCACTGGAGTTGGAATAACAAATTTAATTACTCTGCTATCCAACACTTACCCTACTTTTGCACTCACTGAAGTGGGAATAGTAATTTTTACCTCTCCGCTGTCCAAAACTTTCCCTACTGTTGCACTCTGTGGAGTGTGAATAGTAATGTTTGCCCCTCCGCTATCCATCACTTTACCTACTGTTGCACTCACTGGAGTGGGAATAGTAATTTTTACCCCTCCGCTATCCAACATTTTCCCTATCGTTGCACTCACCGTAGTGGGAATAGTAATTTTTACCCCTCCACTATCCAGCACTTTCCCTACTGCCGCACTCTTTTGAGTGGGAATAGTAATTTTTACCTCTCCGCTATCCAAAACATTCCCTACTGTTGCACACTTTGGAGTGGTAATAGTAATTGTTGCCCCTCCGCTATCCAGCACTTTCCCTACTGTTGCACTCATTGGAGTGGGAATAGTAATTTTTACCCCTCCGCTATCCACTATTTTCCCTACTGTTGCACTCACTGGAGTTGAAATAGTAAATTTAATTACTCCGCTATCTAACACATACCTTACTTTTGCACTCACTGCAGTGGGAATAGTAGTTTTTAACCCCTCCGCTATCCAACACTTTCCCTACTGCTGCATTCACTGGAGCATAAATAGTAATATTTACCCCTCCGCTGTCCAACATTTTCTCTCCTGTTGCACTCACTGGAGTTGGAATAATAAATTTAATTACTCCGCTATCCAACACTTACCCTACTTTTCCACTCATTGCAGTGGGAATAGTAATTTTTACCCCTCCGCTAGCCAACACTTTCCCTACTGTTGCAATCTTTGGAGTGGGAATTGTAATTTTTGCCCCTCCGCTATCCAGCACTTTCCCTACTGTTGCACTCACTGCAGTGGGATATGAAATTTTTACCCCTCCCTATCCAACACTTTCCCTATTGTTGCACTCACTGGAGTGGGAATAGTAATTTTTGCCCCTCCGCTATCCAACACTTTCCCTACTGTTGCACTCAATGGAGTGGGAATAGTAATTTTTACTGCTCCGCTATCCAACATTTTCTCTGCTGTTGAACTCACTGGAGTTGAAATAGTAAATGTAATTATTCCGCTATCCAACACTTACCCTATTTTTGCACTCAGTGCAGTGGGAATAGTAATTTTTACCCCTCCGCTATCGAACACATTCACTACTGTTGCACTCTTTGGAGTGGGAATAGTAATTTTTCCCCTCCACTATCCAGCACTTTCCCTACTGTTGCACTCACTGGAGTGGGAATTGTAATTTTTACCCCTTCGCTATCCAACACTTTCCCTACTTTTGGACTCACTGGGGTGGGAATAGTAATATTTGCCCCTATGCTATCCAACACTTTCCCTACTGTTGCACTCACTGGAGTGGGAAGAGTAAATTTTACCCCTCCGCTATCCAACATTTTCCCTACTGTTGCACTCACTGGAGTTGGAATAGTAAATTTAATTTCTTCGCTATCCAACACATACACTACTTTTGCTCTCACTGCAGTGGGAATAGTAATTTTTGCCCCTCCTCTATCCAACACTTTCCCTACTGTTGCACTCTTTGGAGTGGGAATAGTAATTGTTGCCCATCCGCTATCAAACACTTTCCCTACTGTTGCACTCACTGGAGTGGAAATAGTAATTTTTACCCCTCCGCTATCCAACATTTTCCCTACTGTTGCACTCACTGGAGTTGGAATAGTAAATTTAATTACTCCGCTATCCAACACTTACCCTATTTTTGCACTCACTGCAGTGGGAATAGTAATTTTTGCCCCTCCGCTATCCAACACTTTCCCTACTGTTGCACTCACTGGAGTGGAAATAGTAATTTTTACCCCTCCGCTATCCAACATTTTCCCTACTGTTGCACTCACTGGAGTAGGAATAGTAATTTTTACCCCTCTGCTATCCAACACTTTCCCTACTGTTGCACTCAGTGGAGTGGGAATACTAATTTTTACCCCTCCACTTTCCAACATTTCCCCTACTGTTGCACTCACTGGAGTTGAAATAGTAAATTTAATTACTCCGCTATCCAACACATACCATACTTTTGAACTTACTGCAGTGGGAATAGTAATTTTTAACCCCTCCGCTATCCAACACTTTCCCTACTGCTGCATTCACTGGAGCGGAATTAGTAATTTTTACCCCTCCGCTGTCCAACATTTTCTCTACTGTTGCACTCACTGGAATTGGAATAGTAAATGTAATTACTCCGCTATCCAACACTTACCCTACTTTTCCACTCACTGCAGTGGGAATAGTAATTTTTACCCCTCCGCTAGCCAACACTTTCCCTACTGTTGCAATCTTTGGAGTGGGAATTGTAATTTTTGCCCCTCCGCTATCCAGCACTTTCCCTACTGTTGCACTCACTGGAGTGGGAATTGTAATTTTTACCCCTCCGCTATCCAGCACTTTCCCTATTGTTGCACTCACTGGAGTGGGAATAGTAATTTTTGCCCCTCCGCTATCCAACACTTTCCCTACTGTTGCACTCACTGGAGTGGGAATAGTAATTTTTACAGTTCCGCTATCCAACATTTTCTCTGCTGTTGCACTCACTGGAGTTGAAATAGTAAATTTAATTACTCGCCTATCCAACACTTACCCTATTTTTGCACTCATTGTAGAGGGAATAGTAATTTTTAAGCCTCCGCAATCCAACACTTTCCCTACTGTTGCACTCTTTGGAGTGAGAATAGTAATTTTTTCCCCTCCGCTATCCAGCACTTTCCCTGCTGTTGCACTCACTGGAGTGGGAATTGTAATTTTTACCCCTCCGCTATCCAACACTTTCCCTACTGATACACTCACTGCAGTGGAAATAGTCATTTTTACCCCTCCGCTATCCAACACTTTCCCTACTGTTGCACTCACTGGAATGGGAATAGTAAATGTAATTACTCCGCCATCCAACACTTACCCTACTTTTCCACTCACTGCAGTGGGAATAGTAATTTTTACCCCTCCGCTGGCCAACACTTTCCCTACTGTTGCAATCTTTGGAGTGGGATTTGTAATTTTTGCCCCTCTGCTATCCAGCACTTTCCCTACTGTTGTACTCACTGGAGTGGGAATAGTAATTTTTACCTCTCCGCTGTCCAAAACTTTCCCTACTGTTGCACTCTTTGGAGTGGGAATAGTAATGTTTGCCCCTCCGCTATCCATCACTTTACCTACTGTTGCACTCACTGGAGTGGGAATAGTAATTTTTACCCCTCCGCTATCTAACATTTTCACTATCGTTGCACTCACCGTATTGGGAATAGTAATTTTTACCCCTCCACTATCCAGCACTTTCCCTACTGCTGCACTCTTTCGAGTGGGAATAGTAATTTTTACCTCTCCGCTATCCAACACATTCCCTACTGTTGCACACTTTTGAGTGCTAATAGTAATTGTTGCCCCTCCGCTATCCAGCACTTTTCCTACTGTTGCACTCATTGGAGTGGGAATAGTAATTTTTA
The DNA here is from genome assembly GCA_963921515.1 of Calotriton arnoldi. Classification (NCBI taxonomy): domain Eukaryota; kingdom Metazoa; phylum Chordata; class Amphibia; order Caudata; family Salamandridae; genus Calotriton; species Calotriton arnoldi. The sequence goes on along the minus strand of CAWUFW010007977.1, from coordinate 608,391 downwards.
CCCCTCCGCTATCCAACATTTTCCCTACTGTTGCACTCACTGGAGTTGAAATAGTAAATTTAATTACTCCGCTATCCAACACATACCCTACTTTTGCACTCACTGCAGTGGGAATAGTAATGTTTGCCCCTCCTCTATCCAACACTTTTCCTACTGTTGCACTCTTTGGAATGGGAATAATAATTGTTGCCCCTCCGCTATCCATCACTTTCCCTACTGTTGCACTCACCGGAGTGGGAGTAGCAATTTTTACCCCTCCGCTATCCAACATTTTCCCTACTGTTGCACTCACAGGAGTTGGAATAGTAAATTTAATTCCTCCGCTATCCAACACTTACCCTACTTTTGCACTCACTGGAGTGGGAATAGTAATTTTTACCCCTCTGCTGTCCAACACTTTCCCTACTGTTGCACTCTTTGGAGTGGCAATAGTAATTTTTTCCCCTCCGCTATCCAGCACTTTCTCTGCTGTTGCACTCACTGGAGTGGGAATTGTAATTTTTACCCCTCCGCTGTCCAACACTTTCCCTACTGTTACACTCACTGGAGTGGGAATAGTAATTTTTACCCCTCCGTTGTCCAATATTTTCTCTACTGTTGCACTCACTGGAGTTGGAATAGCAAATTTAATTACTCTGCTATCCAACACTTACCCTATTTTTGCACTCACTGCAGTGGAACTAGTAAATTTTTCCCCTCCGCTATCCAACACTTTCCCTACTACTGCATTCACTGGAGTGGAAATAGTAATTTTTGCCCCTCCGCTGTCCAACATTTTCTTTACTGTTGCACTCACTGGAGTTGGAATAGTAAATTTAATTACTCCGCTATCCAACACTTACCCTACTTTTCCACTCACTGCAGTGGGACTAGTCATTTTTACCCCTCCGCTGGCCAACACTTTCCCTTCTGTTGCATTCTTTGGAGTGGGAATTGTAATTTTTGCCCCTCCGCTATCCAGCACTTTCCCTACTGTTGCACTCACTGGAGTGGGAATTGTAATGTTTACCGCTCCGCTATCCAACACTTTCCCTATTGTTGCACTCACTGGAGTGGGAACAGTAGTTTTTGCCCCTCCGCTATCCAACACTTTCCCTACTGTTGCACTCACTAGAGTGGGAATTGTAATTTTTACCCCTCCGCTATCCAACACTTTCCCTATTTTTGCACTCACTGGAGTGGGAATAGTAATTTTGCCCCTACGCTATCCAACACTTTCCCTACTGTTGCACTCACTGGAGTGGGAAGAGTAAATTTTACCCCTCCGCTATCCAACATTTTCCCTACTGTTGCACTCACTGGAGTTGGAATAGTAAATTTAATTTCTTCGCTATCCAACACATACACTACTTTTGCTCTCACTGCAGTGGGAATAGTAATGTTTACTCCTCCGCTATCCAACACTTTTCCTACTGTTACACTCACTGAAGTGGGAATATTAATTTCTGCCCCTCCGCTATCCAACACTTTCCCTACTGTTGCACTCTTTGGAGTGGCAATAGTAATTTTTTCCCCTCCGCTATCCAGCACTTTCTCTGCTGTTGCACTCACTGGAGTGGGAATAGTAATTTGTACCCCTCCGTTGTCCAACTTTTCTCTACTTTTGCACTCACTGGAGTTGGAATAGCAAATTTAATTACTCTGCTATCCAACACTTACCCTATTTTTGCACTCACTGCAGTGGGAATAGTAAATGTTTCCCCTCCGCTATCCAACACTTTCCCTACTGCTGCATTCACTGGAGTGGAAATAGTAATTTTTGCCCCTCCGCTGTCCAACATTTTCTTTACTGTTGCACTCACTGGAGTTGGAATAGTAAATTTAATTACTCCGCTATCCAACACTTACCCTACTTTTCCACTCACTGCAGTGGGAATAGTCATTTTTACCCCTCCGCTGGCCAACACTTTCCCTTCTGTTGCAATCTTTGGAGTGGGAATTGTAATTTTTGCCCCTCCGCTATCCAGCACTTTCCCTACTGTTGCACTCACTGGAGTGGAAATTGTAATTTTTACCACTCCGCTATCCAACACTTTCCCTATTGTTGCACTCACTGGAGTGGGAACAGTAGTTTTTGCCCCTCCACTATCCAACACTTTCCCTACTGTTGCATTCACTAGAGTGGGAATTGTAATTTTTACCCCTCCGCTATCCAACACTTTCCCTATTTTTGCACTCACTGGAGTGGGAATAGTAATTTTTGCCCCTACGCTATCCAACACTTTCCCTACTGTTGCACTCACTGGAGTGGGAAGAGTAAATTTTACCCCTCCGCTATCCAACATTTTCCCTACTGTTGCACTCACAGGAGTTGGAATAGTAAATTTAATTCCTCCACTATCCAACACTTACCCTACTTTTGCACTCACTGGAGTGGGAATAGTAATTTTTACCCCTCCGCTGTCCAACACTTTCCCTACTGTTGCACTCTTTGGAGTGGGAATAGTAATTGTTGCCCCTCCGCTATCCAGCACTTTTTCTACTGTTGCACTCACTGTAGTGGGAATAGTAATTTTTACTCCTCCGCTATCAAACACTTTTCCTACTGTTACACTCACTGAAGTGGGAATAGTAATTTCTGCCCCTCCGCTATCCAACACTTTCCCTACTGTTGCACTCTTTGGAGTGGGAATAGTAATTTTTCCCCTCCACTATCCAGCACTTTCCCTGCTGTTGCACTCACTGGAGTGGGAATTGTAATTTTTACCCCTCCGCTATCCAACACTTTCCCTACTGTTACACTCACTGGAGTGGCAATAGTAATTTTTACCCCTCCGTTGTCCAACATTTTCTCTACTGTTGCACACACTGGAGTTGGAATAGCAAATTTAATTACTCTACTATCCAACACTTACCCTATTTTTGCACTCACTGCAGTGGGAATAGTAATTTTTACCCCTCCGCTATCCAACACTTTCCCTACTGTTGCACTCTTTGGGGTGGGAACAATAATTTTTGCCCCTCCGCTATCCAGGACTTTACCTACTGTTATACTCACTGGAGTGGGAATTGTAATTTTTACCTCTTCGCTATCCAACACTTTCCCTACTGTTGCACTCACTGGAGTGGGAATAGTAATTTTTGCCTACTCCACTATCCAACAATATCCCTACTGTTGCCCTCACTGGAGTGGGAATAGTCAATTTTACCCCTCCGCTATCCAATATTTTCCCTACTGTTGCACTCACTGGAGTGGGAATATTAATTTTTACCCCTCCGCTATCCAACACTTTCCCTACTGTTGCACTCTTTGGAGTGGGAATAGTAATTTTTTCTCCTCCGCTATCCAGCACTTTCCCTGCTGTTGCACTCACTGGAGTGGGAATTGTAATTTTTACCCCTCCGCTAACCAACACGTTCCGTACTGTTACACTCACTGGAGTGGAAATAGTAATTTTTACCCCTCCGTTGTCCAACATTTTCTCTACTGTTGCACTCACTGGAGTGGGAATAGTAATTTTTGCCTACTCTGCTATCCAACACTTTCCCTCCTGTTGCACTCACTGGAGTGGGAATAGTCAATTTTATCCCTCCGCTATCCAATATTTTCCCTACTGTTGCACTCACTGGAGTTAAAATAGTAAATTTAATTGCTCCGCTATCCAACACATACACTACTTTTGCACTCACTGGAGTGGCAATTGTAATGTTTACCACTCTGGTGTCCAACATTTTCTCTTCTGTTACACTCACTGGAGTTGGAATAGTAAATTTAATTATTCCACTATCCAACACATACCCTACTTTTGCACTCACTGCAGTGGGAATAGTAATTTTTACCCCTCCGCTATCCAACACTTTCCCTACTGTTGCACTCTTTGGAGTGGGAATAGTAATTTTTGCCCCTTCGCTATCCAGCACTTTACCTACTGTTGCACTCACAGGATTTGGAATAGTAAATGTAATTCCTCCGCTATCCAACACTTACCCTACTTTTGCACTCACTGGAGTAGGAATAGTAATTTTTACCCCTCCGCTGTCCAACACTTTCCCTACTGTTGCACTCTTTGGAGTGGGAATAGTAATTGTTGCCCCTCCGCTATCCAGCACTTTTTCTACTGTTGCACTCACTGGAGTGGGAATAGTAATTTTTACTCTTGCGCTATCCAACACTTTTCCTACTGTTAAACTCACTGAAGTGGGAATAGTAATTTCTGCCCCTCCGCTATCCAACACTTTCCCTACTGTTGCACTCTTTGGAGTGGCAATAGTAATTTTTTCCCCTCCGCTATCCAGCACTTTACCTGCTGTTGCACTCACTGGAGTGGGAATTGTAATTTTTACCGCTCCGCTGTCCAACACTTTCCCTACTGTTACACTCACTGGAGTGGGAATAGTAATTTTTACCCCTCCGTTGTCCAACATTTTCTCTACTGTTGCACTCACTGGAGTTGGAATAGCAAATTTAATTACTCTGCTATCCAACACTTACCCTATTTTTGCAATCACTGCAGTGGGAATAGTAATATTTTCCCTCCGCTATCCAACACTTTCCCTACTGCTGCATTCACTGGAGTGGAAATAGTAATTTTTGCCCCTCCGCTGTCCAACATGTTCTTTACAGTTGCACTCACTGGAGTTGGAATAGTACATTTAATTACTCCGCTATCCAACACTTACCCTACCTTTCCACTCACTGCAGTGGGAATAGTCATTTTTACCCCTCCGCTGGCCAACACTTTCCCTTCTGTTGCAATCTTTGGAGTGGGAATTGAAATTTTGCCCCTCCACTATCCAGCACTTTCCCTACTGTTGCACTCACTGGAGTGGGAATTGTAATTTTTACCCCTCCGCTATCCAACACTTTCCCTACTGTTGCACTCACTAGAGTGGGAATTGTAATTTTTACCCCTCCGCTATCCAACACTTTCCCTACTTTTGCACTCACTGGAGTGGGAATAGTAATTTTGCCCCTACGCTATCCAACACTTTCCCTACTGTTGCACTCACTGGAGTGGGAAGAGTAAATTTTACCCCTCCGCTATCCAACATTTTCCCTACTGTTGCACTCACTGGAGTTGGAATAGTAAATTTAATTTCTTCTCTATCCAACACATACACTACTTTTGCTCTCACTGCAGTGGGAATAGTAATTTTTGCCCCTCCTCTATCCAACACTTTCCCTACTGTTGCACTCTTTGGAGTGGGAATAGTAATTGTTGCCCCTCCGCTATCCAGCATTTTCCCTACTGTTGCACTCACCGGAGTGGGAGTAGTAATTTTTACCCCTCAGCTATCCAACATTTTCCCTACTGTTGCACTCACAGGAGTTGGAATAGTAAATTTAATTCCTCCGCTATCCAACACTTACTCTACTTTTGCACTCACTGGAGTGGGAATAGTAAGTTTTACCCCTCCGCTGTCCAACACTTTCCCTACTGTTGCACTCTTTGGAGTGGGAATAGTAATTGTTGCCCCTCCGCTATCCAGCACTTTTTCTACTGTAGCACTCACTGGAATGGGAATAGTAATTTTTACTCCTCCGCTATCCAACACTTTTCCTACTGTTACACTCACTGAAGTGGGAATAGTAATTTCTGCCCCTCCGCTATCCAACAATTTCCCTACTGTTGCACGCTTTGGAGTAGCAATAGTAATTTTTCCCCTCCGCTATCCAGCACTTTCCCTGCTGTTGCACTCACTGGAGTGGGAATTGTAATTTTTACCCCTCCGCTGTCCAACACTTTCCCTACTGTTAGACTCACTGGAGTGGGAATAGTAATTTTTACCCCTCCGCTGTCCAACATGTTCTTTACAGTTGCACTCACTGGAGTTGGAATAGTAAATTTAATTACTCTGCTATCCAACACTTACCCTACCTTTGTACTCACTGCAGTGGGAATAGTCATTTTTACCCCTCCGCTGGCCAACACTTTCCCTTCTGTTGCAATCTTTGGAGTGGGAATTGTAATTTTTGCCCCTCCGCTATCCAGCTCTTTCCCTACTGTTGCACTCACTGGAGTGGGAATTGTAATTTTACCGCTCCGCTATCCAACACTTTCCCTATTGTTGCACTCACTGGAGTGCGAACAGTAGTTTTTGCCCCTCCGCTATCCAACACTTTCCCTACTGTTGCACTCACTAGAGTGGGAATTGTAATTTTTACCCCTCCGCTATCCAACACTTTCTCTACTTTTGCACTCACTGGAGTGGGAATAGTAATTTGTGCCCCTACGCTATCCAACACTTTCCCTACTGTTGCACTCACTGGAGTGGGAAGAGTAAATTTTACCCCTCCGCTATCCAACATTTTCCCTACTGTTGCACTCACTGGAGTTGGAATAGTAAATTTAATTTCTTCGCTATCCAACACATACACTACTTTTGCTCTCACTGCAGTGGGAATAGTAATTTTTGCCCCTCCTCTATCCAACACTTTCCCTACTGTTGCACTCTTTGGGGTGGGAATAGTAATTGTTGCCCCTCCGCTATCCAGCACTTGCCCTACTGTTGCACTCACTGGAGTGGGAGTAGTAATTTTTACTCCTCCGCTATCCAACATTTTCCCTACTGTTGCACTCACAGGAGTTGGAATAGTAAATTTAATTCCTCCGCTATCCAACACTTACTCTACTTTTGCACTCACTGGAGTGGGAATAGTAATTTTTACCCCTCCGCTGTCCAACACTTTCCCTACTGTTGCACTCTTTGGAGTGGGAATAGTAATTGTTGCCCCTCCGCTATCCAGCACTTTTTCTACTGTTGCACTCACTGGAGTGGGAATAGTAATTTTTACTCCTCCGCTATCCAACACTTTTCCTACTGTTACACTCACTGAAGTGGGAATAGTAATTTCTGCCCCTCCGCTATCCAACAATTTCCCTACTGTTGCACTCTTTGGAGTAGCAATAGTAATTTTTCCCCTCCGCTATCCAGCACTTTCCCTGCTGTTGCACTCACTGCAGTGGGAATAGTCATTTTTACCCCTCCGCTGGCCAACACTTTCCCTTCTGTTGCAATCTTTGGAGTGAGAATTGTAATTTTTGCTCCTCCGCTATCCAGCACTTTCCCTGCTGTTGCACTCACTGGAGTGGGAATAGTAATTTTTACCCCTCCGTTGTCCAACATTTTCTCTACTGTTGCACTCACTGGAGTTGGAATAGCAAATTTAATTACTCTGCTATCCAACACTTACCCTATTTTTGCACTCACTGCAGTGGGAATAGTAAATTTTACCCCTCCGCTATCCAACACTTTCCCTACTGCTGCATTCACTGGAGTGGAAATAGTAATTTTTGCCCCTCCGCTGTCCAACATTTTCTCTACTGTTGCACTCACTAGAGTTGGAATAGTAAATTTAATTACTCCGCTATCCAACACTTGCCCAATTTTTGCACTCACTGCAGTGGGAATAGTCATTTTTACCCCTCCGCTGGCCAACACTTTCCCTTCTGTTGCAATCTTTGGAGTGAGAATTGTAATTTTTGCTCCTCCGCTATCCAGCACTTTCCCTACTGTTGCACTCACTGGAGTGGGAATTGTAATTTTTACCGCTCCGCTATCCAACACTTTCCCTATTGTTGCACTCACTGGAGTGGGAACAGTAGTTTTTGCCCCTCCGCTATCCAACACTTTCCCTACTGTTGCATTCACTGGAGTGGGAATAGTAATTTTTACCCCTCTGCTATTCAACATTTTCTCTACTGTTGCACTCACTGGAGTTGGAATAGTAAATTTAATTACTCCGCTATCCAACACTTACCCTATTTTTGCACTCACTGCAGTGAGAATAGTAATTTTACCCCTCTGCTAGCCAACACTTTCCCTACTGTTGCACTCTTTGGAGTGGGAATAGTAATGTTTGCCCCTCCACTATCCAGCACTTTCCCTACTGTTGCACTGACTGGAGTGGGAATTGTAATTTTTGCCCCTCCGCTGTCCAACATTTTCTCTACTGTTGCACTCACTAGAGTTGGAATAGTAAATTTAATTACTCCGCTATCCAACACTTGCCCAATTTTTGCACTCACTGCAGTGGGAATAGTCATTTTTACCCCTCCGCTGGCCAACACTTTCCCTTCTGTTGCAATCTTTGGAGTGAGAATTGCAATTTTTGCTCCTCCGCTATCCAGCACTTTCCCTACTGTTGCACTCACTGGAGTGGGAATTGTAATTTTTACCGCTCAGCTATCCAACACTTTCCCAATTGTTGCACTCACTGGAGTGGGAACAGTAGTTTTTGCCCCTCCGCTATCCAACACTTTCCCTACTGTTGCATTCACTGGAGTGGGAATAGTAATTTTTACCCCTCTGCTATTCAACATTTTCTCTACTGTTGCACTCAAAGGAGTTGGAATAGTACATCTTATCCCTCCGCTATCCAACACTTACCCTACTTTCGCACTCACTGGAGTGGGAATAGTAATTTTTACCCCTCCGCTGTCCAACACT